>CP050229.2:13632426-14029926 GCA_012066045.3 Morus alba | reverse complement strand
AAATCTTTTCGAAGATTATGTAGGTTGATCTCGGAATTGTTTGCTACGGTCTACATGAGATGAGCACCAAAAAACTGCAGCCACAAAACTGTTTAACCAATGTGCGTCCACTTCAGCTGCTAATCGTGTAGCAGTTATGGAGTCCCATCACAAGACCCATAGTGGGAAAAATATGACTCAAATACTCAAAATTCGATACATTGGGGTCGGATCTTTGCCAAGTATCTCACCGAAGGATCCATGGATTAGGTCCGGCTCTTATGCATTTGCTTTGCTTCGGGCTATGCTTCAAGGATAGATGAACTCACCTTTAGCTTTCAGTGACTTCAATGCCAGAAAGTAATATTATTTGCAAACAGTGCAAATGTCTTATGGTTATCATAGTTAAGTATCTGAGGCAAATGCACATAATCAAGGTATACCTGTCGACGGGAGCAAACATGCACATAGACTTGAGCACGGATTTTATAAGGAGGATAATTAACAGGTCATTGAGAGCAAACAAGTTACAGGAGTTTAGCAGACTTTACTATGGCAAGGGAACAGCAGACAACATTGAAAATTCAGCTCTTCTGATCATAAATCGGAAATCCTAAATAAGGATAAAGAGCATATGCTTTTTCCACCTTGTCGTGCAACAGAGCACATTTACCTATTCAAAACTCTAAAACAGGAGCTAAAAGAGATGATACTTTACAGTCAACTAAGCTGCTGCAGGATCATTTATCACACCCAAGAAATCATCTTTTATCGTTCCGATGCAAAACTGCAAAAAAAAAAAAAAAAAAAAAAAAAAAAAAAAAAAAAAAATAAAAAATAGAAACATGTTAAAAGCAAGGATTTTAAGTTTAGAATAATATAACAAGTATAGCTAATTCAAAGCAATAAGTCTCCCAGTGATATAAAAGAATTGCATACTTCATTTGTTTCCATGTTATACACTATCTGTCTCAGATATTTCAGAAGCAGAAAATTTCCTTTTCTTCCAAACTAGATTAATCATAGGCTGAATCTTAGAACCAAAAAAAAAAAAAGGAAACTTCTTGACAAGATATAAACAGGCATACAATTTCTGTAGCATCAACTCTAGTCCCAATAATCTTTAATCTCACTTCACTGTCCTTCTGTATCTTAACCTGCAAGACCAGAAATCAGTTCATGCATACCATTCTGAACTAGAATTGATAAAAACTATTTCAGTTTTCATTGTAAGATAAAACTGGAACGTACTGATCCATCTGAAGTTGTGTAGTTTGGCATATCTCCGGATTGGAACTCCATATCATCAGGTATCAACTAGAGAAAATGTCAAAAAAGTAAGTAAATCTCTATATCAAGCTCATAAGGATAAAAGAAACGTAACAAATTGCAAGACACTTGGTGCATAAAAGCATATTCAGAAGAAATGTAAAATAAAAATAGAAGAGTAGAATATGAACTCTCACGAAGTCACAGAGTATTTGAGAATTTAAAAGAACAAACACAATAGTGACTTAAAATAAAAGTAAAACTGATTCTGCGGCATCACTAAAAAGTGCGATAAACATATGGAATTTCTTGACACAAAAATACACCCATAGTTCATTCCTGTTGCTGGAATCACAAGTATAAGAGGCAGGAGATATAAGGGTAGGCTGTAAGGGAACGCCTCACAAGAAGATAAGGTCATGAAAGTTACAGATTATTCTAGAGTAGTAAGTGCAAGAAATGCAAGATCTTCCACGATAGCAAAAACAAAAAGAAGGTATATTATTCAACGACACACAAAAGAAAATGAGGAATTAAACTTACATGGTTCGAAACAAAAATTTGAACTGGTCCAGCTTCAGCAAAAAATCCCATCTATAAATCAACATATATCATTCCGCCATGCCACCGTCTTTTGAAAAATGTAGATTCATAACATTAAAAAGGAGCAAGTTGTTAGCAACAAAGGACAACATACAATACCTTGTTTACCATGGAAACAACCGCTTCTAATATCTCTCCTTTAAACGGTCTAAAGACAACACACTGATACTTCACTGGAAATGTCACGAATCCTGTACCATCACGAATGAGTCCTTTTCCAATGTTCTCAATGCCCGTTATTGCCACGACAAAACCATGTCGTCCACTGCAAAAAAAAAAAAAAAAAAAAATTACAAGTGATAGGAAAATAACTTCTCCTCTTTCCAAAATTGTCTTTAGGAGTGAAGACATTGTCCCCATCTGTTCGGGTATTTTACGGTGTATGAACACAATTCCAGATCCAAGGATTGACACACAAAAAAAAAAAAAAAAAAAAATAATAATAATAAAATAATAAAAAAATTTTACTGGATCATGAATGAGAGAAAGTAGATGAAATCAAAATTCTGAATAAAAAAAATAAAAAAAAATCACTGATCTCTATGCCCTCTTGGTTCTTTAAGACCAAAACATGAACTTCGAAAAACTTTTATTTACTGAAGACTATAATCAAAATGGTGCCAACAACAAAGCACCAATAGTATTTTAACTTCTCATTATTCAATCTTAGTAAGATATAAATCCTCAAAACCCGACCTTTCCACGTTCAAATTCTCATTCCACATCGATCCAAAACTCTAAAAGAAACTAAAACCATGCGTATAGATTCCAACAATAAATATTTCCTCTCCATTTTCTTTGTTTTACCAGCCAAACTAATTGTTCCCTAGGAAAAACAACCGAGTTAAGTCAAATTGAAGGTAAAATCTGCGACAAGAAAATCAGCAGATAAACTCTAGGGTTTCAAGAAGATCGGCAGATAAATAAACAGTCATAAGAGATGACCAAAACGCATCCCGCAATTCCTATTTTCCCTCGGTTTTCTAGGGAGCCAAACAGATTGAAAAGAAGGAGAGAGAAAGGGAAACCTGCAAGTGCCCTCGACACCTTTCATGAGCTTGGAGACGATATTATCTCGGAGGTTGCGGCCAAAGTGGCGCGGGTGAAGCTGTATATTCCTCTCCAGTACTATGTGGAAGAACATCTTTACCTTTCCTTTGATGCTAATTTCTCTTCTGTTTCTCTGATTCCTATTCCTTTACCGGTCAAAGAAGAGAATTTGGCTATGCAACTGCAGGACAGCCAAGATGGAGACTCCGAAATTGTTTTGTAATTGTTTTATTGAACTAAACATCAGGTTTTTCAACCAAAAAAAAAAAAAGAGTAAATTGCATGTTGCACCCTGAACTATTCCTTTTTTACATAATAAGGCCCATACTTTTGATAAAATACACTGTGAATTTTAAAATCAAGTCCAATTAAGTCTAATAGGTGATGATGGTATTAAATTGACAGTTAGAGACACAAGATTTACACATAATATTAAAAATTGATGATCTTTATCTTTTATAAACATATCTTGTGTTTTAAACTGTCAATGTGATCATGTTCGTCAGCTATTGAATTTCAAGTGTAATTTTTCAATATGTAAAACTAGTTTAGAGTGTACCAGTGCATTTTATTCTTTCAAAAATAACCCTGTAGGAATTCATTTTGTTTTATTTTGTCCATTTATTTTAACGGTTTTACATTTCGACTACCCTCTTTTAAAAAAAAAAAAAAAAAAAAAAAAATTGAGAGAGATGGTCATTTGGTCACTATTTTGTAAATTGTGGATGAAATAACCCAGGTAACTCACATACCTTCAATTTTAAAGGGATTGTTTTACATTTTTGTACCTTTTAGTTTGAGTTTATAGAAAAATAGAATGTACAGAATGTTAAAATTAAAGAGGGACCGAAAGTGCATCATTTATATAGTTTCAGGACTATATTTAGGGACAAAGTGAGACACCAGTATTTCTCAGGGGTTGAAATTAAAATTAATTCTGTCAATTTTACTAAATTACCCACATCAAAAACACATCGGGCATCTCACATGCTCATTCCATCTTTTTTTTAACGGTTTTGTGACCGAAGGACCATAAGTGCAATGATTGTGAAGCTCGAGAGTCATTAGTGCGACATTAAAAAGTTTAGGGAGGCAAAGTAAAACAACAAATATTTCTTAGGGTCAAAAATGCAATTATTTAAGGGAGAAAAGTTGATTTTATTTTTCTTTTTTGGACATTTTTGTTTCAAACTGCTTCTTGAAATCACATCTTAGTTGAAATTATTTGGGAAATGATTTTAGACGCCCCAAAAGAAATCTCTGCAGTCCAGTAGACTACTGTCACACGTAAAAACGACACTGAGGTTGCACTTGTTAAAAATCCTCAACCGACTGCATCTTGAACTCATCTCCTCAATTATCTAACAGAACTGGTTGATGGAATTATATAAGATGCCAAGCTATAAACTTCTCCATGGCAAACTTTTCTACGATGAGGTTCAGAGTTTTGGAGAACGGAACACTTGGGAGACGCGGAGGAGAGATGAAGGACAAAATGGGTGTCGCTAAAATTCATGATCGATGCTGAGTGATTTCGGAATAGCCTATGACATAAGGAGAACACTCAGAAATTAGAATGAACAAGATGGGAGAGAAATCTAACTAGGACAAAGATCAATCTGAACACTGGAAAAGATGCCATTGTCATCACTAATTTCCTACAAATCAAAATTTCCATGTCCAGCAAATGCCGGGAATTCGGATTCACGGCTCCAGTCAGTCTGTGCCCGTTATGTATCTGCACAGAGAAAAAGGCCTGGGAAGCCTGTGGCATCCAGTTTGAATGCACGGACCACCACAGGCACTCATTGCGAGATCAAAGCCAAGGAGTGAAACGTTTTGCCCAGAGGCAGGTTGTTCATTGACTACAGGTGCAGTCATTTACAAATCAAATGTATTTACAGCAAGCACCATAAATCTGTGAGGAAGTCTTAAGAAGTGTGTAAAATCAGGCCTTTTTAGCCACTTCCCTAGAAAAAAGTCAGCTTTTAAAACCGAGAAGTCCCAGAGCTCCGTTCATTATACAACAAAAATTTGAACAAAACAACTCATCTCAACATGACACGACGATATCCAATTCGCAATTCCTTTCGAGTTTGAAGAGCTTCAAAGCCAGTCTTTTGTCTTCAACTGTTTTATCCTGGATCAATGAATAGAAAATAAGCAAGTAAAGTTTCAAAGTGGTGAAACTGCATAATGCTAAACTAAGCGAACCAGATGCGGAAAAAGAAAGTCAGAAACCCTTTTCTTAGGGGCAAGAAGGTATTCCAACGCAATAGAGAGAGCATAAGCAGTTCAATTGTACCGGCTAAAGTTTTAATTATAACTCCTCTATTTTCTAAAGATTTTTCTCCTTTCTCTTGTAGTATATTAAAAAATCCATCTCAATTTTCAAAAATCTTAACAATAAACTCTACCTAAAGGAATGGATCAGCAGGCACAAAGCATCAATTGTCCCAATGACTATCCGTTCAAACCACAAATACA
Organism: Morus alba; assembly: GCA_012066045.3. Classification (NCBI taxonomy): domain Eukaryota; kingdom Viridiplantae; phylum Streptophyta; class Magnoliopsida; order Rosales; family Moraceae; genus Morus; species Morus alba. The sequence goes on along the minus strand of CP050229.2, from coordinate 14,024,538 downwards.
AACTATAAATTACTGTTCCCTTTTTACTAACACCAAATCTTATCTGATTAATCAGTACTCCATCTCAAATGCACACAACATCAGCATAACATACCTATCTTTTTGTTTCTTGTCCGTTCTGTGAAACTACAAAATGCAAAGGGGAGAATAAAAGGTGGTATGATTACAACATAATGAAAAAATAAACAAAAAACAAAAAAACGAAAAACACGAGTTGCATCACTGAAATAAGACAAACAACAACTTCTGATGAAGAGGTAAAAATAGCATGAAACTTACACTAGCAATCCTAAGGGGATCAAGACTGCAGTTTTCACATCATTGTTGAACCAAACCTAGATTTTCTCTCAGCAGGCTTCAGAATTTGGAAAGAGCACATTAAACTTTCATCGACGCTCATCATTGCACCAGCATTATCAAACTCACCACAGTAGTTAGGAGCAGAAAATATTGTAACAAGCTGTCTATCAGCAAAGAATTCGTATCCATCCTCAACAACCTGGAAGAGTAAGAATCTTATAAAACTGCTTGAGCCAATAAAAAAGAGGCAGGGTAACGGACTAGTGACGGCAAGTCAGCAACTAACCTGATGGGCACGACAAACAAGATCCATATCATGCTTTGTTAAAAATTCTGCAACCTTATCTGAACCAAAGGTGTATGAGACTCCACGGTCATTCATTCCCCAGCCTTTGACATCTCTACCAGGATCTGACCAAAGTAGATCACAAAGCAAACCAGAATCTGGAACATCAGTTGGACGAGGTATGTTCCTAATTTGATCCAAATGTGTTAAATCAGGAGAAAGGCCGCCGTGCATGCACAATATTTTATCATCTATGAGTGCAGCCACAGGAAGACAGTTAAAACAGTCAGTAAAGGTCTTCCAAAGTCTGACATTGAACCGGCGTTTACACTCATCATAAAATCCATAAATCCGGTTAATTGAGGCACATTCATGATTTCCTCTTAGTAGAAAGAAGTTCTCAGGGTACTTAATTTTGTAAGCAAGCAATAGGCAAATTGTTTCCAAACTCTGTTTGCCACGGTCCACATAGTCCCCCAAGAATAAATAATTAGCATTGGGAGGAAAACCACCGTATTCAAAAAGCCTCAAGAGATCGGAATACTGCCCATGAATATCACCTGGAAGACAAACCCAAAAAAAAAAAAAAAAAAAAAAAAAAAAAAAAAAAAACCGTATACGTCAGTGATACTCAACTCTATGATGATATGAATCATATTATATTATGCACCAAAAAGGAAGCAAAACTAAGGAGGTTCATGAACATGATTGGGTTCCATCCGTCTGTAAAACTATGGAGGGAGTAACACAGCATCAACAGAAACACAATTTCCAAATAAAAAGTTAGGCAGACAAATGCAAACATATTATGTAACTCTACCATTAGAGTTGATTCAGAAACAGCTTTGAGACATCAAATCAGTATAAAATACAGTCGACTCTTTCAAGTATATGTTTCTTGAAAGAAAATAGATGATATGAAGGTCATACTGCAACAGCAAAGATCAAAGCATATAATTGAGGGCGGGCCTATGGGTGATATGCAATGCAGGGTTCCATTCCTTAGACCCGCTACATAGTACCATCTTCCCAATTTCACAACTTATTAAAAAACATGTTCACAGCTTTTGACCTGTCAAAGTTCCTAGCATCTCTACCAATTTTATCAAGCGCATCACTTCAGTTTGTCGCATAATACTGAAGGTGAACAATCAAAGTTGTTTTCCAAAGTTATATTTATTTCAATTTTATTCACTAAACACTCCCCTATTTACTCTCAAACACACACTTATAGAAAAAGAATTGAACAATGGAATCAGCAGTTTAGCACACATTACGCAGACCCAACTATCCTGAAGTTAGGGGGTTTAAAGTCCCAAGTAAGGCCTTAAACTTTCGTTATGACCAAGTGGCGAGTATACTCATTTTGCCTAAATAAAGAAAAGGAGAAAGATATATTGTGTTCATTACTGTCGTAAATGAGAGAGGCAGGTAGACGAGACAGCCAAGTTTTAAGTTACAACTTAAAAGGGAAAGAAAAAAAAGAGACACCTAGATTTGGGTTTTGTTATGCTAATAAGCTATTTCATGTTACAATGTAGAATATAGTGACATAAGAAACATCAAGAAATCACACCTATAACCCAAGCCCATGAAAAACAGGTGACTGAGCAGAGTTTTATGTTTGCATACTACAAATAGCATGCTGAAGCAGTGATTTTGATGAATATGCAATCAAGAACAACCTTTAAAGATCATAAAGTAACAATACGACTGTCTGAAATAAACTAATGGATGAACACAATACTACGCAATTTGAATATATGGTATTGACGGAATGCGCGTACAAATGAATACATATATCTCTTTAACAAATTGAGCATAATAGATCATCAAAAGGAAAAAAAAATGGCAATATGGTGGGGGAAATGAATTGATAACTTTTGCAAAACATATAATCAGAAACACTTATTCAATTTCAACAACAACAATAAATGGCAATCAACAACGACCTTTACACAAAAACCCTCAAAATTAACCAATAGACGATATTCATAAAGAATACTGATTTACACTTGCTGAAAGCAAAAAACCTATATCAGCCATAGTATCCTGATTTTCATCTCACACTCATCAACTAAGTTCTCAATCCCAATAAAGCCGATTTATTTAAAACGACAGACCCATGTCCCAAAAATTCCAAAATGGGAGAAAAGAAATAAAAAAACTAACTAAAACACCCACATTTTCAACTAAACGTTTCGATTCAAGCCCACATATCAAAAACCCATAACCGATCAAAAAAGCACAAAAAAATTAACAACGGAAAGCTTACAAATTTGAGACAAACCAGATTGACCCAGAAACTGGAAATGAAAAAAAACCGCACCGCAGATCTTGATGGGGGCTTCGAGCTCGAGAAGATTGGGCTGTCGGAGGAAGATTTCTCTGGAAACGGCACAGAGCTGTCGGATCTCGCTCTCCATGAGCTGAACCTGCTTTGCCGGCCGAGCTTGTCGGAACTCCAACAATCTGTTGATAATGTCGTCCAGTACGGCAGGGTCTATCCCACCCTGCCCTTGTTGTGCCATTCAGATTAACAGATCTCCCACTCTCTCTCTCTCTCTCTCTCTCTCGCCTCACAAAAAAAAAAAAAAAACAAAAAAAAAAAAAAAAAAACCAAAAATTTTTCAAAACGGAAGAGAACCCACCTTTGCTATTGTGCTAGCAAAGGTGCTGTTCTATTTTCCTCCTGTTCTTCTGGCTCGATTTCGGCTCCTTCCCTTCATAGTCTCTCTCGCTCTTTTTTTTTTTTTTTTTTGGGTTTCTTTTTGTTTTTGGTTTTGGGGTATGTGGGTGGGTGAATAAGGCTGCTTTGGGAAAAGAGAAGTGGGGAGGGAAGAAGAATGTGGCCTAATTATTTTTTATTTTTTGTCTATTTTAAGAAACGCAATTATTCAAAAGTAAATGATTAATTAATTTCATAGGAAAAAAAAAAACCTAAAGAGGACAACTTTGGAGATAGCAGTAGATAATAATAAATGGAGGTGGACTGGGGACTTTTGCTTGGGAGAAATCGAAATGGGATGGAATGGAGAAAGTAGACTGCAATTCCTATGCGGCGGAGGTGCCTATATCTATGAATTTTCAGTGTGAATAGATTCATTTTCTGATTTATAATTTATTATAATATTTTTTTTTATAAAAAATACATATAAATTAAAAATAATTATAATTATATAGTTTTAATTTATAAATTAAACAGACTATTTTTTTTTTTTATCCTTTTCAATCACTTATAGCATGATTTCTCATTAATAATACAAATTATTGATTGTTAAATACAATCAAAATGATTTAAAAAATATGTAAAATAAATAATTATAATATAAATTTATCGATTTAAAATATACTTATTTTGTAATTCTTTTTTTAAGTCTTACTGGAGTTTTTTTTTTTTTTTTGAGCAATTTCTCTAATAATTTTGATATATCAGTTTTGTCAATTTTTAATTGTTAAATTAATATTAAAATTATTTTAAATTAAAAAATATGTAAAATAAATAATATCTAATTTAAGTTTAATCATTAAAAATAAAGAATTATCATTAATTTATTTTTCTAATCCTATAATAAAAGTTCTCTTTTTTCTGTTCTTTAAAATAAAAAATAAAAAAAAAAACTCAAAATAAGTAGGAAATTTAACGTTTGATTTGAAAAAAGAAAACACTCTCAATAAGTCATTATAAAACTCAATTCAATTGATCAATGATTCACCTATGACCTATCCATGTTCAGACGTATAATATATATATATATATATATATATATATATAATATAATATACCAACTCATTGTCGGCTAACATTGTGTTACGAATTTAAGATTTTAACACAATCCATTAATTTATAAAACTAATAATTTATGCTCGAGAGCGGTAAGGAATCTAGAAAATTATTTTAATAAGGACATTTAGCTAACGAAATGAAATATATTATGTCATTCTTATATTGTAACGGATTACATCACTTTGTTTTTTTTTTTTTTTTTTTTAATCATCAATTGATGACTCCATTCCCCTTTGTATTATGCGTGGAAGGTTGGCTAGTTTGTTGGGGCGGCAAGGGAAGAGCTATCTTTTTTTTCCTTTTTTTTTTTTTAATCCGTTGATGACAATGTTCTCTTTTTAACCCTAATGTTCACAACTAAAGCTTCCGTTTCTACACAACCTATTCCAAACTCAATTTCACTTTTTTTTTTCCCTCTCTAGATCGACTGATTGGAATGCTATTTTCACACACTCACTACTATAACTAATGAGTGTCTCCTTAGTTTTAGGTGTAAGGCAATGCTCATCATAAGTTTACTATGTCAAAGAGTAGAATTTTCAAGCCTAAAGTCTTCTTAGTAGCCGAATAGCCCAACTCAGGTGGAAGATCCTTAACACAAGAAAAATGGAGGACGATTATGAATGGTGAATTGTTGACCCTTCTAAGAAATGGCATACAGGGTGGGTTTGGTATTGATTTTGAGAGAGAAAAAACACGTATTGAGACAGCAGAAGCTATCAAAACTGTTTGGTAAAAAGTAAAATAATAGATTTTTGAAGAATTTCTAAACAATATGAAGCTGAAATCACAATCAGTCTTTAGGTTGATTCTTATTTCAGCTTATGCAGGAATCATGTAATGTAGTTTAATGAAACTTTCTTATTCCCAATTTTATCCCCTAATGAAATCTAAAATTTACCACATGTATAATCATGTTTTTCAGACGAGGTCTTTGTAAAAATAATCTAATAGAAAAGCTTTATTCATAAAATGACAATTCAAAAATTTTTATTTGCAAAATAACTTTTTGAGAAGAAAGAAAAAAAAAAAAAACTGAACTTCACCCCACCCCATGGATCAACTGCTCAGCTCGATCCGAACCGCCACGTTCTCGACCTTCTCGAGCCTCGACGTCGCGATCGTGAATGGTGCGATCAACGGCACGTTCAGAGCCTTGATCTCCGTCCATTCTCTCTTTTCTCATCTCCATCCGTTCTCTCTCTTCTCCTCTCCGTCCTCTCTTTTCTCTAGCTTGGTTCGAAGCGCTCTCTCTTCTCTCTTGCTGCTCTACGATGGTCTCTCTCTTATTCGCTTGTTTGTGCTCGTTTTGATTTCTCATCCGTGCGATTGTAGGTTTGTTGGTCTCCTTGTTCGCTGGGTCTCCTCCTCCGACTACGCTCCATTCTCTACCTCTTCAGATCTATCACCTCTGTAACTACTCAATTGATTAGTTTCTCTAAATTTGGTTATGATTTTTTGTCCGTATATTTTTTTAGTTTTTAGGGTTCTTTGACTCACAAAAATTTGCAATTTCTGTTGCGCAACATGAATACAAAAATTGCAATTTGTACGATATGTGTACATATATTGCTATTTGTAACAATATGAAATTGAAGTTGTTCTAAATTGCAGGGATAAGTCCTATAAAAGTAGTTAATTCCCAGTTTTTGTGACAATGTGATTATTTGTTGCGTTATGAATCTCCACAAACTTGTTGGTTATTCATAATGGGAGATTAATGCATTAGCTATATTGGTTAAAGGATGTTTGTTTGACAGTAGATTTAAGTTGGTTGGAAAGAATAGTGAAAGTTTGATAGGATCTGGTCTCAATACAAATCAGAAAGTAACAAGAACAGGGAATATAGATCGAACAAAAGATTCGGAATAGTTTTCTATTAAGTAAAATAGCAAGGAAAATACAAGGATATGGGGTTTTCAAGTGCTCCTTAGAGCTAATTCTCATCTAGATGCAGAAAACTCAGAGAAATTGGTCTATGCCCTCCCACTGAGCCCTCCTCCATGTTTTATTCTTTCTATCACTAACTAACTAACCAAACTTCTCCCTAAAAAAGAGGTCTTGAAGTACTCGGATGGCAGAAGGGTTGTCTTGTAGGTGTAGAAGGATTGTAAGGGATTTCCTTTATAAGCTCTTTTAAGAGTATAGAAATGATGAAGAGAAGAATGTTGCAAGATAAAAGTAATGGTCATTGAAAGGCATTTTGAGTAGAATGAGGCTGCTTTTATTAGATTTTTGGCTGCTTTTATGAGGATTTTTGCTCATTCGACCACCAATTTTCCTTTTTATTTTTTGTGCTATTTGTGTGGACGCATTGTCTTTTTTAGTTGTACATTTTAATTACTTTTTATTTTTCAATAAACTTCTCTTTTTTCTTATTTATTTGTTTTTTAAAAAAGTTTGAACTATAGAGTTCTTTCACTGTTTAGAAAAATTATGTTTTATTTATTGCAAAAATATTATATGTTTTGTTAACCTTGTGTTAATTTAGCTCTGCTCAATTCTATTGGTTTCAAATTTGAATGTGTCATGTATGGACTTAAGAATGCAGCATAATTTTTTTTTTTTTTTGTTTTGTTTTTAGGAATAGTTTTGCTTAAACACTCTATAATATGCTGGGATATAATTAATACAATTAGCTAAAAAGCTGAATCTCATTTGTCTCTGTTGAATATCGCAGGAGGAATTTGAATTGTTGTATCTTGAAACACAAATATTTCTTCATGATGTTGCATTGTAACGTTATTACATATCAGAACTCTCACATAATTTGTTGTTGTGTGCATAGTACTTTTTTTCAGCAGTACGTCATGCCAATTTGAATTTTCCAACGTTTAAGAATAAGTTATTTAGCAACGTTTTATTTTGCCAGCCTCTTAAACTTAGGATTAATATAATAGAACAATTTCATAAACATCATAATGTTAAAACATTCATTGGCAAGCCTACTAATTCTTTTCTCCTTTTTCCTGTGCTAATTTTGGTTCAAGTCAAATATGATTAATAAAAATTACAGTGACGTTTATGGTAATATCATACTAAATGTTGCTCTCCAAAGAACGCTTGACAGTGCTGATTTGAACCGGGAAACAATCAATTTTGGATGTTCTTAGTGAGAATAATGTTGTGTTACATGCCTCAGGACATCATTCTGGTTAAAGGTCTAAAACTCGACAGCATCTAAGTTGGAATATATTCTCTTCATTGCTTACCCTTGAAGATGTTTGGTTCAGAAGGATCGCCAACAAGTTGCATTCTCATCATATGAAGTCCTTTTTTTTTTCTTTTGTGTGTAAAGTCAAAACATTACAATTAGTCTTTCTCCACACTCTTAAATTTCAAAATATCATTTGGAATTGTCCTTGCCATGTGCCATAAGGGGGGTTTATTATAATGTTGTAGTTTTAACATCGTCTAGAGAATTTCTTGTATAGAGGATAGTAGTACGTTGTGTAAATTGATACTTGTATAGATTTAGAATGTATTTTTGTTGTATATGTTCATTACTCATTAATGCTTCTTTTAGTTGTAACTATATTATGAGTGAAGAAATGAAAAAAAAAAAAAAAAGAATTAATTATCATAAATTTATTGTTAGAAAACTCAGAATCATAATATTATTTTTTTTAAGTTAAACAAGTATTTTTAAATACCAAAAATATTTATACATATTTAAGTTTCATATCATGTCTATTTTGATCATTTTACATATTCATAGCAATTCAACTTCAAAATTTACCTAACTCTATTACACTGATTTTAGAATCAACACAGCTAGTATAATTACAGTTTACTAAACACTCAACTACTTCTTATAACAATTGTTTCCTTCTTCAACACAGCTAAAAGTAATTTTTTCAAAATCTACAGTACTACTAAACTAAGCCATAATCATTAGTCCTTTTACCTCAAGTGAGGAAGGCAATAAGTGTATGAATTAAGGGAGAATCTTAATAGAAAATTAACAAATATAAAGTTAAAAATTCATTTAGTAAGTAGTTTGGAAACATGGTGATTTAACTTTTTATGGTGTGAAATAAATGTTGTATTTGAAGTTGCTTTTATTTTTATTTTTGTTTTTCACATTTTTTGAGAAAGAAAAAATAAAAACAGGAGAAAAATGATGTTTGTTACAATTAAAGATAAAAAACAGAAATGAAAACGATTTTTTAGCTTAGTGTAAAATATGAGATAAATGAAAAATGACTTTTAATCGTTTTTCATTTGTTGTTTCTGTTGGGAATAGTGTCCTGAAAGCATGAGATGTAAAAGGATATTTATTATTTATATAATAAAATAGTTTATTCATCATTTTATGTGCATATATTTATGAATATTTTATGAATATCAAATAAAATTCCTTGATTATTTATGTAACCTTAAACATAGTATATAAGTGTTATATACTAGAGGATAATGTTTAAGGATAATAATCAAAAATAATCGTTCATAATGAATTTAATTAAAGTTTGAAATCTTTAATTAAAACATTATTAATACATGTCATTCCCATTTAGAATGGAACGGTGTTATCCGCACTGTTAATATGGCGAGATATTGAATGAGTGTATTTCGCATAATGAGATTATGTGGAACATGGACGCAGACACAATATGAATTTCTAATAATTTCCGTTAAGCATAGAAATTCTAATTGAGTCTACCGATGGTCATATATAGAATGATCTTAATCCTGAGTTCTTAACAAACTCCTATTTATGGATTTATGTCTTTTGATTTACTCGGTACGGATTCCGAAACCCTGAATCCTATTCCTTGTATTTTGGAGACATAATGAAATAGGTAGCTGGGAATGTTATTATACGAGATGGAATCCATTCCTTCTTGAGAAAGAAGCAGATAAATGATTCTCTTGAGTGTTGATTCGGTACTTGGATTAGTAAGAGCGCTCTGGTTCATGAATGTGTTTTGTGAATCACTATCCATTAGAGAATCAATGGTACTCAAGGATAAAGATGTAATTAGAGAGGTTAACGGATTCTACCTGACTCTAATTATGAATTATTTATGGAGGATCGATCTATATGCAATGACTATATCAAATGGACACTTCACAGTTTAGAAGTAATTAATGTCTATAATTCCGGGAGTGCAATTCCAAGTTTATAGTGGAGTAACTATTGAATTAATAGAATTAATTAATTAATTAATTAAAGTGTTTAATTAATTATTAATTTTATTGAGCTCGAATTATAGGTCCATTAGTCCCCGCCGCCGTCCTTGTAATTCTACCGCACAAAAAGGGCAAAATGGGAATTTTAGAATTATGGAATTCTAAAATTAAATACTCAAGAATAATTAATTGAGAATTAATTATTATTTAAATAATGAGATTATTTAAATTTGAATTTGAACATATCTAGATTTATCCATTTAAACTTATTTGATAAGTTGTTCAATTTAGAATTCAAATTAATTTAAGTTTGACTTAAATTCGAATTTTGAATATGAATTAAAATTGGACTACTGGATAATGGATAAAATATCTTCCTTCCTTATCTTATTTAGGTGCCACACACCTAAGGGATAAGGGGAAGGGATTTTTTGTTCCAAATTCAAAATTGGAGATAAGGATTTGATCCTATTTTGAAGTTTGACTTCTTCTCTTTAAATATGAGATAAATGAAAAATTGTGAGACAATTTTTTGAAACACTTTCAGCCCTAGTTTCCCTAGTGTGGCCGAAATTTCTCATAGCTAAGAGAGAGAAAATATTTTTCTTCAAAAAAAATTCCACATCGTGCATGCGTTGGTGTTTGTGGAAATTCGAGTGTTTTAGAAACCGTTTTGTCTCACGTGTGCCCACACACACGTCTACGTGGAATCAAGGAATTGACGTGGAAGACTATGGTGTTCTAAACACAAAAGCTTGGACCTAGGACTGTTCGTGGTCAAAGAAAATCAAGATATCATCCGAGTCGGCTACAAGGTATTTTTTCGGTTGATCCTTGAATCTTATAAATTAATGAGATTAATTTATTGGTGCATAAATTAATATAATCTATAGAGTATCTCAAAAGTTTTATGAAAATTTTTGTTATACACGATCTGCCTTTCCGCTGCGTTTACTGCCGGGAATTCGATTCGCAAACCAACAATTGGTATCGAGGCGGTCTATAGCGATATTAATTTATGCTTCGATTATTTGATAATTGAACATGTATGTATGTGATGAGTAGGCACTTGCATTTATGGATGTTTATTTTTATTCATGATGATGAATGTATGGATGATGGATTTGGTCGTTAATTATATGGTTCCATGGATCGATTATATTCATTCGTTAATAAAATTATTTGTAATTTAATTCGGATTAGAATTATTGTAATTCTAGGATTTGGGTAGAATTAGGGTTTAAGATTTTGAATCAAGAAGGAGGCCTTGAAGATCATATTTGAAGCCTTCAAAGAAGCCCAGAAACCGCCCAGAAAAAAAAAAATCAAAATCGCGGCCCGGACGCGTCCCAGCGCCGGCCCCAGACGCGTCGCCCAGCGCGCCAGACGCGGCCCAGCGCCGCCGGCCAGACGCGCCCAGCGCGTCCGGGACGCCCCCAGCGCGTCCCAGGCCGCGGCCCAAAGCGTCGAGTGCCGCGCCCAACAGTGGCGGCAGCGGCCCAGGCCGCGGCCAGCAAGACTGGCGGCCCAAGTTCGGATTTGATCCCGAACGGGCCCGGCGGTTTCAAACCCTCGTGAAGCGTCTTTGTGGGCCCGGAAAGTTCTGGATCCCAAGGAAGGTGAAGTCCAACCCGAGACAAAGAATGAAGCCGAAGAATGAAGAATTCAAGAATCGAAGTCCCGTTGATGTAACGGAAGAATATAATTATTGTAATTATTTATTTATTCGATTCGATTGAGTTGTAATTTATTTTTCCATGGGACCCGGTCAAATCCATCTCAATAGTTGATTGCATATATTTATATTTTATGTTGATAATTATATATTATATATGTCCATGCATATAACATGCCATGTAGATATAATGTGCCTACTCATATGTTTTTTTATAACATGCCATGCATACATACCGCAATTGTTATTATTTATTTTATTTATTATAAAAGGGTTTTAGAAAAATAAAATAAAATAAGAACCATCTTGTTGAAAATTGATTTAATATGATTAAATTGATTTAAGTTGCAAAATTGATTTGCAAAATAATGTTACATGTGAAATTGAATTTAAAAGTTAAATTTTTGAATTTCACATATCCGAAAAAATAAATTGTTTATTTTTCGATTTGAAAATCATGAGATGTTTTTCAAACAAAATACATGTTTGCAAAATAATGAGTGGGAGAGGGTTGTATGACAATACGACCCACTGGTCTCCATCATTAGTTCAACACCGTGAGATTCGAAAGGGGCTTCATGGCGGCACCGATTCCGCACTCCCTACGGAAAGTGTTCTTTTCGGATCAATAACAAGGTTGACTTCCTAGCGATAGGATTCAAGGATGTATTTCCGGTTTGACCTACCCCTACGGCGGCACTCCGGAGTTAAGTCCAGAGAATCAAATGATGGGTTACACTCATGGAGATATAATCAAATTGTTGATTATATTTTTGACCAAAATTAACATAGTTGATAAATATGAAAATATGAGATATTTTGATTATATTTATTAATTGAGAAGGTCTCGGTTCAATTTGCGATATTTTGACCTACCCTACGGCGGCACTATATTAAGTGGTAAATTGAATTATCGTTGGCACCCAAAATTAAAACATGATTTATGTATTTTCATGTGCATCATGCATCATATTTAATTGTGCCAAAATTAACATGCCTTGATATTCATGCACATAAATTGATTAGATGAATATTCTATTTATTCCCAGCAATATGTCGAATCCCATTATCACACTACTAGCGACTGAAAAATTAGACGGTGATAATTATGCTAAGTGGAAAAGTAACATGAACATACTATTGGTCTGCGAAGACTATAAGTTTGTCCTAGCGGAGGAATGTCCTCCTGAACCCGCGGCAACTGCATCCAAAACCGCAAGGGAGCCTTTTGATCGCTGGATCAAGGCCAACAATAAAGCAAAGTGCTTTATCTTTGGCCACATATGAGCGATAAAGCCGCAAAAAGCATGAGGAGATGGAGACCTTTATGAGATAATGGAGTCTCTAGAAGCCATGTTCGGCGCTCCTTCGAAAAAGGCTCGTTTGGATGCCGTAAGGGCTTTCATGAACGACAAGATGAAGAAAGGTTCTTGATCAAGGCACATGTTCGAACATGATTGATCACCTCCACGATGCGGAGCTCAATGGTGCCAAAATCGATGAAGCCACCCAAGTTGGCATCATCTTGGAAAGCCTGTCCTCTGACTTTCATGAGTTCGTAAACAACTTTGTTATGAACAAGAAAAAGTGCAATCTCACTGAACTCATGAATGACCTGCAAAACTTCGAATCCACCAACAAAAGAAGGGGAGGAGAAGCAAATGTTGTAGTTGTAGGAAGTTCTGGTAAAAATAAAAGGAAAAACCAGAACCAAGGAAGAGGAAAGAAGGGAAAGAACAAGAGACCCAAGAAAGCAAAGGGCCCCATCCAGAAACCTAAAGGAAAGTGTTTCCACTGCAATGGCGAAGGGCACTGGAAGAGAAACTGTCACAAGTATCTCGAGGAGCTGAAAAAGAAAAAGGAACAAGGTAAATCAGTTTACTAGTCCTTGAAACATGTTTAGTAGAGGGTGATACCTCGGCTGGATAATTGATTCAGGAGCGACTAATCATGTTTGTTTCTCTTTGCGAGTCTTAGTTCTTACACCGAGCTAGCCGATGGGGACTACACGATGAAAGTAGGCAATGGCGCAAGAGTTTCGGCAAAAGCAAAGGAGAAGTTAGACTTCGTTTTAGGAAAATAAATTTTTAGTTTTGAACAATGTTTATTTTATTCCGGACATTCGTAGAAATTTGATTTACTGTGGCTAAATTATTTGAACAATTATTTAAAGTTTATTTTGATAATGAATTTGTTCATATTTCTCGAAATGGTTTAAATATTTGTTCTCGACGTCTGGATGATGGTTTATATTGTATAAAACCAATACCTAACTCAACGCTTAATCTTTGAAATGTTCGAGTTGCGAACCTAAGAATAAAAAGCAAAAGATTTCTCACGAAAATAACACATATATCCGTGGCACCTTAGACTTGGTCACATTAACCTAAATAGGATTGAAAGACCGGTAAAGGATGGTCCTTTGCGTGAGCTAAAAGTTGGCGAGCTTCCGATGCAGAATCTTGTTTGGAAGGTAAGATGACCAATAGACCTTTTACAAAACAAAAAGGAGTAAGAGCTACGGAACCCCTACGGTGATACATTCGGATGTATGTGGACCGTTAAACGTCCAAGCTAGAGGAGGTTACGAATATTCGTCACCTTCATTGACGACTATTCGAGATATGGTTATGTTTACGATGCAACGGAAATCAAACTTTTGGAAAGTTTAGAGAATTCCGGCGGTTGAAAAACAATTAGGTAAACCAATCAAGACACTTGATCGGATCGGGGGGTGAATACCGGACCAAGAGTTCCGGGTTTCTTGATTGAAGAAGGTGTGGTATCACAATTGACTGCACCTGGTACACCACAATGAGAATGGTGTGGCCGAAAGGAGAAATCGGACTTTGCTCGACATGATAAGATCAATGTTGAGTTATTCTTCACCGCCTACTTCTTTTTGGGGTTATGCCCTAAAACCGCTATGTATATTCTGAATCTAGTTCCATCTAAATCTATACCTAAGACACCCCTAGAGTTGTGGAATGGTCAAAAACCTAGTTTGAGACACATTCGCATATGGGGAGTCCGGCCTGCGTCTTTGAGGGCAAAAGACCGGAAAGTTGGAACCAAGGTCGAAAGTATGCATCTTTGTGGGATACCCACAAGGGACAAGAGGAGGATTGTTTTATAGTCAAAGCGGATCAAAAGGTGTTTGTATCGACAAATGCCACATTTACGAGCATGACTATATGATAGATTTCAAGCCCGGAGTAAGATAGTATTAGAAGAGTTACTTTCCGATGAGATCGGACCACAATCGACAAGAGTTGTCGGACCACTCGGAGAAAAGACCACGGTTCCTAATCGGACTCCAGCGTACCTCGTCGTGGTGGGAGGGTAAGCACGTTACGGCCGTTATACCGGGAAGCCCAAATCGTCACTGCTGATGACGGTGGGAGGATCCATCGACCTTTAAGGATGCGATGGATGATTACGATAAGGAAGAATGGCAAGTGACTATGAAACTCGAGATGGAGTCTATGCACTCTAACTCGATCCGGCAACTTGTAGATCTACCCGAAGGGTAAAACCCATTGGATGCAAGTGGATCTTCAAGAGAAAGAGAGGAGCGGATGGAAAAGTAGAGACTTTTAAAGCAAGGCTAGTGGCTAAGGGTTATACCCAAAAGGAGGGAGTTGACTATGAGGAAACTTTCTCGCCAAGAGCCATGCTTAAGTCCATCCGGATACTCCCCGCCATTGCGAAAGATATTTTGACTATGAGATATGGCGGATGGACGTCAAGACAAACTTTTTCTCGAATGGCTATCTTGATGAAACCATCTATATGGATCGACCCGGAGGTTACATAGTGGAAGGCCAACAAAGAAAGTCTCCGCAAACCGCAAAGGTCCATTTATGGATCAAGCGAACTTCTAGATCATGGAACATCAGGTTTGATGAGGTCAAAAGTCTTATGGATTTGATCAAAACATTGATGAACCATGCGTCTACAAGTATAAGAAAGAAGAGAAAGTGGTCTTCTTAATTCTTTACGTCGATGACATCCTACTCATAGGGAATGATGTGGGAATGATGATGGATGTAAAGGAGTGGTTAGCCACCCAATTCCAAATGAAAGATTTAGGAGAGGCAAGCTATGTTCTTGGGATCAAGATTATTCGAGATCGCAAGAAAAAGCTTTTTACGTTATCACAAGCATCTTATATAGACAAAGTGTTGTCTAGGTATTCGATGCAAAACTCCAAGAAAGGGAATTTGCCTTCTAGGCATGGTATTCATCTTTCTAAGGAGCAATGTCCAAAGACCCCGCAGCAGGAAGAAGATATGAGAAGGTATCCCTACGCCCGGCCGTGGGAAGCCTTATGTATGCCATGTTGTGTACAAGACCGGATATCATTGTTATGCGATGGGGAGTAGTCGGTCGCTACCGTCCAACCCGTGATTAGATCATTGGGTTGCGGTGAAGTGTATTCTCAAGTATCTTAGGAGAACGAAAACTATATGTTAGTATATTCGGAGAAGATCTGTCTCTCACGGATACCGCAGATTCGATTTCCAATCGATAGAGATAGTCGACAGTCGACATCCGGATCTGTGTTCACTCTTAATGGAGGAGCCGTGGTATGGAGAAGTATAAAGCAAAAGTGTGTTCTCGACTCTACCATGGAAGTGAATATGTTGCGACTTGTGAAGCCGCAAAAAAGAAGCTACATGGCTCGGAAAGTTCTTAACGATCCGGAAGTTGTTCCGATATGGATAGGCCAATTAAGCTATCTTTGTGACAACAAAGGGAGCGGTGGCTAATTCAAAAGAACCCGAAGCCATAAGAGTGCGAAACATATAGAAAGGAAATATCACCCGATCGGAGACATTGTGGATAGAGGCGATGTAAGCGGTTACAAGATCGCGTCCGGAGGACAACCTTGCTGACCCGTTCACCAAGACATTGCCATTGAATGTTTTTTGATCGGCATTAGACGGATTTTGGGATTAGAGACATGATACACCGCTTTAGGACAAGTGGGAGATTGTTGGGAATAGTGTCCTGAAAGCATGAGATGTAAAAGGATATTTATTATTTATATAATAAAATAGTTTATTCATCATTTTATGTGCATATATTTATGAATATTTTATGAATATCAAATAAAATTCCTTGATTATTTATGTAACCTTAAACATAGTATATAAGTGTTATATACTAGAGGATAATGTTTAAGGATAATAATCAAAAGTAATCTTTTTCATAATGAATTTAATTAAAGTTTGGAATCTTTAATTAAAACATTATTAATACATGTCATTCCCATTTAGAATGGAACGGTGTTATCCGCACCGTTATTAATATGGCGAGATATTGAATGAGTGTATTTCATATAATGAGATTATGTGGAACATGGACCTTGAGACACAATATGAATTTCTAATAATTTCCGTTAAGCATAGAAATTCTAATTGAGTCTACCGATGGTCATATATAGAATGATCTTAATCCCGAGTTCTTAACAAACTCCTATTTATGGATTTATGTCTTTTGATTTACTCGGCACGGTTCCGAAACCCTGAATCCTATTCCTTGTATTTTGGAGACATAATGAAATAGGTAGCTGGAATGTTATTATACGAGATGGAATCCATTCCTTCTTGAGAAAGAAGCGATATAAATGATTCTCTTGAGTGTTGATTCGGTACTTGGATTAGTAAGAGCGCCTCGGTTCATGAATGTGTTTTGTGAATCACTATCCATTAGAGAATCAATGGTACTCAAGGATAAAGATGTAATTAGAGAGGTTAACGGATTCTACCTGACTCTAATTATGAATTATTTATGGAGGATCGATCTATATGCAATGACTATATCAAATGGACACTTCACAGTTTAGAAGTAATTAATGTCTATAATTCCGGGAGTGCAATTCCAAGTTTATAGTGGAGTAACTATTGGAATTAATAGAATTAATTAATTAATTAATTAAAGTGTTTAATTAATTATTAATTTTATTGAGCTCGTAATTATAGGTCCATTAGTCCCCAGCGTCGTCCTTGTAATTCTACCCGGACACAAAGGGCAAAATGGGAATTTTAGAATTATGGAATTCTAAAATTAAATACTCAAGAATAATTAATTGAGAATTAATTATTATTTAAATAATGAGATTATTTAAATTTGAATTTGAACATATCTAGATTTATCCATTTAAACTTATTTGATAAGTTGTTCAATTTAGAATTCAAATTAATTTAAGTTTGACTTAAATTCAATTTTGAATATGAATTAAAATTGGACTCTTGGATAATGGATAAAATATCTTCCTTCCTTATCTTATTTAGGTGCCACACACCCCTAGGGATAAGGGAAGGGATTTTTTGTTCCAAATTCAAAATTGGAGATAAGGATTTGATCCTATTTTGAAGTTTGACTTCTTCTCTTTAAATATGAGATAAATGAAAAATTGTGAGACAATTTTTTTTGAAACACTTTCAGCCCTAGTTTCCCTAGTGTGGCCGAAATTTCTCATAGCTAAGAGAGAGAAAATATTTTTCTTCAAAAAAAATTCCACATCGTGCATGCGTTGGTGTTTGTGGAAATTCGAGTGTTTTAGAAACCGTTTTATCTCACGTGTGCCCACACACACGTCTACGTGGAATCAAGGAATTGACGTGGAAGACTATGGTGTTCTAAACACAAAAGCTTGGACCTAGGACTGTTCGTGGTCAAAGAAAATCAAGATATCATCCGAGTCGGCTACAAGGTATTTTTTCGGTTGATCCTTGAATCTTATAAATTAATGAGATTAATTTATTGGTGCATAAATTAATATAATCTATAGAGTATCTCAAAAGTTTTATGAAAATTTTTGTTATACACGATCCGCCTTTCCGCTGCGTTTCTGCCGCCGAATTCGATTCGGCAACCAACAGTTTCTGTTTTCTCCTCTCTCGAGGAGAGAGAGACATTAATGGATTTAATATATTTTTTATACTAAAAAAATCTCTTGATAAAACTACCAAACATATTTTTTAAAATAATTTTTGTCTGAGATTGAAAAGGTTTTCATTTCTATTTTCATACAAAAAATAAAATTATTTTTGAACAAGTTCTAAACACACCCAAAAAGTTTAAAACTTATAGACTTGTTAAAGATATCTCAAATGATTGGCTTTGATTTTATTTTAGTAAGACTTTTTTCATGTTGTTAAGCCAACCATAATTATAGTAGTATAAAAATATTAGCATTATTTTTTATGTTATTTTTTGTCAATTTTTGTATTTATTATTTAATACTTTAACTCCACATTCATTAAAATAAAATATTATTTTTTTAATAAAAAATGATATATAAAGTTTACATATCAAATAATAAATACAGAGAGTGATAAAAATGTTAAAAATAGTGATGCTAATATTATTCTAAATGGAGATAGTTTATTAGATGTCTAGATCTTAGCAATAGCTTAGTTTGGTAGTGCTGTAAATTTTGAAAAAATTATTTTTAGTTGTACTGAAAGAAAAAGTAGCTGTTACAAAAAGTAGCTGAGTGTTTGGTAAACTATAATTATAGTAGATGTACTGATTCTAAAATCATGTTTGGTAAATTATGATGTTGAATTGTCAGTAGATAGTTAAAAATTACAACTATATATTATAATATAATATAATATAAATAATTACAATATAATATATATTTATTATTATATTTAATATAATAAAAAACTATTATTATATGATATATTATATAATTATGATATAGAATATAATAATATTATTAAAATAGTTAATATAATTACAATATTATGAAACATAAGAAATATTAATATTTCAGTTATAATATAATTAAAAATTACAACTATATTATATTATATTATATTATATAATCATTATTATATTATATTAAACAAATATATTATAATTAATACATTATATAATCATGTAATACACTATAATATATATCATAACAATATTAGTATTATAAGATTATATTAATATTTAATTATATTAATTATTATATTATTATTAATATAATAAATATAATTATATTAATGTAATAATATTATTGTAATATTATTAATTAATAAATATAATTATATCAATATAATATAATGTAATAATATTATTGTAATATTATTAATATAATAAATATAATTATATCAATACAATATAATATATAATATATTATAAAATAATAATTACAATATCATATTATAATTATAATATCATATTATAATATCATATCATATTATAATATAATGTCATATTATAATTATATTATAATATTATATTATATTATTAAAATAATTATAATATTATTATAATATCATATTATATGATAAAATAATAATATTAGAGTTATTAATATAATTATGATATTATTTATTATAATATTATATTATATTATATTATATTACGAGTCTAAATTTTAGATTAAGAAGATTGTAAATCTTAAATTTCATTATGAGTATTATGGATATTATGAAAGTTTTATTAATTATACTATGTTGATTCTCGTACATTCTAAAAGTTAAAGTTGTCTTTAGACTGTTTCTGATTTTAACTGTAAATTCTTAAAAAATTCTTCTAAAAATACTTTTAAAAAAATTTACTAAACACTAAAATCAACTTCTACTATAAACAAAAATTAATTTTGAAAAGAAAAAGTAATATCAAACTACGCCCAATGCCTTCTTAAATAGAGATTTGCGAGAAAAAGTGCATATGGTACCGTTGTCGTTGATCCCTTTCCTTCACTTCTTCCCATTTATTGGAATCCTAAATATGCAAGTAGCACCATGTGCAGCCCAAAAACTGAACTAACAAGTAAGCTAATAACTGCGATCCAAAATGCATAATTACAGCGTCGTTTATTTCACCGATTTGAGTTTTTAGTTTTAAGTTTTTACAGTAAAAAGCTCTCAGAAAATGTCACATTAAAATTTTCTGCTACAGTGAAAAACTCTCAGAAAATATTACATCTCAGCTCGAATCGAAAACTCGAATCCGCGAAGTGAACGATGCCGCACAAAAGACATCTATTGCCCACAGAAAGTGACATATACGGCTTGTTTAGTTCGTTAATTTGAGTTTTTAATTTAAATTGAGATGATATGAGAATTTTTTACTATAATAAAATAAATTAAATGACTGTTTTTAAAATTTTTTTATTGTAATAAAACTCGAATTGATAAAATAAATGGGATAATATAATACTCAACCACAAGTATGCAATTATTAACTGTTAGAGACCTAATTTAATTTTTATTTTTATAAATTTATATATATATATATATATATATTACTAACGTACGTAATAACGTAACATATGAGTTGATATCTATAAATGAATAGATGATAATTTTATTTTACATAAATTGGTATAAAATAATTGGAATTAGTTATAGTATTCCTAACATTACTCTTAACAAAACATCTAGTCTAGAGACTTATATAATCTATTGCTTAAAAGTAGATTTCCTCCGATTTACGACAATGCAAATCCATTGTTTATTCGGCAAAGTAGATAAAAAGGACCGGTAAAAATTCGTATGTCAGATTTGTCATTTGATAAGGGGGACAAGAAAATTTGAAAATGATGAAGTGGATCAAAATGACTATCAGGTCATGTTTAGAATTAATCATGTTTTTTTTAAAAAATAAAAATATTTTTAAAATAGTATTTGACTTAATAAAGATAAAAAAAAGAAATAAAAATAATTTTTTAGTTTAGTGTAAAATGAGAAAAAAATAAAAAATAACTTTTAATCTTTTTTTATTTTTTATTTTTATTTTCTCATTTCTCTCGAGCAGAAAAAAAAGACATTAATAAGTTTTTTTTCATATTAAAAATAATCTCTTAATAAATCTATCAAATATAATTTTAAAAATAATTTCTATCTGAGTTATTTTTATTCTCATATAAAAATAAAATTATTTTTGAATGAGTTTCAAATGCCCTTATACTTTTGTAATTTGTAAATCCCATATTTTTTAGAAACTCTTGTGGGCCCATTGAAGATACAAATCCAAAGAAAAAAGTTGATCTGAAGGCTACAAACGCCGAAGTTGGTCTTGGATCTTGAGGACAGCAAATTTTAAGGGTAAAACGACATGTCGCTATTGTAAAATGAACGACAATAAACAAATAGATGTCGTTTATTTGACTTGAATGGGCAAACCCTTTTTTTTTTTTTTTTTTTTTTGCCAAATGGAAAACTGTTAGTCAAAAACAACATATCGATGCGTATGCAAGTGTCAACATACATGTCTTTTCTAATTTGTAGTATTATGGGCAGCAAAGTCTGGAACTATAGACGACAACAAATTTGATCGGAATACATGTCGTTGTTGACTTAAATGGGTAACGCAACTGTCAGATTGACCAATAATAAATCGGGTTCATTCGGAAACGACTTAACGACTATAGAAGATCGTTTTTCCATCTTTTATTTAAAACAAGGAAAAAAATTCAATAGATACTCCTTTTTTTATGGGAAAAAAAAAAAATGATCTTCAAGGACGACAAAGGTTTAGCATTATACGAGAATGTTCTTGTAAAATGAACGACATCTAAATTTTCATTTAAAAACCGTTTTTTTTTTTTTTTTTAATACTTAAACGGGCCACGAAACTAGTAGATGAATAAAAGTACATCGACTTTCACACGCAAACGACAATAGATATGTCGTCTAATCATCTTTAAGGACAACAAATGTTCAGTATAAACGATTTATCATCCTCGTAATATGAACGACTGAATTGGACAATGGCAACGACGTAAAAGATTTCGTTCAGTTGACTGATTTAAGTTTTTAATTTTAAATTTTTACAGTAAAAAGTTATTAAAAATATCATATTTAATTTTGTTTTTGTTATAGTAAAAATTCTCAAAAAATATTTTAACTCAAATTAAAAACTTAAATCTGCGAAGCAAAGATGTCAAACTTTTATAAAAAGCCTCATAATTTGTTCGACTTGAATTGGCACCTGTGACCTATCAGACAAGTATAACATCTTGATTTGATAAGCAAAAAAAAACATGCCATTTTTCATTTCGATATAGCAAAGTTAAAAACTAAGGTCATGTTAATTTGAATTTATAATTAGAATTTTATTATAGTAAAAAAATCTTAGAAACAGTTATATTTAATTTTTTTACTATAGTAAAAAACTCTCATATAAAATCACATCTCAATTCGAATTAAAAACTTAAATCAGCAAACTAAACGAATCTTAAAACTTCATATCGTTCTTGTTAAATAAACGCATTAAGACTTTCTTTAAAGGACATGAAGATAACGTTTTCATACGAAACTACAACAAAATTAAATAAAAAAAAGTTTGTTTACATAAATAAAAATGGTATTCATCCTTTTAAAACTTTACTCACAAAACTGTGAGTCTCATTAAGTTGGGTTTATTTATGCACTTAATAGGATTGAATACCCACCATCTTAATCTATGAGAATGAATAGGGATACTCTAACAAGTAATGACGTGATGTTTTTAATTTAACGACGGGAAATTTTAACTTACAAACTACAAAAAACACGCTATATAAAACAACAACAAACTTCAAAAATGAGTTGACAACGCGAGTATGCGACATGCCTTTTTATTTTATTTTTTTTTCTCTCATAAAAGACATGCCCCTTTTACTTAAACAAACAATAAATTAATTTAGATTTCGTTCATTTTACTGATTCGAATTTAAAATTTGAGTTTTATCATAGTAAAAAATTTTCATAAACAGTCACATTTAATTTTTTTATTACAATAAAAAACTCTCATATAAAATCACATTTTAATTTAAATTAAAAATTTAAATTAACGAAGTAAACAAATCCTTAGCTTATATAAACATAAAGTGACACGTTGTACTCTAACATATGTTTCAAAAAAAAAAAAAAATTACATTCCTAAAATTCTGTTTTAAACTTGTATCTGGTGTGGACCTGGTCTATCAATTTTTCGCACTTTTATATTTTAATGAGATTTTGACCAATCCAACTACGGGTAAAGCACACATATCGATTAAGCTCTGATACATTACCAACAACATGCATTCCTTGGATGAAACAACAACATTTCAAAATAAAGGGACTAAATGTCATAACTGTTATAATAACAACTTTTTAACCTCTTTACTCTAGATTATAGAGTCATTACAGGCTTAATTTTCAATCGTTGTAACAGTATACTATAAAATTTCTTTAAAAGATAAATCTACACTCTCTCTTGAGTCAATAGATAATTTTGATTAAGAAATTGACCAAAAAAACCTTAAAGAAAAAATAGTAAGGAACATTTATATAATTAATCTTAATTTCTATCATTAATTCATATGACGTATATTAAAGAGTAGTGTTAAGAATACTAATTTTAATTTCAACTATTTTATACCATCTTACGTAGTATAATGTCATTATTTTTTTTATTGATAAATATAATTATTTATTATTTTATAATAAAATTAAACAACTATTAATAAAAAATGATAATTTAAATGACACTTAAATAAGTATAGAAAAGTTAGGATTAAGTGTCTCAAGCATTATTCTATATTAAAAGCTTTTCTCCCGACTAATCTTTGGTTTATATAAAATGAAATTGGGCTTGTAGCAAAAAAAAAAAAAAAAAAAAAAAAAAAAAAAAAAAAATCTCTAAAATAGTTGATGATCACAACGCACGCCGTCTCGCACTATTACCTACCGTTTATAAGCGCCAAAAAGCACGGCAGGCAATCTTTTTGTTCATATTCTGTTTTGTAAAGAAATTCGAAATTATAATTTATAATTTATTATAATATTTTTTTTATAAAAAATATATATAAATTAAAAATAATTTTAAACATCATGAATAAAACGTTACGTCATTTATTGCTTTTCATAATTCCATCCGACGGCAAACGAAGCCCAGAAAGGAATGTTCTTTATGTGACTCCATTAATGCCGTGCCTAATTTAATAATTTGTTTCCTTTTATTAATTCTCTATTATGGAATTTTTTCCATTTTCACCCATGAATGATGAAACCCCCCAGACATTGAGAACCCCACGAGCTTCATCATCTCTGCTTTTGCCTGATTCGTAGGTACGTCTATCTTTTCCATTTTTGCCCAAATGTTGATCGTCCTCTTTTTTTTTTTTTTTTTTCATTGTCGGGAATTATTTGTTCTTGGTTTTGTTTGAATTTCATTGGATGATGGGAAAACCCAATTGGGTATTGATTAGTTTTCTATGATTTGATGTTGTGGGGGCATTTTGTTTGATCATCTACTATGTTTTGTTTTGGAGTTTTTGTGCCTGTTTTTGCTTTGTTAATAAAAAACTCGTTGGTTTCTACATTTGAGTTTTCAATTCTTGGGTTGTGCATGATATTACCACTTTAGCCGTAGTAGGAGAAATGGTCAACGAATGCTTATGGAATTGTTTTTTTATCATGTTATACTTGATTAAGGATAAAAGTGTTTCTTGTACAATATCTCAAGAAACAAGAATGCAAGAAATTTTTCCTCATAAAAATGAATCTCTCTACGGAGCACTAGATGGTGATATATGTAAACAACAATACAAGAAAAGATTGATCATAGGTTTGGGTCAAGAGACAGCAAGTCAACTTAATAACTGCTGATTATATGAGTACACCAATAAAACCGATCTATTTGTGTTCACATTGATTACCTGAGTACTGAGTTAAGAAGTCTGAAAGTTCCCCAACTTTTCTTAAGTTCTTTGAGTTTCACATTTGTTTTCAACTTTCAAGGTCATGATTTTGTAACTTCATTTTCAGTGTCTCTTTTAATATCATATTGGAAGTTTTATCGTGTTGCATTCAATTTCTACTGACTGCCCGTGTCAAAGGTGCTTTCTTCTTTTCAGTGAATTAGTCCTCACTTGGATGAACAAATGGAAAATGAAGAAATTCCCATTCTAATCTCAGAGGCGCACCACGAAATTGAGATGCCCAAAGTTTCAGAAAAGAGTAGTCTTCTCACTGCACCAGCTCAACTATCTTGTGCTTCTGCCTGTGCCTTCTCCAAACACGAGCATACTACTTTGGAGTCGCAAGAAAGGTCGAAGTCAGCAACAAAACTCGGCGGACTCATAGTGTTCTATCTATTGGTAATGCTAGTAGAGATTGTTGGTGGCTTGAAAGCCAACAGCCTTGCTGTAATTACCGACGCCGGCCACTTGCTCACTGATGTTGCGGGATTTGCCATTTCCCTTTTCTCAGTATGGGCTTCTGGTTGGAAAGCGACACCATACCAATCTTTCGGTTATCATCGCCTAGAAATCTTGGGTGCTCTTCTCTCTGTGCAGCTCATTTGGCTAATCTCCGGGCTCTTGATCTATGAAGCTGTTGGCAGGATTCTTCACAAGAGTGAAAGGGTCAATGGGATTCTCATGTTTGCAATAGCAGCCTTTGGATTTGTTATCAACTTCATCATGGTCGTATGGCTTGGTCACCACAATCATACTCATCATGGATGTGCCCACTCGGGCCATGATCACGACAAGGAAGAAGTTGGTGCTAGTACTGCAGAAAACACCAAAAAAATTTTGAACATAAACCTTCAAGGCGCTTATTTGCATGTCATGGTCGATATGATTCAATCTGTAGGAGTGATGATTGCTGGTGGCATCATTTGGGCGAAACCAGATTGGTTAGTGGTCGACTTGATTTGCACCCTCATATTTTCTGTTCTTTCTCTAAGCACAACCATACCCATGCTTAAAAACATATATGGCATATTGATGGAACGAACTCCGAATGACATCGACGTCACAACGCTAGAAAAAGATCTCAAGTCCATCAAAGGAGTCCAGGATGTGCATGACCTGCATGTTTGGGCGCTAACAGTTGGCAAGAGTGTGTTGTCTTGCCATGTTATAGCTGAACCTGCAGTCAACTCAAGACTATTGGTACACAAGATTAGGGATTACTGTGAAACAACACACAGGATACACCATGTAACAATACAAATCGAGTAGTCAATTGCAGATACATTATTATCCTTCATTTTTGTTTTATCTCTCCAGCTTATCTTAGAATTTTGTAAAAAGAGAGTCCAATTTTGGAAAATAAGGTTTCTTCGTTTTTCTTCGTGAAGTTTGGAGTAACAGTAGAGTATATCGTCGAGCTAGACTTTCTATAAGGTAACTCTGTAGATTTTATCAACTAGTCAAAAAATTATCCTTAAAAAAGCGCTATGGATGGCTATTTTTAAGTCCACGATAAAACCTACTAACCTAGAATGCAAGCTATGTATTTAGCTTGGCCTCTTTGTAAAGAATAATGTGTGTCCAAATTTACATTAGTTCATCCTTTGAACGAGCTGAAGTGAATTTAGGCTTGGCTTCTTTACAAAGCATAACATATGTTCAAATTCGTATTGATTCATTCTTTGAACAAGATAAATTGATCTTTTCCTTGAATTGAGCTAAAGCAGTTTCTGCACAACTAACAACTTGGTTTGCTTGCAGCAGCACCAAATGCAACATGAAACATCATCGAGACATCGACAGACTTTACAAGCGGGTTATATGCATATATTTTACAGTACGATGTATATATTGTATGGAGATAAAAGCCTCAACCAAGAGGAAGAAATAAAGAGATTGCAACAGAGATCGCAAAAGAAAATTGTCTGTAAGACATGCCTTAAATGTAACACAAGCTTTTATTACAAGTTAGATTGGACTCAAAAAAAAAAAAAAAAAAAAAAAAAAACAGAGTAAAGCACTAGACTTACAAGGCTCTTCTGCTCCACTCTTTCTTCCACTCGAGATGCCATATTCCAACAACATTACAGTATAAGTCAAAGTTCCCCTTTCTAAAGCAACAGAAAGAAATGGTGCATAAGGAAGAGCGAACCCTCAAAAAGTACCAAAAATACTGTCGTTTAATATTTTCACAAGCTTCCTTATCACAACTCAATGAAGTAAAATTACATTCTACATGACTCTCACCCAAAGAAGGGAAAAAAAAATATTAATCTAGAAGAAAAAGTCTTGCCACCTAGCAAATCTTTCCCCTCTCCCAAAACTCCACTTAAGTGGAGCAGCAACCTTTCTTCGCGTTCCCTGAAGAGTCATTAACATTGATAGCGGTTCCTTGACTGGGAAGGGTGGTATTTCTGGCTGCTTCCTGGGCTGCCAATGCTTTCTTGCTTATGATGTGGTAGATCTCTGTCAAAATGGTTTGAAATGCCTTCTCAATGTTGGTGGCTTCCAGTGCAGATGTCTCGAGAAACGAGAGACCTTCCCTCTCAGCCAACGACTGACCATCATCGTCTGAAACAGCTCTAAGATGGTTCAAGTCAGACTTATTTCCGGCCATCATGATGACAATGTTTGAATCCGCATGGTCCCTCAATTCATGCAGCCACCTCTGGACATTGTCAAAGGTTTGCCTCTTGGTTATGTCGTAGACAAGCAGTGCACCAACTGCCCCTCTATAGTATGCACTTGTAATAGCACGATACCGCTCCTGACCTGCTGTGTCCCAGATCTGCGCCTTAACGGTCTTACCTTCAACCTGCACAAGTTTTTCAGATAACACATGTGATTATCAATCACATTGGAAGTTATGTTGGTTATCCATATGTAGCAAATATGTTCAACTATTCCATCTAAAAAAGTATAATAATATGACAAACAAGATGGGAAGGAAGTTTCTCTAAACACAAACGCGACCACTTTTTATTTTACTTTATTTTAGTATATTTCCACTAGTTCCCCAAACAAACAAATATCCACAGTTTGCCCCCACCTGCTTCTGTAAACATGCATTGCAAAACCTCCTCAGGCTCATTAACTTACAAAAGAACAAAAATTTTAGAATCCATAATTAAAAAAAGAAAAAAAAAGGACCTTTAACTATCCTCAACCAGCTACGCAACATGGCCAGAAGGGCACACCGTCCCAAAGCTACATTCATATTCGTCAACTCCAAAGACTCCAAAAACAAAACCATACATGAATAGTCACAAATTCTGAAAAACTACAATTATAAGTGCATAATAATCAAACATATTTACTCTCCAAAAAGTAGCCTTTAAAATTAAACGAAAAGATCTAACAAATAATTAACTGTATTAGTCCTGATGATCTTTAGAAAATCAACATAAGCAATGATTATAACCAATAAAAATCAACAAATGGATCGGTTAATATAGTGAGAATCAGATGAACTAAAAAAAAAAAAAAAAAAAAAACTTGCCTGAAGAGTTCTGGTGGCGAACTCGACGCCGATGGTGGATTTGGATTCCAAACAGAACTCGTTCCTGGTATACCTCGAAAGAATGTTGGATTTTCCGACTCCCGAGTCTCCGATCAGGACGATCTTGAAGAGATAATCGTACTCGTGGTCTACCCTATGCGCCATAGCCCTTTGTCGCTCTCCGATCTCTCTCAGACCTACGTGACATTCAGATCCACACATCAATCAACACAAAAGCGAATTCACGTACACAAATATGTGGATGAAAATGGCAGATCTGGGGAAGAAAAACTCCATGGCTTTACCTCAATGGCAAACGGATCAAGGAGATAACGAGATCGCGAACCGGTCTGTTGAAAGAGTTCGAGTCGGGGATTCAAATGGGAGGGTAACTGTACGAATTGTAGGGTGATTCACATGAGAACATAGAGAGAGGAAGAAGAAGAAATAGTGAGCGCTAATGGCACTTGGCCAATGAAAGGAAGGCAACGGAAAGACCGATGAGAGAGAAAGGAAAGGAGGAACTTTGAAACGGCCTCATAATAATGAGGAGACTTTTGGTGGGAAACGTCGTAGTTTTGAAGGGAGCGGATAATAAGGACAAATATGGATTGTCAAACCCATACGATGGCACTGACTCAGGTGGCAGGCGGTGCCAGAGTATGTTTATTTTATTTTATTATTATTATTTTTTTAATATTGATCCAGAGTATATAACGTGTTCAGTTCCTTTTTTTTTTTTTTTGGAAGGATACATTTTTTTAATTTTTTTTATTATATGCATATATAGAATGAGTCTTTAATTCGATATGTGATTGAAATGTTAATTATATATTTTTTTATAAAATATATATATTTTTTCTTTAAAATGTATATATTTTTTTAAATATGTACATATTACATATTTTATTAAAAAAAATGTACATCTTTTAAGAAGAAATATATATATTTTTTTAAAAAAAATATACATATTATACAAAAAATATACAAACATACCAGATTGAAGACTCTGTCTATATATATATATATATATTTTTTTTTTACAGTTCATGGGTGTGTTACACGTATTTTTTTTTGGCCCCTTTAATCTTACCTTTACCGTTGGTCTCAATAAGGAGGATACATCTTTGATATTATTTGGTAAGGATGAGAGTCATGAGACAACAAATTAAAAAAAAAAAAATGGATGACAATAATTTATCTAATTACTAATTTATTCATTTTATTGTAGGTTAGTAATTCTATTTAAAGATAAAATATTATTTTTAACTGGAATTTGATGCTTTTTTTTTTTTTTTTTTTTTTTTTTTTTCAAACCGAGTAGTGATTGTAAACTAGTGACTTTCTCATAGCATTTCTCTAACTAAATACTATCCATCGAACCTTTCTTTCTGTCTCTGTCTCTCCAACCAAATGCACTTTTACTTTCTATTTCGCTTTTGAAAGTTGCGTTACTTTCACGTTCTAAGAATATATTTTCCCTCATTTTGTCACTAAAATATTATATATAGAGAGAGAGATAATTCAAAGGGCTCAATTTTAAAAGGATAGATTGTCATGCTCCCTTGAAGAAAGAGAGTCGGGAACGATGAACTTGATGGTTAAAGTGAGATCCCAACTCGCAGACTCCATTTATTTGGCCAACAGCTTCTCAAAAAATTCTCACTGATGTGGAGCATCGCTCTAAAAGTTGAACAAAAATGGTCAAATTTAACGATGCAAGCTTGAGATGATTGAATATGGACAAGGACCCGATGAAAGGGTGGGATAAAAGAGGCATTTCCTTGACAAGGAGATTGTCAAATTCTTTTTTGTCAACATCAACCTTGAGCTTTTCAATGGTGATCTCATAGGTATTCAGCATGCTTTTTTAGTAAAAAATAATATATATATATATATATATAAATTTTTATTAGAAAAAATATTGTAATTTAAGTTGTGAAAAGAAGAAGTCATAAACATTGTTTAATAAAAGTTTCGCGAGTTTATATGGTGCATTCCGGAGACAAATCAAACTGATCTTCCTTCAGGAAGTCTTGCTTTTGGCTCTGAGATTGCTTCGAGCTCCTCGATGAAGTTTGACTGACGGTTCATGACTATAAGAAGTTTTACAATGCTAGCTAGGGTTTTATTTGTAAATTTTATTCTCACCAGTCACACTCACATAAAATTGGCATATAATGAGTTGAAAAAATAGGACCAATGTATGTCTTTGTTAGTGCAGAATATTACTTAAACGACACAACAACTACTATTTTGCATGATTAGACTAAAGAATTATTGGGAAAAACGGCCTCAAAAAAAGTTCTTTTCGATTCTCAAGTCAACAAAAACATACAATTTCCTATGAAAACCATTTTATTGGCATGGGAGCGAGAAATTCAATTATCAATTATTACATTTTGTCTGTATAATTGGTCGATCAAGCCCATTACCACGTGTTTAATTATAATTCGTTTAGTATATTCTAATGCGTATTGTTTGGTTTGGTCAACTATATATCTATGCCATGCCTTTGCCTCATTCTGATTTTGCTTGATCAGTTGATCGTCGTTCAGATAAAATGTAATTTTACTATGTCTTTCCTTAGCGTTCTATCTTTTTTAATTTGCACAAAGGTTTCATATTTCTCTGAATATATTCAGAATTTTTCTTAATGATTTGCAAACTTTTATTGCATGTCAACATTCTAAACGATGTCGTATTCTCAAATTGGTAAAATTCATCCCCATAGTTTTCTTTCATTTTTAATTTTGTTAAGATTGAGTCGACGTGTGGTTTCTAAAATAATTATCTTTTGACAAGATTGAGTCGGTTATTATTTTAGGGTGAGAATATATCCTAAATTAAGAATCTATCTTTCAAAATCATAAAAGTAAGCATTGGCCAATTTAAAATATATATTTGCATTATTTGGTAATAATGGGATGCAATATATATTATGCTCAAAAAAGATAATGGACTTTTCTGTAGGCCAATGTTTTTGCACATACAAGCATGTGCGTTGTTATTATGTTGATAACAATGATTTTGCCTCCAACAATCTCCTCTTTTTCTCCCTTTACACATTTATATGCACTAGACTAGCTAGTGGTCATTTGACTCAAGCCACAGCCTCAGAAAGGCCCGGCTCTTCCGCTAGTGTCCGAGGGACCTTCCAACTTTCTATTTGCACCTCACACACAAAGGTCATGAGATCATCATCTTTCGTTTTCACAAAAAAAAAAAGTTTTTGTGCTTCTAGTGTTAGAATTATGTGGCGCTTAATTATAGTGTGTTGATTTGTCTGATATATAATCACAAACGACTGTAAATCTGTAATCTTTTCCTTCTATAATAAAGAAATATGTAAAAAAAAAAAAAAAAAAAAAAAAAAAAAAAAAAACCCCTTTTTCTAAGCTTTTTTTTTTTTTTTTTTTTTTTTTTTATTTGACGAAAAATGCTTGACAAGGACGAAATAAATTTTATTTAATACACTAAAAGTAACTCACAAAAAATGCTTTTTTAAATTGAATTTGACGAGGACAGTTGAAATTGTAATTTTAAAGTTTAATTGAAATTTAAAAGAACTGAACTTGAATAAAGTTGGAACTCGCATGCCCACTAAATACAAACTGAGTTACAATTAAAAAGTATATGCCTTTTAAGTTTGAATTAAATCACGTGATTACAAATTGATACATTAGATTTATGTTGATATACTGGTAATTAATTAATAGATGATTTATCAAGATTAATTAATAATTCATCAAAAATCAATCAAGAGTTCATAAAAATTTATTTATTTTTAAAAAAATTTCTTAATAGCAAAATTAGAGACATCTACCCTTTTAAACTTTAATAAAAAAAATCAATCAAGAGTTTAGAAAAGTTAATTTATTCTAAAAATATATATATTTTTAAATTAGCAAAATTAGAGATATCTACCTTTATAAACTTTAACTATTTGACACCACGACGCTACGTGCTTGCATTCAACCTATTATATCTTTTTAGAAATAAATATTGAAATTAAATTTTTTTTATTGACTTAGTATTCTTTTAAGAGTTTAGTTTAATAAAAAAGTTTATTAGAGCAGAGTTAAAAGGAAAACAAAGTTTCTAATGAAGCAAATTAAAGAGTAAATTATTTTTGGGTATGCAAAAAATGGTATTTAAGAGGGTCATAAAGAAATAAAAAATTTAGATAGAGACACATTTGAGAAGATATGATGTTAATAAAGCAATTAGAAAAAAAAAAATTTATGAGGGCCACATTTGGAAAAAGAATATTGAGTATGCTCATATATGAGAGATTATATAAACAAAGATAAATTAGAGTAGTTTTATTCATGAGATAAATTGAGAGTACTATTGACAAAAAAAAAACATTTATAAATATGGTGATAAGAAAAAGTGTTTTGAAAAACACATAAAAATGATTAAATTGTAGAACAACTTTTAATAAAAAGAAAATAAAAAAGATATATTTAAAATAAATTATTTTAGTTAGTGCAAATTAATAAACATATCATAAACAAAATTAAATTGTATAGCAACTTTGAAAAAAAAAACAAATTGGGAACATGAAAAGAAAAAAACACAAAAAGATGATGTCCAATTGTTAAAAAGAAGGAGAATCTTCCTTGTAAAGGAAAAAAAACCTTCTAGCTATTTCATGTATGTTAATTAGGAGTTTTTATCGTGAAATAAATTATTTTACTCTATTTGTAAGGATTGTATTTTTATTATCAGATTACTTTTTTAATAATTAAATTTGTATAAGAGTAATTTTATGTAGCACATTAAAATTTTTTAATACAAATATGTAACAGTTTTAAAATTAATTTAACACTTAAAAATAACTGTCATTAACTGTAGAACAAAATAACTTAGCTCTGCAAAAAAAGTCAATCCACCACAATTACTCATTTTATTATTATTTTATTTATTTATTATTTTTAGAAAGAATTGGGTTGGTAAAGTAGTAATGTTGCCTGTTGGAATGTTGGTTGAAAAAGAAAAAAATAAAAAAGGAAAAAAAATTTAAAGAAAAGTGTTGCTGTTGCAACTTGCAACGTAACACCACGCGCGAAAACGAGGGACCAAACCGCAAATAATTAACAATTTTCCTTTTTCCCAAAAAAAAAAAAAAAAAAAAAAAAAAGAAGAAGACGTAAAATTCACTAATTTACAGTAATAATAACAAAATCAATTTTCATAGCAGGCAGGCAGGGACGGTGACCGGATCTTGGGTGCGAAGAAGATGAGGAAGGAAGACACGGTGAAGCTGATCAGCGCCGAGGGCTTCGAATTCGTTGTCCACAAAGACGCCGCCATGGTTTCTCAGACCATTCGCAACATGCTCACCTCTCCTGGTAAACTAATTTCTCTCGTAACCATTTCTCTCTCCCAATTATCTTTCCCAAGAACTCAATTAGGGTTTCAGATTCAGTCTGATTTACTCCTTGGTTGGCAATGGCAGGAAGTTTCGCCGAAACGCAGCACGGTGAGGTCACTTTCCCCGAGATCAGCACCACGATCCTCGAGAAGATTTGCAAGTATTTCTATTGGAATCTTGAATTCGCCAGGTTTTTGTTTCTTACTCGATTTAATTTCTTATCGTTGATTTTGGGATTTTTTTTACTGTTTTCATTTGGACCGAATTTGATTTTAGGCTGTCGTTTGATTTCAGATTTATGTGTTTCACTGATAATCATTTATTGTGTGTATCTCTTGTGGAGGTTTGAAATTAAAAACAAACCGAGGTGTGAAATATATTGTATGAGTTTGGTTGGGCTAAAAATGCTAATAAATGGGCAAAAGGACAGCACAGAGAGGCTATACAAAAGGAATTATATAACATTGATGTATATGCCAATTTGGTCGGTAGGAGATGAGACATGTATATATATATGTGTGTATATATATATATATATGTATATGTTATATATGATATATATGTTATTGAAGCCATTGTTGTTCCAGACTCTTATTTTACTCCAATTACTCAATGCAGACAGCAGTGCTTCGTGTTTGGATTCCATGTTCCAAACATTATTGCCATTATTATTATTATTGTTGTTGTTGTTGTTTTTGGTGGATCTGACTTTCTTCTGTCTTTTGCTGTGTTCTCAATAAATTATTGAAGTAAGAGTTCTAAATGGTATCTTGGAAGAATCCTTATTCCTTAACTTTTTCTTTCTCATAGAAAGTTTCTAGGACTAGAACAACCGCCCTCTCTTTTTTCCCCATGTATATAAATATATAAAGGTGAATGAAAGTATTAACGTTATTGATTTTTGCTAGATTCACCTATTGAGCATTCTAAAATTAACGTCTAGACAGACTGCTTTATTGGTTTTTAGAAGTTATGTAGATAGAAATATAACTGGTTTGTTGGGAGGGATCAAAATTCTGAGGGCTTTATTTGTTTATTTCGCTTTCTTCCGTTCTTTTCTTTTTATCTTCTTCTTTCCTCTCTTACTGATTTGGTGTTGCTCTTCTGTCAGCGGGAAAGAGACTGAGTTTCACATCGAACCTGAATTGACTCTCGAGCTGATGATGGCCGCGAATTATCTCCACACTTAGCATATCATTCCTTTGTAGCCTCTTGGGCGACAGTATCCAATTCCGTCATTGTAAGGTGACTTGAGGGAATCCTTGTATATCATGTGGTTTGTTAACTCCCAATTTTCATTTTATTTTAACGTGACTTTGCCTTACCTTCTCTTTCTTTGGTTTCTATTTTCTACCAGGAATGGTTGAGGACGAGATTGTGGCTTGAGAAGGCTGTAGACTGTAGGAAATGTATTGAGTATTGGAATTTACTCCTAGATTTCAATGTAGTGTAGTGTAGTGTTCAAGGTTATATGTGATTGCCGCACTTGGAACAGTGTGAGACTTAACAGACTGATGTGGTCATATTCCTGGCCATTGTTAAGTTCATGTAAAACTGTTTTTGCAGCTAATCAAATCATGTAAATTTGGATGACTCTCAATCATTTACCATATATAACTTGCTAATGAAAAAGGATCAATTATCAAGAATTTTGTAATAGCAAGCTGTAGCTCATAGATGCAGAACTTGATTGATGCGAGATTGGAGTTAGTTGTTACAGTAGCAAAACTTGTGCTTTTCTGAAATTGAGAGCTTGTTCCAAAGACTGAAAATAAATGCAAATCTTCATTGCTTGCAAAATGGTCTGTACTCTGTAATGAGATGTGCTAAAATGCTCCCATAATCCCTGCCTTTTCTTTTCCAATAATAATAATAATACAAAGAAAACACGTGGCTATTCTTTGTCATTCACAGAAATCAAATATTACTAGAGCTTGATTGGATGGATTACTAATTGGATTAAATGCACCTTCAGGACTTCGGGTCATTCTTATGGCTTTTTGAACGGGATCATTTTGTTCATCCATGTGAGGGCCCCCCATCATCAATGAGTTTCTTTACTAGATTTATAGTTAAACATGGATGGATAACTTTTTAACAGCAGTAAAAATGATACCCAGCTATTTCAATTGAAGTTTGAAATATTTGTATCAACAAATTTACACTTTTTTTGCGATACCAAAAAGAAAAACAGATGCACTATTTGCAACTCGTTATTCTAGTTCCCCATGGATAAAAAATAAATAGGCATTTATCATGGATTTTGGGACTGTCATTCCTTGTTAATGCGTCCTTTTTGCTGGTTTACTGGCTGTCGCTTGTGTTACTTTCCTTTTTATTTTTATTTTTTTTATATTTTATTTTAACTTGGCACCGGGAGGATTCAAACTCTTTATTTTATAGTAGAGTCAAGTATGAAATTACTGTCAAACTATACTTACAACCACGCTTGTTTTACTTTCTAGAGAAGTCAAATACAAAAATATAAAACAAATTAATTCACTGCCTTTTTTGTCAAGATTTTGTTAGCTTACATGGAATGAAATAATGAAATCTAAACTTTCATCATTCTCAAATAACTTTTGCACTTATGGAAGAAGCATTAAATTTTTAGATTTGGACTTTACTTCTTGACAGAAAAAAAACTGTTATGGATTCTACAGATAATCCCAGAGACTTAATGATTTTGCCATATATGCATTAGCCATCTAAGTGAACTAATTTGGATGCCTTATATAGAAGAGCTTTTCCTTTCCATAAGATAGTGTGAAGTCAGTATAAAGTAATCTACATCGCTCCTGAACTCTGAAAAACTACAAAACATGGGGAAGTTTGGAGCTCTTCTGTTTAACGTTTTCTTTACCGTTTTCATCCTCGCCTTGAGCTTTTCATGCAAAGCCATTGATGAAGATAGAAAGGTAAGTAGTTTCTGTATATTTAGCATCTCTGATAATTGCTGACTAGTAAAAGTAATATAGCAACCAAAGAGCACCAATGTTTGACAGAAAACTACCATATGAATTTGACACTCTTTAAGAAAAGACTCCGCTTTGCTTAACTGAAGATTTTCTGATGATACAGGCCTATATTGTGTACATGGGGGCACTTCCTGATGGAGTGTACAAGCCATCGACTCATCACTTTAGTATACTGCAAAGTATAATTCAGGACAGGTAAGCAGTTAGGTTACTCTTATTTCTAACAATCACTCTGTTTCGAGTTCCACTCTATAACCCGCGCTATGTATGTTGCAGTTCTATTGCAGGTTCCTTTATTCGAAGTTACAAAAGGAGTTTCAATGGATTTGCAGCCAAACTTACTGATCAAGAAAGACAGAAGCTTGCCAGTAACTTCTCTGAGATATCCAGTTGAACCATTTAGTAGTATATATAGCATGTCTTGAGACAAAAAACTTATAATAGGTGCTTTTGGAACTGTGATTGGCAGGTATGGAGGAAATAGTCTCCATTTTCCGGAGCGAAAATTTTCAAACTCAAACAACAAGATCTTGGGACTTCATGGGTTTGCACGAGACAATAGATAGAAAACGGACTGTCGAGAGTGATACCATAATTGGTGTTATTGACACTGGAATTTGGCCTGAGTTGGAGAGCTTTAGTGATGAAGGCTTTGGTCCTCCTCCCAAGAAGTGGAAGGGTGCTTGCACAGGCGGAACAAATTTCACTTGCAACAAGTATTTTTCCTTTTAAGCTCATCGCAGCTTTGTGGTTTTAGT
The DNA here is from genome assembly GCA_012066045.3 of Morus alba. Classification (NCBI taxonomy): domain Eukaryota; kingdom Viridiplantae; phylum Streptophyta; class Magnoliopsida; order Rosales; family Moraceae; genus Morus; species Morus alba. The sequence goes on along the minus strand of CP050229.2, from coordinate 13,987,058 downwards.
TGGTTATGTAAAACAAACATCTGCATGTTATTCCATTTTAATTTACTTTTTCCAATTGTTGCTCTTTGAGATTCTGTAAATACTAATTTTGTAGCAAGATCGTCGGAGCTCGGTATTATTTATCATTTGGATCAGGTTATGAGTCTGCAAGAGATCTCGTCGGCCATGGGAGCCATACAGCCTCAACGGCTGCTGGAAACAACGTAAAGGATGCGAGTTTTTATGGAATAGCAGAAGGCACTGCAAGAGGGGGGGTTCCTTCTTCTAGAATCGCTGCATATAAAGTCTGTGACCCTGACGGGTGCTATTCGCACTCTATCTTGGCTGCTTTTGATGATGCAATTGCTGATGGTGTTGACATCATTACTGTATCACTCGGAAGTAGTGGGGCTCATGCATTCGAAGTTGATCCAATCGCAATCGGCTCTTTCCATGCAATGGCAAAAGGGATACTAACCTTAAACTCTGCAGGAAACAGTGGCCCGTCTCTTCAGACCGTGTCAAGTTTAGCGCCATGGCTGATGACAGTAGCAGCAAGTAGCATAGACCGACGGATTATTTCTAAGGTTTCTCTTGCTAATGGGACAACCATTATTGTATGTCTCATCACTCACCTGCTACGTTGCATAATTTCTTTTCATTTTTTGGGTGTATCTTTTAAGTTTCAACACTTTCTACATGTTTGGTTACGGTTTTCTTATGACTGCAAAAACAGGGAAGTTCAGTAAATTCTTTCAAACTGAATGAAACGACATTTCCTTTAGTACATGGAAGAAATGGCTCAACTCGGTGCTCAGAGTTGAGGGCTAGGTAGATTCTGCAAACCGTTTGTTTTGACTTGAAAAAGTATCAAAGGATGATATCAAAATGAAGAACAAAACTGTACTCTTTTTTTGTTGCATTTTTAGGCTATGCGAAGAAGGTTGCCTCGACAGACGTTTAGTCGAGGGAACGATTGTGCTGTGCGATCGAGTTATAGGAATCAAGGAGGCCTATAGAGCTGGTGCACTTGGTTCAATTTCAGTTGATGGCACATTTAGTGATGTTTCTTTTGTTTCCCCATTGCCTGCAGTAACTTTAAACCAGACGAATTATGTGGCGATCATTTCCTACCTATATTCCACAGAGTATGTATTCCTCCATAAGTCCATTCTCACTACGTTTGGTAAGCTTTGAAATATAAATTGCTAGGGAGAAGAGTTTAAATTTCATATTTCATTGATTACTTGTTTTTTCTTCCTCAAACAATGCAAACCCTTTACTTATTTTTGCAGAGACCCTCGAGCAACCATATTACAAAGTGAAACCATAAAAGATATTGCAGCTCCTGTTGTTGTTTCCTTCTCTTCGCGTGGGCCAAATGCTATTACACCGGATATTATGAAGGTTTATGTTTTGCTCTTACCTACTAATGCTCATTATTGTTTTTTCTTTCATATATTTTCTAGTGTAGCATCTTTACTTAGATGGTGATTTAATGCATTGCAGCCGGATATAACTGCCCCAGGAGTGGATATATTAGCCTCATATTCACCTGTAGTTCCACCCTCAGATTCCTTTGACGACACAAGGCGCGTAAAGTACAATATCATGTCTGGAACCTCCATGTCTTGTCCCCATGTTGCTGGAGCAGCTGCATATGTTAAAACATTTCATCCTGAATGGTCTCCTTCAGCCATTAAATCAGCTCTTATGACTACAGGTATTGTTGAAAAAGACTCCTCTCTAAACGTGTCAAATGTTTACTTTCGTAAACTTTGTAACCAAATCTCTCTGATGGCTGCAGCTTTTATCATGAACGACACTGATCATCCCAACAAAGAATTCGATCATGGTTCCGGGCATGTCAACCCCACAAAAGCTATAAATCCCGGACTTGTGTACGAGTCTTCTGAAGTAGACTACGTTGCGTTTCTCTGCAGCATTGGCTATAATGACGTGAAAGTTAGGCTCATATCAGGAGATAACAGCACTTGCCCCAAAAGCTCAGAAGGATCATCATCACCAAGGTATCTCAATTACCCTTCAATGACTGCTCAAGTTCCAGCAGGCAAGCCGTTTACAGTTAGATTTCCCAGAAAGGTTACGTATGTGGGTGACGGAAACTCCACTTATACGGCAAGAATCTTACCAAAGTCGAACCTTCATATAAAAGTAACGCCTTCAGTTTTTTCTTTTCAGTCACTGGGCGAGGAGAAATCCTTCGATGTGATTGTTAAAGGAAAAGGCTTATCAGATAACTCTATTGTGTCTACATCACTAGTGTGGACTGATCGCTTTCATAATGTTAGAAGTCCCATTGTCCTGCACAGTCTGTTCTCAACTTAATCTTGCTGCCAAATGGGAGGCCCCATTAACAATAAATTGGCTTTATTCCAATTGTAATTATCCTACTTCAACAATAGTTGCAATTTTCATTGACCATCATTTGCGTTGGATGTTGCAGAGAATGGATTTTGCAAAATATTTATGGAAAAATGAGAGATTGTTAACTTTTTTAATTCGGGCATTGAAATTGACATAAACTGAAGAAACAAAAGAAAAATGAAGAGATGAACAGAGTAAGCAATTTCACCCAAAATAATGATTCAACAAAGTCTGTAATGCACAATGGGAGCAATTTATAACTTGTGGCTTTTAAACTGGGCTCATTTTTGTTCATCCATGCCAGTAGTCCGTTATCATCAATCAGTTTTGTAAAACTCAGGAAATCCCGGATTCTAGAGAATAAGGAAATCTCGGATTCTAGGGGATTATTTCCGTTTAGATGGTGTATGATTCGGTTTGACTTTCTGGTTTAAATTAGTTGAGATCTCCCACGAGATTCTCCAAAAGAATAGCTGATTTGATTTCCTTTGTTTCCTAGAATAGTCGGATTTAGTTAGACTAGAAAGGCTGTATAAATCCTCAAGGTAAGTAAGCATTAATGTAACGCCTACCTTAAATCCTCAAGGTAAGTAAGCATTAACGCGATTTACATCTCCAATGTAAATATTGGTACCCATGCTATATTTGGCTCTAATGACGTAAAATATTATTTGGATCTAGTGTAAATTTTTTAAGTTTAAAGTAATTTAAAAATGATAACATTTTAATGACAATAAAAATTGACTAGAATATATCACTTTAGTACAAAAAAACGACGCTGCATTGGAGAGCTATTTTCCCACGCAAGTGCTGAGATTTGATATCGGCACACTAATTTTATTTTGGTACTACATTGGAAATGTTGTTGAATACCTTCAACTCTGATATGTTTTTTCTCATCAGCCAAAGGGAAATGGATTATTTTTTTCCCCTTCAAATGAAGCAAGCCTTTTACTCTATTTTTGCAGTGAGCCTCGAGGAACCATATTAAAAAGTGAAGCTGAGAAAGATGATTTTGCTCCTAAGGTTGTTTCGTTCTCTTCACGTGGGCCAAATCTTATTTCATCGGATATTCTAAAGGTTTATGTTTTGGTCTCACCCCCTAATTCTCATTCTTTTCCCCCACTTTCATGTATCTCTGGTGTAGCATCTTTACTTAGAGAATAAATGATTAAATATATTGCAGCTAGATATAACTGGCCCAGGAGTAGATATATTAGCCTCATATTCACCTATAGTTCCACCCTCAAGCTCCCCTGAAGACAAGAGGCGCGCAAAGTTCAATATCGAATCGGGAACCTGTTACGTTCCTGAACAGTTCAACGATTCACAAATAGAAGCAAGCTGATTCTCTAGAAACTCAGATAGGCCCTTTTTATTGATTCAACCACAAGATCTCCGTAGGAGATGAATAACTCCCTTAGAGAATTACACGAGAGAAATGGAAATAGAAAAGAACGAAGGAAAGATAGAAATGGGAGAATTTGAGGTTCCTAGCCTCTAAGGTCTGAAACAGAAAATACTAAATTCCCAGCCAGTCCCCCTACGTCCTACCCTGCTGCCTAAATACCATTCCGCACCACTCGTAACTAACTTGCCAACTCAGCGACTATTATTCCCTAATCACACTTCCTTCCCCTGCTTCTTGCAATTTACCCTTCCTGCCCTTCCTCCTAGAATACACTAATGTCATAGGAGGCCTAACAGAACCTCCATGTCTTGTCCCCATGTTGCCAGATCAGCTGCCTATGTCAAGACATTTCACCCTGATTGGTCTCCTTCAGCCATTAAATCATCTCTTATGACTACAGGTTCTAGTAGTGAATAATTATTTGGTAATGATGGAGTCACCAACTCTAATCCTAACTTTATTAAACCAACTGAACGTGGCAGCGAGTTGTCATTCTAGTGCCATATAAATTAGTAATAAGACATTCCTTCTGTCATGAAAAAGATGACAACTCGTTGCACGTAAAATGACACGGAATAAGTTAGGATTAAGAGTTAATACCCCAAACTTGAGATTTTGCTAGTCCTCGAACAAAAGAAAAGAAAATAAAAGAAACTAAAGAAATTAATAAGAAATCAAAGTGCAAGTGACAACTTGTCGATGGTTTGATAATCTTGCCTCAGAGATTCGACATAGTTAGTAGCTCAAGAGAAGCTTCAGAAATCATATTCCATGTAGAATTTCAATCCTAGTGTCAATTTCTACCTCACTTAAAGCTTCATGAGTGTGTGTGTAAAGCTTTTTACTATCAACCATCTGCACTCGGATCAGTTTATGCAACCCAAGTTCTTTAAAAATGGATCTCTTAGTTGAAAATGTTTAGAACTCCATAGGCCGGGTTTTCACGTCACTCTTCACTAATGGATCTCTTAGTTGAAAATAATTGTTATGATATTACGAAAGCAATAATATCCCATAAATGAATTTATTTAGTACGACAATATCATAGAAGAACGACAAAAACAAGATGGAAACTAATGTTCTTATAAATCATATTTTCTTCCCAAGAAAAAAAAAAACACTTCAATTTCATATATATGAAAAAAATAAGAGAAAGAAAAGGATAAGTTTTATTGGCGGGAGGATAAAAAAAAAAAAAGACTTTTTTAAAAAAAAATTAAAGAGGTGTAACAAGTAGAATGAGGTGGTTTAAGAATGTGTGTAAAAAGTAGAATTAAGAATGAATTAATTGTAAGGGTATTTTTGAAAATTTAAGATGAGTTAGGGGTTTAAGAATGTATGAAATGATATATAATAAAATAAAAAATGATATTGTGATTATTTTATATTATAATGTTACAACTATACTATAACTATATTATAACTATCATCTTATTAATGAAAACATCACACCTATATAATATAATATAATATAATATTATTTTTATAAAATATATAATTATTATATTTAATTTTTTAAAAAATACTACTTTCCCAATTATTATTATAATTATTAATTACAATATCACAACTATATTATATTATATTATATTATAATGATAAATATAATTATAATTATTATTATTAATTATAACATCACAACTATATATTATATTATCTTATCTTATAATGATAAATATAATTATTATTAATTACAATATCACAATTATATTATATATTATATTAATAAATATAATTACAATATATAATACGTAATATAAGATATTATTATAATATTAAATATAATATAATATACGTATATAATTATAATATATTATATTATATGTTGTAAGATATAATTACATTATATAAATTATTATAATATAATATTAATTATATTATAAATATTAATATAATAATTATAATATTTAAATATTAATATATGGAAAAAAAAAAAAAAAAAAGAGTTTGAAATAGACATTTCTCTCATATAAGGAAGGAATGATGATTCACCCATTTAATGAAAAAAGTCATTCCATTTTAAATGGTCATTTCTTTTCCTAAAACTAACTAAACATGAGAATGAATTTTAATTCCTTTCTATTCCTTTCCATTCCTCCCAACCAAAAATACCCTTTTAATGTTAATAGACGCACGCTCATGTGGAATGCATTTCTTGCAAAACATTTCTTTGATTTCTCACTGATTTACGCTGGTATGTAACCTCTAGAACTGCGAAAATGCGAAAGGCTAAGCAATATCAGCCAAAACGACATGCAGTCTTAGGCATAAACCGTAGTAAATTGTAAACGACAACAAAATATGAACAACACGTAAAAACATGTCGTTTTAATGATTTAACCCGTTTGAAACCTATTTTGCAAATAACCCAAGGTTCTCCGCAAACCATTTTCACTCACATTTCTAAAAAACTTATTTCTAATGATTTAACTAAACATTGGTTTAAATTTTATTTCATGTTTAAATCTTACACTACCAAAGGTCAGTTTGTACCACCAAAAACTCACGTATAGGTTTTGGTTCAAACATAAAAGTTTAAAATCACACAAATTGAACCCGTAAAGCAAATTTCACTATAATTCGAACAACGAACCAAACAAGGCTTATATGTTCTTTTTCACCTTAAACGACAACAAAGTTTAAACTAACAAATAACAACGACAAAAAGACATGACTGTGTGTCCCTTTTTTACTTTAAATGATAATAAAATGTTGAGAAAAGTGCATACATGTAAATCCACATGGTAAGTGAATGGATATGTAAAATGATTTATATACATAGAAGGATTCAAAACCCAATAGTAAGTGCTTTTACAGAATTTGTTAATCCAATTTATCTATCAAATCCAATCTAATCTGAAGTTTTTTATTGGATTAGATAAAGTTTTGAATTGCACACTGATTGAGGTTTTCCTAATCCATGATTTGGTTTGGGATTTAAACATTTCTCAATTTGTAACATCCGTGAATCCAAAACATATTATATATAATATATATAATTTTTCGGTTCAATTTTATTTTTTAAAAAATATATATGTAAGTGTAATCTCTTTTTGATTATTCATATTTTAGGGCAAGCCCATATTCTTAATTTCTTACCCAATCTATTTATATTATTTTAAAGTAAAGCTTAAAAACGAAGAATATTTCATTTTGAATTTTGTTGAATCTAGGAGTTTTAATTGGGTTGTAACAATTTAAAATTTGTTAAAGGATTTTTTGTTATGCTATAAAGGGGTAATCTTGACAAACACTTCTTGAAAGTGTATGGATCAAGATTTTTAACTTTTACTCTTAATTCAAAACCTTTTTAGTTAAATAATTACATTAACAAAATAGTATTTATTAAAAGTAAAAGGTAAAAGTCCAAACTCATGTACTCTTAAAGGTAAATTGTGCAATTTTCTCATGTTTATATAAGTTATAGATTTTGTAAACTTTGACAATAAAAAATATTGTTAATAAATGATGGAGATTTCATATCATACTTTATCTTATATGAATGTTTAATAATTTATTACTTTCAAATGTCGTAATCCACAGAATTTGTGGATTCAGTCCGCAAAATATAATAGGTTTCAGGTTGACCCCTAATATGCAGATTCCAACTATGAATGCCCCTACCCAATAGGTTAACTTTTGGGTCATAGTAGATTCTTAAAATGTGTTGGGCTAGTTTCATATGTAGAGTCTCCCTAACAAAGTGGTATTAGAACCGATGGTTTGTATAGGCCAAGCGATCACACTTGGTTGCAGTTACGTTGCCTTCAGTGGAGAGTTGGTATTTCCTACAATTGGCGCCATTGCAGGTACGGATGGTGGAGCATTTGGTGGACTAACATGGTTTCAACTTCTTTCCCATGCTTAAGTTGGTTGTTGTTTAAAATATGATGTTTGGATGTGTCGGCTACTGGAAACTTTGATTTGAGGAAGAGCTTGGTGAACACACATATAAGGCGGAGATTGTTAAAAAAAGTGCATGTGTGTATTGTCTCATATAAAAGTGGATGGGTTTGTGAAATACCTTTTCAAATCCAAAGTTATTTTTTATTTTTTATGTTATTAACCCATAAAACCTCCATATATGTACTAGGTTTGAAGAGATTCAAGGACAATAAAAAAAATCAAATGGTATGTTTATTTGCACAATTTAAGTTATGAGTTGAGTTGTGTATATAAGAGAAAAATACTGTAACAAAAAGTTAAACTTGAATTTTTGTGAGATAAAATACTATTGTAATATGATTTGAGTCATGAAATAAAAAATGTCATAGACTTAAAGTTTAACATATACTCTCTAATTGAGACAAACAATTTGGAATCTTATTAAAGGGTAATGCCTTGGTCAGCTGCTTGCCTACGGTCTTCCTTGTTTTTAGGCAGAATCGTCTAATAAATAAATAAATAAATAGCCGAATAAATATTATATTGTTAAAGTGTATGAGTGTGTGTGTGTGTGTCTATCAAAATTTAAATTATGATAGTTTAAATTTTAAGTAAAAATGAGAATTATAGACCCCACATCATATTAAAAAAAATCCATGTCAATATATTTTTTTTAAATTATTTTAAGGGAGCCCATAATTTTATTTATTTATTTATTTATTTTTGCTTCATTTAAAGGGATCAAAGAGTTTCACTCCTCCCTCGCGGTGATTCAAGCCGGGGACCTTGGTCTAGGTAGCAACGCTCCAACCACGTGAGCAAATTCGCTTCCTCCAGGGGGGGAGTCCATAATTACTTGCTAAGTTATAAATAAAACGTTATTTTACCTTGTTCTTTGCATTTTTCTTTATTTGGTTAAAATTTAGAAATAACTACCTTTAAAAGAAAAAAGAACAAAAACAAAAAGTCAACGAGATACTAATTGAGAAAAAAAGAAAAAAAAAAAAACTCTGTTTTTGGTCTGCAAGAGAAGCCAAGTACAAAATTGAAGAAAAATCATTGCTTTAATGCCGCTTTTTTTAGCTCACATACTCACATTGAAAAATGAGGATCATTTTGAAAAAAAAAAAAAAAAAAAAAAAGGAAGTCCAACTTTCATGCTAATTTCGGAGGTTGACTTATGGAAGGAATGAAGCCTCTATAATATATTCCTCTTCACATAACAAAAAGGAAAAAAATCAAGAACTTTACTAATACTTCCACTAATATTGCTGTCAATATATTGCATTAATAATGAGAGTAAATATTTTGATACCGTAAATTTTTTTTTTTTTTAACAGCTATTTTGATGCCGTAAGCATATAATATTTTTATTGTGCTAGATCTCTCTCTCTCTCTCTCTCTCTATATATATATATATATATATATATATATATATGTGTGTGTGTGTGTGTGTGTGTATATATATATACACACACATGTTATCCCTCACTACTCCTCATAGCATACAACTATTCTCTTTTGTTTTCACCAATATTTGTTTATGAAACATGGGAAACTATGGAGCTTTTCTGATTTTGTTCTCTATTCTCATCCTCACCGTGGGCTTAAATTGCAAAGCCAATGATGAAGATAGAAAGGCAAGTACACATGGTTTCCGTCACTTGATGACTTTCAATAGATCAAAATCCAAACAGAAGTAATAAAATCCATCAAAAAGCCCCCATTGACACTTTTTGGTCTTATATATATATATATATATATATATATATATATATATATATATATAGTTTTTAGTGTTTTATATGTGACTCTTTCCTTCTAATACAGGTCTATATTGTGTATCTGGGTGCAATTCCTGATGTGTCGTACTCACCATCATCTCATCACCTTAGTATACTACGAAGTGTCATACAGGGCAGGTAATATAGTTACACACATATATGTATTAATATATGTTTGTACGTCTTATGTATCATATTCACTAATTCGTCCATGTTCAGTTTTGTTGAGAATTCATTAGTACGAAGTTACACACGGAGTTTCAACGGATTTGTAGCAAAACTTACTGATCAAGAAAAACAGAAGCTTGCCAGTAAAGTGCTTTTTTTTTTTTTTTTTTTTACGTGATTTATTTGCATCATTTAAAGGATGGTATGACATATCATGAGACAAATAAATTATAACATGTGTTTCTGAAACCGTGATTGGCAGGTAACGAGGAAGTAGTCTCCATTTTCCCAAACAATATTTTTCATACTCAAACAACAAGATCTTGGGACTTCATAGGCTTGAAAGACACATCAAACAGAAAACCTACCGTCGAGAGTGACACCATAGTTGGTGTTATTGACACCGGAATTTGGCCCGAATCGGAGAGCTTTAACGACGAAGATTTTGGACCTCCTCCCAAGAAGTGGAAGGGTGCTTGCAAAGGCGGACAGAATTTCACTTGCAACAAGTATTCTTATGAACTCTTTAAAAATGATTTTAAAGGAAAGCTTTATTTGTAAAACAATTTTTCAAAACATTTAATTTATAAAATGACTTTGGAATGACCCAGCCCGACTACTGTTTACATTGTATGACCAAATGGGTTGCTCAGTATAAAAATGAAAAATTTATTCTGCTAATTTCTTTCGGCAAACTTCCGGTATTTCTCCCTTCTATCATTTCATTAAACCTAATTGGCATTAGTTTCTTATGTAAATCATCGTGTGCTTAATATTCTTTGTATGAGTTCTTTGTGTGACGCATTTTTGTTGTATTTTTACTCTTTATGAATAGAAAGAGAAAAGAGAATAGTATTTTGGTTACATTCCATTACGAATTAGTAAACATGCCTTGTAATTTTTGCAGCAAGCTGATCGGAGCTCGGTATTACGGAACGTCATCGGACATCGCCTCTGCAAGGGATGATGTTGGTCATGGAACCCATACAGCCTCAACGGCTGCAGGGAACCATGTCAAGGGCGCAAGTTTTTACGGAATAGCAAAAGGCACTGCAAGAGGAGGTGTTCCCTCAGCTAGAATTGCGGCCTATAAAGTCTGCGATGCTGCAGGATGCTCTTCTGAGGCCCTCTTGGCCGCTTTTGATGATGCCATTGCTGACAGTGTCGACATCATTACGATATCAATCGGATCCAATGCAGCTCAAGACTTTGCCAATGATCCGATCGCCATCGGTGCTTTTCATGCGATGGTGAAAGGGATCCTGACCTTGAATTCTGCAGGAAACAATGGACCCGATCCTGGGTCCGTGTCGAGTGTGGCACCTTGGATGATGTCAGTTGCAGCCAGTAGCACGGATCGGCAAATCGTAGACAACATTGTTCTTGACAATGGAATGACCTTAATTGTATGTCTCATTGCTCTTCTTGATTATTGGTATGAACTTTTTTAGTACATATCTAAATTTATGATCGACCAAAGTTTCAGGCATTAGATAATGGTTAAAAAGATCCAGGACTGTTTAAATTTTGTGTTGTTGCATCTCATATGATAAAAACAACTTAAATTTTACCGGTTTATAGTGATTTGTCTATCGTCTAATGCTACGAACAAAAAAGACGTCTTGTACATTGTTATTTGTGGTTTGGCTTCGATGCATTTTAATTGTTTTGCCACCAACAGGGAAATTCTGTCAACTCTTTCGAACTGAATTTTACATTGTTTCCTCTAGTGCATGGGGTAAATGCTTCAACTAAGTGCTCAGTATTTTCGGCTAGGTACGTAGTTTCTGCAAAACCACTTAATTTTGACTTCAAAAGTTGAAAAAGGAGAACATCAGTATCTGAAAACAAAATGTCGATGTTATTACTTTCTTTCTGTTGCATTTTAGTTCTTGCGAGGCGGGGTGCCTAGACAAAGATTTAGTGAAGGGAAAGATTGTGTTGTGTGATTCAAGGGATGGAATCAGTGAGACCTACAATGCTGGGGCCGTTGGTTTGATTTACGCAAACGACAGAGCAGGTGATGTTTCTTTTGTCGTACCATTGCCTGCAGTGGCTCTAGAAAATGATACCTACACATATGTCCTGGACTACATCCGTAGATCTCCAAGGTACGTACGCATTAATGCGATATACATATCCGTTTTAAATTCCAATACCAATGCTAGATTTAGCTCGAATGGCATGAAATATTATTCTATTATGTGCTCCCCCATACATAATTCTATTTTTTAATGTTGTATTTTTTCTTTTGTAATTATTAATCTTTGGAACTTGTTGAAGTTTTAAATCAATAATTTGAAAAAGATAATTATTTAATAATAAAAATTTAGTAACATATATCAAATTTAGCACAAAAAATGGCACCGGATTAGAGAGCTATTTTCCCATCAAGTGCTGAAATTTGACATCGGCACAATAATTTTGGTACTACATTGGAAATGTTGTTAAATACCCTTACCTCTGATATGCTTTTTCTCATTAGCCAAATTCAAATGGATTATGTTTTCCGTCAAATGAAGCACCCTTTACTTATTTTTACAGTCCGGCTCAAGCAACCATATTAAAAAGTGAAGCCAAGATAGATGATTCAGCTCCTAGGGTCGCTTCCTTTCTTCACGTGGGCCAAATGCTATTACACCAGATATTCTAAAGGTTTATGTTTTTCCTCTTACACCCCCTAATGCTCATTCTTTTTGTCCCTTCTCATGTATATTCTTGTGTAGCCATCCTTACTCAGAGTATGATTCAATGTATTCAGCCGGATATAAGTGCCCCAGGAGAAGATATATTAGCCTCATATTCACTTATAGTTCCACCCTCAAGCTTCCCTCAAGACAAGAGGCGCGTAAAGTTCAATATTGAATCGGGAACCTCCATGTCTTGTCCCCATGTTGCTGGAGCAGCTGCCTATGTCAAGACATTTCACCCTGATTGGTCTCCTTCAGCCATTGGATCATCTCTTATGACTACAGGTATTAGTAGTGAAAATTTCTTTCACAATACTAGAGATGCCAACTCTAATATCAACTTTATTGTACAAACTGACGTGGTTGTGAGGTATTATTCTTCTATTAGTGGGTATTTCAAAGACTGCCATGTCAATTTACTACTAAAAAGATGACAACTCGCTAACGTTTAAGTTGGTACAAAAAAGTTTAGATTAAAGTTGGTGTTTATACATTTACATTTCCATGTGACCAAATCTCTCTCTCTTTCTTGTCTGCAGCTTGGCTCATGAACAAGACTAAAGGTCTCAGCGGTGAATTTGATTATGGTTCCGGCCATGTTAACCCTGTGCAAGCCATTAATCCTGGACTTGTTTATGACGCTTTTGAAGCAGACTACATAAAGTTTCTCTGCAGCATTGGCTTGGATGATAAGAAAGTTCGGCTTATATCAGGAGATAAAAGCAGTTGCCCTGAAGGCTCAGAACCGGGATCGCCAAGGGATCTCAATTACCCTTCAATGGCTGCTCAAGTTTCAGACGGCGTGCGGGTTGCGATTAAGTTTCACAGAAGAGTAAAGAATGTTGGTAATTCAAACTCCACCTACAAGGCCAGCATCTTCCCAAAAACAAAGTTTGATATCAAAATAAAGCCTTCAGTTCTTTCTTTCAAGTCACTTAATGAGGAGAAGTCTTTTGATGTAATTGTCACAGGAACTGGTTTGCCATTAAACTCTATGGTGTCTACATCATTGGTGTGGTCTGACGGCATTCATAGTGTCAGAAGCCCAATTGTCTTGCACAACGTAGTTCCATAAGATTTGAAGATAAATTTGAAGCACAATATTAGAGTATAACTGATTTCTCATAACAATTTGTAATATCATTTCTTTTCTTTTAATAATAGGTATTGCATCTTCATATGACGGCAATGCTTAAGATGCTTTAGTTTTGGAGGCTTTGGGTGCGTTTAGAATTGGTTTCAAAACGTTTTTATTTTCTGTACGAAAATAAAAATGAAAACATAATTATTTTTATTTTGGAATCATTTTTGAAAATACGTTTGGTAGTTTTATTTTGAAATTGTTTTCAGTTTTAAAAAAACTAAAATCGTGTTTGGTGGTTTAATTTCTGAAAACATGTAATAATATTTAAAATAATAAATATTAAATAAATAATATTATTAAATATATTAAATAAATATTATTATTAAATATATTAAATAAATAAATAATATTAAATATATTAAATAAGTATATTAATATAACATTATATATATATATATATTAGAGAAGAAAACCACAAATCGAAAGGGAAATGGTGGGGTGGCGGCCCAGCGGGGGGGGCGGGGCGGTGGCGGAGGTGGGTGGCGGTGGGGTGGCGGCCTATGCGGGCGCAGGAGGGGGGGGGGGGTGGCGGGGTGGCGGCCGCAGCGTAGCGTGGGGGTGGGGGCGGTCATAGTCGGAGAAGATGGCGGCGAGCAGTCGGAGAAGACGGTGGTGGGCAGTCGGAGAAGATGGCGACGGGCCAGTCGGAGAGGAGTGACGGTGGTGTTCACCGGATCTCCCGCCTCTTCTTCGGCCGGAGAAGAGAGAGAAGAAAAGAAAAAAAAAACTGAAATCAAGAATGAAGAAAGAAGAAGAAGAAACCGAAAATGAAAACAAGAAAACGAAAACGGCTTTTTTTGTTTTCAAAATTCCGGAAAACGACAAAACCATTTTCGTTTTTATTTTTTGATACAAATTTTACCAAACACGTTTTTTATCTCTATTTTTAATTTTTTGCATCAAAAAATGTGAAAAACAAAATGAAAATGATACCAAACAGGCCCTTTGTCTCTTGGTTTGATCTCTGCAATACAATTATGCAGAATGGAATTTTTGCAACACATTTCTTTGTCAGTGTGCCATCATCACAACTGCCAAAAATGCAAAAGAGTAAGCAGCAAGTTCAGCCAAACGACATGGAGTCTTGGACATAAACAGTAGCAAATCGTAAACGATAATAAAATATAAACTACGACTAAAAACTATAATGGGTTTGAAACTTATTTTAAAATAATTTTATTTTTTATATAAAAATAAAAATGAAAATGTTGTTAATCTCATACAGAAATTATTTTTAAAAATACGTTTGATAATTTTATCAAGAGATTATTTTCAATGTAAAAACCAATTAATATCTTTCTTTCTCTCTCTCTGCTGCTCGATAAAGAGAAAATGAAAATAAAAATAAAAAATGACTAAAAGTCGTTTTTCATTTCTCTTATTTTACACTAAACTAAAAAATTATTTTTATTTATGTTTTTTATTTATATTGCGCTAAATATCATCTTGAAAATATTTTCATTTTTTCTTTCTTGAAAATCGTGAAAAATAAAAACTTAATCAATTCTAAACATAACCGTTTTTCCATCTAAACGTCAGTATTCAAAAAATAAAAAATAATAAAAAAAACGGATAGACAAGGAATTCTCAAAATTTTAAAGGAGTAATGACATATACTTATTGTAAAGTGATTAAATTTTTTACAAGAAATAGTTTATAAAGCGGAAAATGTTTAAACAGCGCTAAAGTAAACATTTTCCGCTTTATAAACTATTTCTTGTAAATCAAAAACTGTTAAAACTGTTAACAGTTGAAAACTATTTCAGTAATTTATTGAAAATCAAAACTGTTAAAAATATTTGGAGTTATTTTTATTTTTGTTTTTTATATTTTTTGAGAAAAAAAATGAAAATGAGAGGAAAACGGCGTTTCACACAATTAAAGACAAAAAAGAGAAATGATTTTTTTATTTAGTGTAAAATGAGAGAGAAATGAAAAATAATTTTTAGTCATTTTTCATTTTTAGTTTCCGTTTTCTCCTCTCTCGAGCAGAGAGGGAGAGAGAGACATTAATAGATTTTTTATACTAAAAATAATCTTTTGATAAAATTATCAAACGCATTTTTAAAAATAATTTATGTCTGAGATTGAAAGCGTTTTCATTTCCATTTTCATATAAAAAATAAAATCATTTTGAAATGAGTTCTAAACGTACCCATTAAATCCAAACTTATTGATAAAGAAAAATTCAGAAACAAAATTCTTGCTATTTCAACATTTCATAACCAATAACACCAATATATTTTTGGAGTAGCTCAAAAATAAAATTGAAATGATTTTTTTTTCAAATATTAAAGATTATATGTTTTTATGAAAAGCTTATATTAGTAGTTTCTAAATATATATAAATAAATTGAGAAGAAAAATAAAACTAAAGATTTTTTTACGAGTAAATAAAACTAATGATTTGTATTTATATAATTAATCCATAAAAACTCTTGTATAGTCTTCAACTCCACTGCAATTTTTAATTTTATTTTCCAATCAACCAAATTTAGCTCACTCACTATTTACCGAGCACAACAGTACTCATCACCCGGCACTAAAAACCCTGCGCCGGAAACTCTTTAAACCCTGAACAGTGAACAAGCTTAATTCAATCATTCCGAGCGAGCTCTAATGGCCAGTCGAGCATTTTCAAGGTCAAAAATCTCAATCTTGGCCTCGGGATTATTTCGAGCAATCTACAGGACACCGATCAAAGATTCCCCGTTGCCTTTGAAACCGAAAGTTTCGGCATTTGAAACGGATCCGTGGAGACCCGTTTGCGGGTTTAGGGAGTACCATGACGGGAGGCCTAGAGGACCCCTTTGGAGGGGGAAGAAGCTGATAGGCAAAGAAGCGCTTTTTGTGATTCTGGGTTTGAAGAGATTCAAGGACGACGAAGAGAAGCTCCAGAAGTTCATCAAGACCCATGTTCTGAGGCTTCTGAAGATGGATATGTATGCTGTTCTCATTGAGCTTGAGCGCCAAGAGGAGGTCGCTTTGGCTATCAAGGTGCTTTTTTCTTTTGCTTGAGTTTTGTTTTTATTATTTTATTTTATTGAAGTGGGTTATGCTAGCAAAATGTTTGATTAAATGCTTGAAAGATATGTATGCTCTTGGGCAGCTTTCTAGTGTTCTTCCGCTTCTTGGCGATTTTTTTTCCCTCATTTCTATAAATGTTTAAGGTTTTTCGTAGAGCAGTTTTAATGGATTATTGTTTGCAATGTGTTTGATTAAGTGCTGGAAAGAAATATACGCAATTGAGCAGCTTTCTAGTTTCTTCCTCGTTGGAAGCATGTGGCTTTTTGGGCATTCCTATGAGCAATGCCGGTTTGAGGAGTGTGGTAGAAATCAAACTGGAGTTTAGTGTTTACATATGATCCTACAAGATTAAGTTTCTGTAGATTCTATTGTTGTTTGATTGGTTTACTTGATTTTTAGCATTCTCCAGATCATTTAACTGGCTTTGCATTAGCTTCTACATATGTTTCTAAGATTGGGTGTCAAATTAGTTATTACGTTATCAGATTTGGATTCAAATTGATTTAGAAAAAAACTAATTAATGTCTATTTTACCATCCTACGTTGGCGACTACAAGTATATCATGGCTCACTTCACTATAACATATTTCTAGAAACTGCAGAAAAGAAAGTTGGCCTAGGCCGTTATTAAAGAAGACTATTAATTTTTGTGGTCTTGATTTTCGGTTAACTTGATAACAGGATTGGTCAACTTCAATTTCTGGCTTTTTTGTTGTAACGGTGACTTCTTCCTGTGATCTCACAAGCAACTGTGTGATTTTTCAGATATTTAACGTGATTCGAAAGCAAGATTGGTACAAGCCTGATGTCTACTTGTACAAGGACTTAATTATTGCATTAGCAAGATGCAAGAAAATGGATGATGTCATGGGACTATGGGAAAGCATGAGGGCGGATAAGCTATTTGCTGACTCTCAAACATATGCAGAAGTTATCAGGGGCTTTTTGAGCTCCGGTTCTCCAGGAGACGCAATGAACATATATGAGGACATGAAGAAGTCCCCAGATCCGCCTGAAGAGTTGCCGTTCAGGATTTTGTTGAAGGGTCTTTTGCCACACCCTCTTTTGAGAAACAGAGTGAAGCAAGACTTTGAGGAGCTCTTTCCCGAGAAACATATGTATGATCCTCCAGAAGAGATATTTGGCGCACACTGAGGTTTGCATTCGAACTGTATCTTCCATTTATTTTTAATGTTTTCTCCCGCTTTCTCTCTCACTAAAAATATATGTGTGTCTCCTCCAGCAAGTTTATACATAAGCACACTTCCTTTTCACATGCATTAGCCAGAACAGTTGTAGTGTGCTGTGTGCCCCTCCCTGTACTTGCTTTGGTATTGGTTGTTGTGAATCAATTGTTTTGAGATTGACCTCAGTTTCTCGTGGACAATATGGTGCCTCATCCATAATAAAACAATCTCTCGAAATTTCGACTTAAGACCTAAGCTTTTAATCGAGTTACAGTAGTAATGTTTTGATTTCCTTGCTATTATGTTCTTAATTAAAATTCATCTTTTCTGGGTACCCTGCAGTAACTGGCATTCATTCTGCAAGGCAAAATTTCTACTATTTTGTTCCAGAAAGAAGAAAAATAAGGAAGAAGAGGTTGGTTTACCTATGAAAGGAGATGTCATGTTGCTGTTCAGATATGGGACGCATACATCCTATTTCAAGTCTCATTCAGAAAAGTGGATACAGGATCAAGACACGAGTCCACCATAGAAATTCTATTTAAAAAAAAAAAAAAAAACCTTTTTAAGCTGTTAGCATTCTTTCCCTTTTATCATTTTGAATAGGTAGTGAGGTTTTAGGAGTTTGAGTTGATTTATAGAAGATTGTGTGAATGGTTAACTTTTGTGAGGCTCATTATTGATGTAAGCTTATCAACATTCTTTAAACGTGTTTTAATCAACTCAAGCTCCTAAAATCTTTCTTCTTAAATCAGAATAATGAAGGGAAAGACATTGTCCGTCAAATCTTCCTTTACTATGAATTTTGGAAGTCTCTTAGCATAACCTATGCAAATGCAATGCTGGAAATGTTGTATTGACAAGAATGAAACCGTTAAAAGAGTCATTTTTGTATTTACAATCAAATATAACCCAAATAGGGACTCTAGTTTCCTATCAGTCTTTGTGTGATTTGAGTACGCGTTCTATGTTTATGAACTTTGTGTCCAGTAATGCTACTGCTGCCCCCGCAAAAGAAAATAAAATCTCAGTGGGTTTTACTTATGCTCACAAGCTTGGACTCTTAAATGTTAATGCTCAAATTATAGAATTATAAAATTTGCTAGAGTAAGTGAAAGTTCATGCTCAAATAGCAAAATTGTCTTGTGTTCAGGGTTTTCTGTTTCACGCGCCACAGGTGGTGAACAAATCAGCGTTGGGTTCAAATTTTTGATAATCTGTAGTGTGATTTGCAGCGCCTAGAGGCCTGATCATCTCTACTCTGAGGTGCGAAATTCGAAATCCTATTAAATCCTATAGGGCAAGGGAATCAGAAAAGGCTCTAGTGACAATTTGTGTTAGTAGATTATGATCGTGTCAATCTATTTATTAATCATATTAAAAAATGTTAATTTAAACACGACATATTTGTTAAATGTGTTAAAAATGTCAACTCAAACACGACCTATTTATTAATTATATTAATTATGTCAATCTGTTTAAATTAATATATTAAGCAAATAACTAATATAATAATGACTTATTTAACACGGTCATGGCAAGTTTAATATATTTATTGGTCAATTTATCTTTATCTTTAAGAAAAATAAATGAATTTTGCCTCCAAATATTAAAATTCACATTATTTGTATTTAATGTCATATAAACTTTCATGTTATATCACATATCATTAGATTACAAATGACACATATAATTAATCGTGTCAATTCGTAGGGGTGGTAATCCGGGTAGCGACACGACGACACGACTCGAAACCCGCATGAAATTAGCGGGTTTGGGTTTGTCATAAATAGGTCCGGGTCAAAATCATGTCGAACCCGTAAAACACGATTAAATAATGGGTCATTTTCAGGTTGACCCGCCAACCCGCAATTGACCCGTGATAACCCGTTTATTAAACGTGTCATATTTAGGTGACACGATTATATAACCCGTTTATTACCCATTTATTACCTAGGTTAAAAAATGTTTCACTATTACTATTCTCTCTTTTCTCTAATCTCTCGCAGCCGCCCATTAATTTCCAATTTCAAACCCTTTCTTCTCTCAGTCTCTCAACTCTCTCGACTCTCTTGGTCTCTCGTAGACTCTCCGCCGCCTGCTCTCAGTCCACCGGAGGACCACCGCCTGAGCTCACATTCTCACTGCCAGACTCTTGTGAAAATTCTTTCCTCTCCGCCCCATTCTCTCTGGACTTTCCACTCTCTCCGGCAGATTCGACCTTTGGAACTCTCCACTCTCTTCTCAATCTTTGTCAAAATCAGCCTTGGGGAACATATTCCTTGCGTCGGGAACAGATTTGGTGTTGTTCTTCGACAGGTATTTCCCCTCTCCGCCCCATTTATTTCCCCTGTTCTTCGACAGGTGTTGTTCTTTGACAGATTTTATTTCTTCTGATTTGTAATGTATGCTTGTGATTTTAAAAATACTTGTGATTGTGGAAATGAATGAGATGGAAAAAAATGATGAATGAGGAGGAATTACAGATTCGGATTGTGTTGATTGTTATATATACATATATATATATATAATGAGAAGGAAAAAAATGATGAATGAGGAGGAATCAGATTGTGTTGATTGTTATATATATATATATATATATATATAATGAGAAGGAAAAAAATGATGAATGAGGAGGAATCGGATTGTGTTGATTGTTATATATATATAAATGATGAATGAGGAGGAATCGGATTGTGTTGATTGTCATTATATATATATATATATAATGAGAAGGAAAAAAATGATGATTGTTATATATCTGCAGCATTCTGTCATTTCCGAATCTGTGTTGATTGTTATATATATATATATATATATATGGTTTGGTGTCAATGTCAAGGACATGGGTTACAAGGTTGGCCTTCTTGCTCTCTGCAGCATTCTGTCGCTGAGAAATGAGATCATATCTGGACTTTCAGAATCTAATGAGTCACTCTTTCATTTTTCCCTTTCTTTTGGGAGGGCCAGGCATTGTGTATAAGTGAAAGTTCAACAATCTTGTTCGTGAACAAGGCAATTGGAAAAAAAATTTAGTTTTATCCATAACATTTTCCTCGTTCTTTTCAGTGGTCAAATTTTGTCTTCAAATCTGAACAATGTCATAGATATATAGAAAATCATGTCTATACAAATTAAGGTTTTCCAGGCTCATGACTCTGAAAATCATGTCAACATATTGTTTTTTTTCTTTTATGATTCCTATTGTATTTTTATTACAAGGATTACAAATTAAGGTTTTCCAGGCTCATGACTTTGAACTTTCCTTCAATTTTCCATATAGGCTTTAGCTTTGGCGAAGCGAGCTTTGCTAATTAACCCATCTTCTGAGGTCCTTCCTGTTGGACCTGAGCATTTGGAGGTAAATAAATTGTTGTTCCTTTTTTGTTACTTCCTTGCCTATATTTCATTTACAAGTGACATAATTTCACATTCCATATGACAATGCTTCTTCCCCATCAAAGATGATAAATTTTGGTCGAAAGCTATTATTGCTTCTGATTTTAACTTTAATTGCGGGTAATTGCACAATATCTTACGCTCAAAATAATGTGATTTGTTATGCAAGTATACACAGCCAACAAGTAATAAAAAGTGTGTGAGTTATCGTTCCCACGGAGATTGAAAATTGAACTAAAATGTAAGAAAAATCGATCACTAAACAAAATGATAAAGAAAATGGTCGAACAAGTAAATCGAATTTGACTATCACAAGACAAATAAAAGATAACAAACAAGATTGACTATGGGTAATGTAAATTCAAATGCTCTAAACCTATCGATCACGAAAACAAATGTAAAAACAAGCTAGGATTTAGAATCCCCGAGTTGCAAGTCCGTTAGCGTTCTTTAAATGTTTGTAGCAAAATTTCCGTTCCGGCAACCTGGATTTCATACTTGTTCACATTAATCCTTCCAGATTATTTGTGTTTGGGTTTCAAAATTAGATTTAACATATTCCTATGCACAACCTAATTTCAACACCTCTTTTTAGTACACCAACATCCAAAGAAATCATACAAGATAACAATATATACCTATATTGTAACAAAATCAGCAAATTCTATTGAATTTTTCTGAATCTCATATCATCCAAGTTAGATCCACTAGATTTATCTTTTTCCAAAGTTAAATCTAATTAATAACTGCAAATTAATTTCCATCAATTAGTAGTAATGACAATCGGTACACTTGAATGAACGGAAGAAGAAATATTACTTAGCATTTAACATTAACAAAACATATTCACAACCCAAGGTTCATCATAATCCCAGCTACATCAAGTTAGCTCATGTTTTCAAATGTAAGACTAATAGAAGAAATCAGATCCATAATATTCAACATATCAGATTTAATGGAGTTACAGATTTAGAAAAGGGAAAAAGATGGAAGAGAAATGTGGAGGGGATTCCTCCACTCTCAGCTCGTCTTGGATTCCTTTTGCTCCCAGCTGCTCCCGGTTCTTCCTCTGTATCTCTCGATTGCCTTCTTGTCCAGAAAATAAGCTCAGGAAAGTCTGTCTGTCCCCTCCTTCTTCTTCGCCTTCTATTTATATCCCCGCCCCCTCTCTTTTCGGACCATGTACTATCATCCGCTCAGCTAGGGTACACATTGGAGTTTCCAGCCACGACCACGTGTCAGCTGCTAAGGATTTCGCCCGAGAATATTGCCATCTCAGCCATCCAAAAACGGCTCCTCAGAATAAGCGGAGAATGCCAGCTGTACAATTCCAGCTTTTTAAGACTTGGCCAAAAAGAGTTGCTGCAGCAATTCGTTGCAAAGCTGCCTTGTCGTTTCCAGCATTAACCACTTAAAACGACATTCGCCAGAGAGAGCTGCTTCAGCAATTCGTTGCAAAAATTTGTCGTTTCCAAATTAACCATTTAAAAGCGACATTCGCCTGCACACACATTACCGTTAGCCTCCTCAAAGCGGTTTTCTCCACTTTTTCTTTCTTTCCAATCCTTTTTTTAGAGAAAGAAAACAAAGATTCAACAAGCTAACAAACATAAAACAATGAAAACAATTTAAAACTCAAAGCTTATTCTCACAAATCACCCTCTAAGCAACTAATTTAAGCTAAGAAATGATTAAGATAACTCTATTTTCATGGAGTTATCACACCCCCAAACTTAAGATTTTGCTTGTCCTCAAGCAAAACAAAAAGAAAAAGACTCAAAAACAAGTGTGCATTTATGGATGAATTCTCATGAATAATTCCTCAAGGATTGAATTAGAAACATAGCTCAAAGAAAAACACAATTTTCAATCAACTTTTATTTTGAACTTCAAAAGATTGTTTCTTCTCCAACTGGACTTTTCTTGTGTGTGTGTGATAGCCTTGTGCCATTTCAACATTGGAAATCCAAATGCGATCATGCGAACATGCTTATAGAATAGAATTTAGAATTTAAGCACATGCAAGCAAACTCCATAAGCTTACTTTTCAAAACCATCTCCACTAATGTAGACTAACACTTAATCAAGGATCAATAGGACTTTTAAAGCTTGTAACGATAGGCTAGGGATTAAGGTAGGATAAAGGAAATTTTATGGCTCAAATCACACCCTAAACACATTGTTATTCTAAGACCATTTAAGAGCTCACATAACTCACCAAAGCACACCCTCAAACTTGATTTCCACTCTTTTTGCCAACCACTTATTGATTTTAAGTACGCCAAATTCTTTTTTTTTTTTTTTTTTTTTTAATTTTTTGAATTGCTACCAAATCTGTAGCTTTTTTTTTTTTTTTTTTTTTTTTTTTTTTTTTTTTTTTTTTTGATCTCCTATACCCCCCAAACTCAAACTCAACATTGTCCTCAATGTTGCAAAATAAACACACGAAGGTAAAGTAAACCTCACTATTTTTTTCAACCGCCTGAATTGCTATCAAATGTTTGCAACATTTTTTTTTACGCACTGCACACGTTTTTTCATATCCACTGCATCATCTCACACCAACGCATATAGGGCAACAACAGACACAACACCACCCGACCTTCCTTCTCCAACATAGCTCAATATGTCATCAAATAACTAATATGCTTATGGGTGAGGGGTAGAAAATCGGAAACTTATTTAAAAGGCTTGGCTAAAAATGCGGGTAACAAAGAAAATGATATATATAGGCTCAAAAAGGGGTGACTAAGGATATAACATGTACAAGGTTGGCTTAAAAAGGCTCAATCGGTCCAAAAATGGCCTAAATTATGTCCTTAATCAAGTGATTGCCTAGGATTTCGCCTCGACAATTCATCAAGTAAGTTCTAGAGTTTGCAAAATCTAATGATATGATATATACACAATTTTTTTTTTTTTTTTTTTTTTTTTTTTTGCATCACATTCACATAACCTTTCTCTAGAGATCAAATGCATCCATAACACAAGGCTAAGTGCTCAAAGTTAAGAAAAGAAATCACAATCTTTGAACAAACAATCAAGTGAATTTCAAAACAACAAGTTGAGAAAAGAATATTTTTCTAAAAAACTAAGCTCAATCCAAATATTATCATCATAGGTCCAAGAGAATTCACCACAAAACACACCAAACAACAAGGAAAACAAAGACATTTTTTTTTTTTTTTTTTAAACGAAAGACTCAAGTGCGAAAAATAACCATAGACATTCTAAAAGAAATAACGAAAATAGGAAAAGAGACAAGAGACTCCATGTACACTTGGCGAAACGTCCTTTTCCACTTCATTTCGAAGCGCCCTCATAACATCTTCCTTGGCGGAGGGTCATTAGCCACGGCCTTGCCTTTCTTCTTGGAAGAGGAACCTTTAGATTGCTGCCCCAACTCATGGATTGGTGCTTCATCAGCGCAATTTCTTTGCAATGGCGGAGCAAGGCATCCGGGAATGCAGGGGATTGGCTCGGTGGGCCTGGTAAAGTTACTGACATGACTTCTTGAAGGCTAGGTCCCTCTTCTTGACATACTCCCAAGATCGCCGCTTCTTTGTGCTTCAATATGCCCGAAAGCAAACCTTGAATTTCATATTGTGAATCTCTTGCAAGCTCATTCTTTGCTCTAGCATCCTCGGACTCCCTTAACTCGACTTGCTGCCTTGAATGAGCTGATGAATTGGCGCCGACCCGAGCAAACCCTGCCCTTTCCTCCCTCATTGGCCGCCCTTGGGAAATGCGAGACATGGAGAGGGCACTAATGGCTCCAGCATTGACTTCAAGTGCATCGTCCTCATGACACGGCACCTTAGCTCTTAAACATAGCTTGAGGGAGGGAAATAGAGGCCACCTTTCTTTTGGCTGCTGAATGTGCTTTAATTTCTTCAATGATAATTTCTCCAATATTGATGGGCATCCCCGTTAGAATGGCATATAGCAATAGAATTCTATCCTTAGCTCTTTGTTTTCCCATGGGTTGAAGGCATCAATCTGGTGAGGAAAATGATACCAAATCTTAGCCTCTGGCTTCAATCCTTGCAATGCATGTATATGCCCCTTGTTGGGATATTGACCATTCTTTCAATAGCCACTCAGCCAATACTACTTCTAACTTTCGGTGACTTCGTGGCAAAGTCGATTGTGTTCATCTATTCCTCCAACCCGAAAATCGAATTTATAAAACAATGCGATGAAAGGCACTTGAACATTCCTCACAAACACCGATTCTTGATTATAGTCTAGTAGGTTTGCATAAAATTCCCGCACCGTAGAGCCAATGGGATTCGACGGATCTTGTGGGTGTGTGCGAATTATGTCTGTGACAAACGATGGGCGACCCATTGTTGGGGTGTCGCTCAACAAAAATCCCTTTCTAAAGTTAGCGTTTGAACCGATTGGCGGCGGTTTTGTTAACAAATTTCTTAATCTTAACGTTCTTTCCCCCCCATAGTTCAAACTTGCCCTATAATGCTGACAAATCCATGAAAGTACTTCTCCACACTTAAACCGCCTTCCCCCTGATAGCTTTGCGGATAGCAATACAAATCCTTAACAAATTTCTTGGACCACACCAATTAACAAAGCAAAGAGTCCAAGATAGTTTTGCGGGAATAGTTACCTGCTTCAATTCCGTCGGACGTGCGGCTTTAGGGAAGAAGATTCTCGGCACTAGCAGTTCAAGTGCGCTCGCTTCAATGCCGCTTGAGGTTCGGCTTTTGGCGCAGGAGGGCTCACGGCAAATGGGTTCAAATGCCCTTGCTTCAATGCCGTCGGAGGTGCCGTAACAGGAAGGCTCACAGCACTTGTGGGTTGAAGAAAATTAGGGCTCAAATCGGGGCTATTACGGGGAAACCGGACTAAAAAATATATATATCTAATTATTTTTTTTTTTTCTTCCAAGAATGGAACAGCGCCATTTTAAATTCTTCTTTTCTATTTTCTCTTCTTCTTCTTCTTTTTTTTTTTTTTTTTTTTAAAACGACAATTGCGGTAAGTCGTTCCATTCATCTAACTCCCCAAAAAAAAAAAAATTGAGGGTATTATACTGCGATGCTACAAAACAAAAAAAAAATCGTTTTCGGGCATGGAACGAAAATACTGTAAAATCGAAAGGAAATGACATAAACTTTAGAACTTTGGGTTGCCTCCCAACAAGATTGTTTTAACGTCGACAAATTTTCCGACTTGTTACTTGTTTCAAGGCTCTTGCAAGGTGATTGATGTCCTGCTCCTTTTGCTCCCCAAGAATGTTTCAACCGTAACCTTGAATTCTCGCCTGACTTTTCTTCAAGTATATCTGCAGCTCCGTGAGGGTACACCTTGACAACTTTGAATGGGCACGACCATCGTGATTTAAGTTTTCAGGAAAAGCTTAACTGGAATTGAAGAGCAACACTTGCTGAAAGTCCCTTTCTCTTGTCATGCCACTTTTAGTTTTGTCCTTGTATAGTTTAGCATTCTCATAGGAAAACAGTCTCAACTCCTCCAACTCGTTCAATTGAAAAACGAGCTTCTCCACAACTTGAAGCTCCAAATTAATCTTCCTTGTAGCCCAAGTATGCTCGGTGTTCAAGCTCCAAAGGCAAATGGCAGGCCTTACCAAATACAAGCCGATATGGTGACATACCCAATGGAGTCTTAAATGTTTGTTCTATAAGCCCACAATGCATCATCCAACCTTAGTGACCATCCCTTCCGATTAGGATTTACCACTTTTTCCAAAATCCTCTTAATCTCTCTTGGATACCTCGGCTTGTCCACTGGTTTTGAGGGTGATATCTTTGTGGCAATTTTATGCCCCGACCCCATATTTAGCCAAGAACCCCTCAAACAACTTACTCTTTGAAATGTGTGCCCTCATCACTTATGATTGCTCATGAGTCCCAAAGCGGGTAAAGATATTCTTCTGCAAGAATTTAACCACTACACGAGAATCGTTAGTAGGAAGTGCAGGGGATACGTAATCAATGACTACCAAGATATACAAATTTCCATATGAGGGAGGGAATGGCCCCATGAAATCTATTCCCCAAACATCGAATAATTCTACCTCAAGTATGTTGTTCAAGGGCATCTCATGTCTTTGGGAAATGTTTCCCAATCTTTGGCACCGATCACGTGTTTTGGCAAACTCATGAGCATCTTTGAAAAGAGATGGCCAAAAGTATCCCGATTGCGAGAACTTTGGCAAATTGTTCTAAGACCTCGAAAATGCCCTCCATATGGTGACGAGTGGCGGTGTTGCAAGATGCTAGGTACCTCCTCTTGGGACGACTCGTCTCAAAATTTGGTCGGCACACCGCTTGTAAAGAAAAGGCTCATCCCAAAAGTAGGATTTCACGTCATGAAGGAACCTCTTTAGTTCTTTGCCACTTCATATCGGGAGGCGTCTTTCCGCTCACCAAGAAATTCACCAAATCATATACCATGGTAGATTTGCTTGACTTACCACCAGGAGTTGCTCATCAAGGAAGGATTCTTGAATTGGAACACTCTGTCACCTTCATTTTCGGGTTCCAATCTCGGTGATGATCCGCCACTTGATTTTCCGTCCCCCGCCTATCCATGATCTCAAGGTCAAATTCACAAAGCAAGAGTACCCATCTAATTAGCCTTGGCTTAGCATCTTTCTTTGAGATAAGGTACTTGATTGCTTGCATGGTCGATTAAATTTTTGTTCCCACAAGATAGGCCCTAAATTTATCGAATGCAAACACTACGACTAATAACTCCTTTTCGGTGGTAGTGTAATTAAGTTGAGCATCCGTTAACGCCCCGCTAGCGTAATAGATGGAATGGAAAATCTTGTTTCTTCTCTCCCCCAAGTACAATGATCACACATTAATTCAAAGGAAGGTCCCAATTCGGAGTTACAATCACAGGCGGTCACCAAAGCTCTCCTCAACTCCACAAATGCTTTTAGACACTCACCGTTAAACTCAAAAGGTCTATTTTTCTCCAATAACGAGCACAATGGCTTGGAAATCTTTGAGAAGTCTTTAATAAATCTTCCGTAAAAGCCAGTTGTCCCAAGAAGCTTGAATCCCTTTGATCGAGGTTGGAGGGGCAATTTCTCAATAACTTCAATTTTGCCCGATCAACTTCAATGCCTCTGCTTGGAAACTTTGTGGCCCAAAACAATTCCTTCTTGAACCATGAAATGGCATTTTTCCCAATTTAACACAAGATTGGTCTCCACGACACCTTTCTAGCACATTTTCTAAGTTCTTTAAACAGTCTTCATATGATTCACCAAAAAAGAAAAAATCATCCATGAATACCTCAAGAGTTTTCTCCACCATATCTGTGAAAATGGACATCATGCATCGTTGGAAAGTGGTTGGGGCATTGCACAAACCCGAATGGCATCCTTCGAAAAGCAAATGTTCCATACGGGCAAGTGAACGTTGTTTTCTCCCGATCTTCCTATTACTCTGACAATCTGGTTATAACCGAGTATCCGCTCTGAAAACAATAGAATTCTTTCCCACTTAATCTATCCAAAGATCGATCGATAAATGGCAAAGGAAAATGGTCTTTCCTTGTGGCTTTGTTGAGCTTCCGATAGTCCATACATACTCTCCAACCGATCCGCAGTTCGTGTTGGTATCAATTCATTATTCTCGTTAGCCACAACCGTCCTCCACCCTTCTTTGGCACACATTGGACTGGTTCTGATATGGGGTAATAATCCCACATCAAGCCACTTAATCACTTCCTTCTTTACAACTTCCTTCATAATGGGGTTCGAAGTTCTTTGTTTCAACCGAAATCTTCCAAAGAAAATTTTATGCATACAAAGCTGAAGGGCTGATTCCTTTGATGTCGCAATTGTCCATCCTATTGCCCGTTTGTAGTTCTTCACATTTCCAACAACAAGATCCAAAGTGGATGAAATAATCACGGGTAAGGTGCTTCCTTCTCCTAGGTAGGCATACCTCAAATGTGGGGAGGGTTTTAACTCTAACAAAGGTGCTTCTTCAATAGATGGCTTGACCCGCTTAAACACTCCTTCAGTTAACTCCAATGATTCAAATGGTCTCTTCCCATTATCTCCCTGGTGCTTCTTTCCCAACCATGTTACTTGAGCTTCCTCCTTTCCGCCATCCTCATCACAATTGCCAGACAAAAACATCTGAAACGCACTCTTGCAGAATTCCTCCTGAATTTCTTCATCCACAACAGCATCGAAAACACTCATAGCTGCACATTCTTCTACATCATCCGGGAATTGCATAGCTTTGAACACATTGAAGGTGACCTGCTCATCATGAACCCTCATTGTGAGTTCTCCTTTTTGTACATCGATCGTTCCTGCCAGTAGCAAGAAATGGCCTACCTAAAATGATTGGCACCTCCTTGCTCGGCTTCATAGTCGAAAAAACGATAAAAGTCCACAGGGAAAAATGAATTTATCTACTCGTACTAGAACATCTTCAATTTTTCCTTCAGGGTAAACAAATGAGCGGTCACAAGTTGAAGTGTGACCGTGGTTGGCCTTTGCTTCACCTATGCTCAATTGCTTGAAAACCGACATTGGCATCAAGTTTATACTTGCACCAAGATCACACAGGGCCTTCCACAAAGGTGTCTCCAATAGAACATGGAATTGTAAAACTTCCAGGGTCTCTTAACTTAACAGGTGGCAACTTACTCTGCAAAATCACACCGCATTCTTTCGTGAGTGCCAGGTTCTCCTAATCGTCTTTTCTTCGTAAGCACATCTTTCATGAACTTAGCATAGGTTGGCATCTGCTCCAGTGCTTCCACAAGAGGTATGTTAATGTGGAGTTGCTTTAATACATTAAGGAACTTGCCAAATTGCTTCTCTTTTTGCTGCTTCTGGAATTTCTGAGGGAAGGGTGGTGGCAAGTTGACTTTTTGCTGATCCGGCAAAATTTTTGCAGCATTAATTGATCTGCTGAATTGTTCACGCCATTCTCTCCCCTTTCTTCTGGTTGGATTGAAGAGGGCTCTCCATGCTTTTTAGGCTTGACTTTTGGCATCTCCGGAGTATTGCCTTGCGTGTTTCTTCCCGTCACGCCTTGGATCCTCCGTATCACTAGGCAAAGCCCTTGAGGTCTGCTATTTAGAGCATTTGCAAGTTGCCCCACCTGGTTTTCTAGATTCCTCAAAGATCTTTGCCTGGTTTTGAATCATGGCAGATTGATTTTGAATCACACTTTTTGATTTTGGATCACCATTTCGTTCTTTGTAATGTACTCCTTTAGCATGGTTTCAATTGCATTTTTTCTCGCTCCCGATGCAATTTGGCTTTTGAAAGGAGTTTGTTTGCCGATGACCAGGTGGTGGGGGGGTGCGGTTAGGTCCACTTGACGAGCTTGGGTCCCGATTTGCCCAAGAAAAATTTGGATCTTTGCTTCCATCCGAGATTGTAGGAGTTAGCGTGGGGATTGTTTCCTCTGTTGAAGTTACCCATATAACACACCGATCTTTGGGTTAGAAGGGCATGCTTCATATAAATGATCATCTCCACAAGACACACATGAAATGGTCTTTGTTTTCACTCATTGAAATTCTCCCGATGTTTTCATGGACTTGACCATGTTGGCTAAAGAGGATACTTGGGCTGTAAGAGCGGTTAATGCATCCACCTCATAAGTTCCAGCTCCCCTTCTTCCTACAGTGTCCCTGCTGACTGGGTATTGATAGTCATTGTTGGCTATCCTCTCTAGAATTGCATACGCTTCATTGTAGGACTTGTCAAGAAGCGCTCCATTTGCAGATGAATTCGCCACCATTCGAGTCTAAGCATTAAGACCGTTATAGAAGATCTCCATTTGACTCCAATGTGCAATACCATGTTGTGGGCATTTTCTCAACAAATCTTTGTACCGTTCCCAAGTTTCATAAAGTGTCTCTTCATCCCGCTGCTGGAATGAAGTAATGTCGTTTCTCAATTTGGTGTTCTTAGTAGGAGGCTGATATTTGAGCAAGAACTTCTGAGCTAGATCATTCCACGTGGTGATTGAGTCTGGAGGCACTGAGTTCAACCACGTTCGAGCCAAGTCTCTCAAATGAGAAAGGAAACAACTTCATCATTAGAGCTTCTTGCGATACCCCTGTTGTTTGAACGAATCACAAACTTCAATGAAAAGTCCGAGATGCAATCGCGGCTCTTGATTATGAACCCAATGAATTGTCCAACTGTTTGAAGCATTTGAAACATCAACGGCTTGAGCTCAAATTGTGGGGCCTGAATATCCGGTCTAACAATGCATTTAGATCATCAAGAGTAGGCACAACATGCTCACGGATAGGACGGTCTCTGTCATCTATCATCACCTGCATTATTCCCATTATTTCCATTCCCATTCGGACCACAACCCCGCTCCTCCATGTTAACTAAGTTAGCCAACCCACCGCTTTCTCTCTTCTTCGTGCCCCGAAGGTGCGCTCGATCTCGGGATCTAGAGGAAGCAACTTCGGGTTCTTGTGGCTCGTTCATGCACCAAGTCCGAAATTCTTTGAAATCAAAAATTAAGATAACTATAAAAACAATAAAATCACAATGAATAGCAACTGATTTTTTTTTTAAATTATTCAATATACTCAATCCCCGGCAACGGCGCCAAAAACTTGTTGCACAATATCTTACGCTCAAAATAATGTGATTTGTTATGCAAGTATACACAGCCAACAAGTAATAAAAGTGTGTGAGTTATCGTTCCCACGGAGATTGAAAATTGAACTAAAATGTAAGAAAAATCGATCACTAAACAAAATGATAAAGAAAATGGCTGAACCATAAATCGAATTTGACTATCACAAGACAAATAAAAGATAACAAACAAGATTTGACTATGGGTAATGTAAATTCAAAATGCTCTAAACCTATCGATTTAAAACAAATGTAAAAACAAGCTAGGATTTAGAATCCCCACGAGTTTGCAAGTCTGTTAAGCGTTCTTTGCTAAATGTTTGTAAGCAAAATTTCCGTTCCGTCAACCTGGATTTCATACTTGTTCACATTAATCCTTCCAGATTATTTGTGTTTGGGTTTCAAAATTAGATTTAACATATTCCTATGCACAAACCTAATTTCAACACCTTTTTTTAGTACACCAACATCCAAAGAATATACAAGATAACAATATATACCTATATTGTAACAAAATCAAAATTCTATTGAATTTTTTTCTGAATCTCATATCATCCAAGTTAGATCCACTAGATTTATCTTTTTCCAAAGTTAAATCTAATTAATAACTGCAAATTAATTTCCATCAATTAGTAGTAATGACAATCGGTACACTTGAATGAACGGAAGAAGAAATATTACTTAGCATTTAACATTAACAAAACATATTCACAACCCAAGGTTCATCATAATCCCAGCTACATCAAGTTAGCTCATGTTTTCAAATGTAAGACTAATAGAAGAAATCAGATCCATAATATTCAACATATCAGATTTAATGGAGTTACAGATTTAGAAAAGGGAAAGAGATGGAAGAGAAATGTGGAGGGGATTCCTCCACTCTCATCTCGTCTTGGATTCCTTTTGCTCCCAAATGCTCCCGGTTCTTCCTCAGTATCTCTCGATTGCCTTCTTGTCCGGAAAATAAGCTCGGAAAGTCATGTCTGTCCTCCTCCTTCTTCTTATTTATATCCCCGCCCCTCTCTTTTTCGGACCATGTACTATCATCCGCTCGACTAGGGTACACATTGGAGTTTCCACCACGACCACGTGTCAAAAGTTTCGCCGATATTGCCATCTCAACCATCCAAAACGGCTCCTCGAAATAAGCGGAGAATGTCAGCTGTACAATTCCAGCTTTTTAAGACTTGGCCAAAAAGAGTTGCTGCACAATTCGTTTGCAAAAGCGCCTTATCGTTTCCAGCATTAACCACTTAAAACGACATTCGCCAGAGAAAGCTTTTCGTTGCAAAAAAATTGTCGTTTCCAATTAACCATTTAAAAGCGACATTCGCCTGCACACAAAATTACACGTTAGCCTCCTCAAACGGTTTTCTCCACTTTTCTTTCTTTCCAATCCTTTTTCATAGAGAAACGAGAAAACAAAGATTCAACAAGCTAACAAACATAAAACAATGAAAACAATTTAAAACTCAAAGCTTATTCTCACAAATCACCCTCTAAGCAACTAATTTAAGCTAAGAAATGATTAAGATAACTCTATTTTCATGGAGTTATCAGCGGCAATGACAAAATAAGAGCATTGATGAATGATCATAGTTGGAAACAAACTCTGGTTGTTGTGTGCATCAAATGATAAAAGGTTGCCGCTACAATGAACCGGCAAAGCTGGAAATGTTTCAAATGAAGTACCTGATAACTAAATATAGACTCATACTCCTAAAATCATTTGCTGCTTGTGGCTTCTTTCATATCTTGGATCTTGATAATATAGCTGTTTCTCTTATAATTTACTCTGTATCCTGAGAATGAATATGCAATATGAAACAGAGCATATCTTATATTAACCC
Organism: Morus alba; assembly: GCA_012066045.3. Classification (NCBI taxonomy): domain Eukaryota; kingdom Viridiplantae; phylum Streptophyta; class Magnoliopsida; order Rosales; family Moraceae; genus Morus; species Morus alba. The sequence continues at coordinate 13,953,516 of CP050229.2, read as the reverse complement.
AAGTAATGTTTTTAGATGGTTGTACTTCAATCTATTGACATTTGACTAGACTTCCAAGAGAGTTTTACACAAAGATAACTTTTGATACTAAGTTTCAATTTGATGTTGGAATGTTGTTGTAATAAACTATTATAAAATAATCATTGGAAGCTTGACATATTTGGCTGATCTCTCCCGGATTTGCTGCAATGGCATTCTAGCAGTTTCATTTAAACTCAAAATATGGAGACAAATGTAGTTTCAAACTTACTTAAATTATGTAAATTTTCTATATTGATTTTGAACTAACTTGTATCTATATCTATTTGTTTTTGTGTAGATTTTAATGAAGAGGTGGAGGATCTTACACAAGATATCTTCAACTTTTCATTGAAAGAAGAGGAGCCTTTCTCACAGGGATCAACTTCTCCTAAACGTAATGATGCACTTGGAGTCCCCCCATTGCAACAAATTATACAAATGTTTAATTATTAATCATGTATGTTTGTTTTCTAAATTGTGAGACTTTTATGTGTTTGTTTTTTAATTTGTGAGAGACTTTCATGTGTTTGTTTTAATTTTGAACTTAGATTATGTAATGTCTCTATATCATGTTAAACAGGTTGAGAAACATGTTCAAGAATAGGTTCTGAAATAGGTTCTGAAGTAGGTTCAAACGTGTTAACGTGTTGACAGTAATCAGGTCATAAACGTGTTGACAGGTAATTAACGGGTTGACTCGACCCGTTTACAACCTGTTTCGTAAACGTGTTAACAGGTAATTAACGGGTTGACACGACACGTTTACGACCTGTTTAATAAACGGGTTAATCGTGGTCGTGTCGTGTCAACCCGCTAATAAAACAGGTCGTGTTTGGGTTTAGAATTTTGACATGATTAATAAACAGTCGTGGTTCGTGTCGAACCTATTCGTGTCAACCGACACGACCGAACACGACCTGTTAACACAAATTGCCACCCCTATCAATTCGTGTCACTTCGTGTTATGAGGTCAATCCTAACTCAACTCATTTATTAATCGTGTCAATCTAATTCTGACTCAAACCCATTTATAATAAACTTAAACCCGTTAACTTTGTGCGGATTTTGAATCATGTTTTCGTGTCGCTACCCAGATTGCTAACCCTAGTTCTCTCAATCTGATCTTTATTTGGTCCCGAGACCTTTTTTTATTATAAGAAAGATAAGCAATTAGTTAAATTTGATACATTCGATTTCCTTCTTAAGCTTCAGAACGAAGATGGTGAGCTCACATGAGTAGCTCCTGTCTCCTGTAGCCGTCTTGTTCTATGTCCATTGATAAAGTGTTTGAAACAGAAGCAAAGTCATGACAACCAGAATAATGTTATATTATAATATTTGGGGTTAAAAAGCCGCTCTCTTACTCATAGTTATTTTTATGCTAAATTTATAACTAAATAAAAATACGTTAAAAATTTAACATTTAATTATTATTAGTTGATATGTTGAACTTTTATTTAATAATTACAACATTATCATTTCAAATTAATTTAAAAAGTAAAAATTTAGTTTTACAACTTACAAAACTTAATGATCATGATCATGAAAAAAAGTCCATATAGCATTATATATTAGAGTATAAAATATAATGACATACTAAATATGTTATTTTACACCTTTTTTATGTTAAATATAACACACATTTATATTTATATTAGAGATGATCTTTCGTCAAAATTTAGTTTCTCTAGTAATAAAAGAAGCTAATAAAGAGAAGTTTCATAAAAATTAATCCAACAAAAAGTAGTGAACACATAAGAATAATAATAAATAGTAATAATATTGTCATTAATAGTAAAAGCCACGCACAAGCACAGAAACATAAGTAAACTAAAACATTATTGCATTATTGACAAATCATGTGGGCGTGCCGGAGTGGTTATCGGGCATGACTAGAAATCATGTGGGCTCTGCCCGCGCAGGTTCGAATCCTGCCGCTCACGCCTTTTTGCAAAAAACATATCTTCGAAGAATTGGTTCTTTTCCTCCAATTTTTTGACTTCCATCTTCTTTATCCTTGCTTGGTTGGCCATACTTTTTAATCACTTTGCTTGCTTCTGATTCCATCTCCTTTTTTTTTTTTTTTGGTTGAAATCACAATCTCAAAAGAGAAGAAAATATCTAAAAAATCAGTATTTTGCATCCCGGATTCCCATAGCCATTTCTAATATTCAATAGAAAAAGTCCCAGTGGTGGATTCAGACTCAAGTTCTGATTTTACTTCTTAGTGTGACTAGTAATGGCTATATCCTCCTGAAATTCCAACCACAAAATGACTTCAAAGTTGAAGCACAAAAATCATGGCCTTTAAAGGTTACAAATATATCCCAATTGAATCATGATAAAATTGTACTCTTTAACTATACCAAATTATTGCACAATCAAAGTAGTACTATTTCATATTTTTGGTTTTTTCTGTTACCAAACATGAAAGTGTAATCATATCCAATAAAGCAAGTGCCGCAAATATAGACTCAAACTCAAGGACTGTTTAACCATGTTCAAACAAGTAATATTTCTTGCACCAACTTTTGCTTTGAAGATTTCACTACAATCCAAGGAAAACCTACTTCAAATCATTCCCACATATATCCAAACAAAATATATATATATATATATATATATATATATAGATATATAGATGAAAAGACACTGACGCAAGAATTGTTTTCTTGTGCTTAGAAGTTTACTGATATTATAGAGATTCTTGTGTCATTCTGTTCTATATACGTATAAATGTTTATGACTTCGCATATTATTAACGAGCTATATACGTAGTTTTTTTCTACGTAGTATGGTCCTAGCTTTGATTTTAAGAGGGGGATGGCTAAAAATATATTGTTGGAGTAGACGACCACTATTTTGGACACAAAAAGATGCAACCTTATCTACATATATATTCTTGGTGGGATCAGAAGCATTTTCTTTCAAGAGTTCTTTCGTTTTCCCTTTTATTTCTCATCAATTAATTATTGCCCTTTCAACTTGTATATCCAAATAAAATCAGTCCCCAGAAAGGGGCCATTCTTTTGCGTGGGGAAGGACAAGGGTAAGATATACATATATAGATATATCATATATATGGCCTTAAGAGGGCAAAGCAATGAACATGGAAATAGTGCTGGAGAGAGAGTCGAAAATTATCCATTTGGGTACACGTGGCAATGCAGTGTTCGTCCCTTGGGACATCATGTGGAGCCCACGTGGTACTTATCCGTTTTATGTGTCGTGGAAAACAATGATGATATGATATGATATGATGTGAGGATCATGTTGATATGATGATTATTATGATGATGATGATGATATTATATTGTATACGCAGAGAATAGAATGTGAGGAAAGTGCTAAGGTTAGGAAATTTCCCAGTTGATAAAAAGGGGGAGAAAGAAATCTTATATAAATAGAAATATTTAACAAAAGAGATCACTTTTATTTGCAGTTGGGTGATTATGGCACATGGGGCGGCACTAAATCAGCGCCGACTTGTATAGTACTGAAAGTGTCTGCTATAAATTTGATGGATTTGTGACACAATCCCTCAATACACCCTAAACTGAGATATCTTTTCTTCACATCCTTCGTATCTGTCTGTTTATCTCAACTCGGTTTTTCTTGGGAGAGAGTTTTGTTTGGTTGATTTTCCGAGAAAGTAAGAAGGAAAGAAAGAAGACAATGGATGGTAAGAAGCAAGGGAATAATAATTCATCCTCATCTTTCACTGCTGAGCTTTTTGGTGATAAGGAGTCTACACCTCAGCAGTCAAGCGCAGGGATTTTCGCATCCATATTTCCCCCTCCATCCAAGGCACGCACCGTCTTTTCTTAATTTCAACAGTTTTGTTCTTTGAGTGTTTTTGTGTTGATTGTTTTGTTGTTTCTTAGATTAAGGATTCTGCTTATGAAATATTATTCATTCTTAATACCTGTGTTCATATTGTTTACATGGAGCTATAGGGTTTCCTTCATGGGATACATTTTTTTTTTCCCCTTAAAGAAAAGCTTTATGGACAACTGGAATTCTTTTTCATAATTAGCTAGCTGATATTGTCCATTTAAAATAGCCTCTTTTTAACAAAAAATTCCTTTCCTTTTGTTTTTATAAGCAAAACTGGAATACTTTATCATTGAGAATTAAAATAGAACTCTTTTAAGTAACAGAAAAGTAGTTTACCCCTGGAATGAAAAGGGGGTGTTGCTTTTAAAAAGTTAGTAACTTGTGAAGTAAAAAGTAGAGTAAAACAAGGAAAAGTTTAGTAGTTTCCATCTATGGTGTCTGTTCTCGTTTCTCGATCTGGGGTTTTCCTTTTCCCCTTTTTTCTTTTCTTTCATTTCTTTTTCTGGTAATAATCTATCTGGTTCATTTGGCGTGATATTAGGTGGTGGGGAGAAACTCAGCAAACTCTGATCTGATAGGATCTTGGCAAAAACATGCCCCAGGAAATCAAGCATGGCCCACCACCAAACATGGAAATTCAGGTATTTGATCACTGTCATTTTCTTTGTTTATAAATCTTCTCTTTCTTTCATCTTTTCTAAACACCAAAATTCCTACTAGAAAGGAGAGATATTATTGGAAATTACTTCTTTTCATTTGCTCCTAATTTTGCAGAATCAACTTTTTAGAACAGTCACATATTCTAGTAAACTACCTGTATTCCATTATTATCATACTCCTCCCGCTCTCTAAAATCTGATCTGGTGTAAAAAAAGAAATATCGATTAATGTTTGATTCCTAGATATGAAATTATACGCTCAATGAATACTGCCTCAAACTTCTGCATTTTTCCGAAACTTATATAGTGATCAACGGCGAAGGTGCACGCAGTAGCATGCCCCACAAGGACAGGAGTTCTCTTCTTCAGGAAGAAAGAGTGGAACCATGTCATCTAAGTTCATCGCTTTACTACGGTGGGCAAGACGTCTATTCCCAGTCTCCAAGTACCCGAACCTCTGCAGCGTACCCTATAGTGAGTCTTGATTATTTGATGCTGGTCACAAAGAAATGCCATGATATGATGTGATATGATATCTTTTATCAGCATGATTAGTTGAAAGATTGAACACAAATAACTGTAGTCATGTATGTACTCTGTGAATGAATCAGTTCAAGAAAGATGGCGGGGAAGATGATCCAAATGGAAGCAATTCGAGCGATGCTTCTCGAGGAAATTGGTGGCAAGGTGATTAAGACAAAGAAATGAGTACTTGCACTTTTTGAGACAATGCTTTAGACCATATTAGCATCCTGAGCATTTCTTGCGTTTCTGCAGGTTCGCTTTATTATTAGGACCTTGCCCTTCAGGACTACATGAATTCCGACAATTTTTCGAGGTATAGCTTCTATCAAAAGAATATCAAAGATCTTTGGTCGATCAAGATTTTACCATCTTGCCATGCCTTCTAATATAAACAATGTTTTCTTTTCTATTTCGCAATAAATAAAATACATATCCTAGGCCAATCCTTTGATCTCAAACCTATATTTTGTAGGGATTTATGATGCCTGATTTAAAAGCACGGGAACATGCAATATAAATAAGAAGCTCAAACGGGCAGATCTCATCTTTGTATTTTGCAGAGACTTAAAAGGTTGGGTTAAGCCCGAACCATATGTAACATAAATAAGCAGCAGATGCCAGAAATGGGTCATGTCTAGTCAGAAACTGCAAAACCTTATTTCGATGCAGTTGTTTTACAAGAATTTCATTTGTAAACTAGGCCGGGACGTTTCGAAGGTTGGCTAACGTTTTCGTAGTGGCTTAAGTTTCTATTTTTCATGCTTTGTAGAGCCTGTAGTGTCTGACCATGAACTGATGATACTGGCCTTTTTCCTCCCTCATGTGTCAACGCAGTTGTTTGTTAGCGGCTTGAATTTTTCTAGTTCATCTTCAGTTTCTATGATAGTATTTCAAATGTATGCAATTTCAAGGTCCATGACATTCATGACGAGCATATACATGAGAGGTTTGAAATGCACAATATTATACTTTATTAGGAATTTCCTGAAGAAAAATTTTCCTAGAACTAAATCAAAAGTGGCACGATTACAGGATATGCAGAGAAAACAAAAGTGTAGAAGACACACCTAACGAAAAATTCACCCGGAGAGCAATCAATTAAATAAACAGAAAATGGTCAAAAAATGCTTCCAAGTTTAAGCTCGCATTTATTTATTACAAAAAATAATAATAATAATAATAATAATAATAATAATAAATAAACCTTCTAAATCCTCAAAAATCCAGGTTAAAGCAATTCCCTAGGCTTTGTCAAGTGCTGCAAAATTGCGTAGCCACATTAGACAGCAATTGAAAGCACACCATTCAAAAGTTGAAATGGTAGCCAACCCTTAGAAATCAAAATTTTGAGAAAGAAATAATATTTTACTTGGATGAATCTTGGTAACGGCAGTAATTGTCCACATTGCCATCACCATCTGATACGCAAAGGAAAAGCCTTTCGTAAGCAGCTGCCATCTTGGTGGCTGTAAATAATTGCAAACCTCTGCGCCTGGCTGCCTGACCTTTCTCTTCCAAAGCTTCTCTTCCATCATAAAGAACAACAGACAGGGCCTTCTTTAACGAACGTACCGTTGGTGAGAATGTATAACCCATTTCGGGGCCAACAATAACAGATCCTGTAATGCTAGCAACCCTCGTGGCCATTACTGGCTTGCCGGATAGAATAGCTTCTAATAGAGTGTGATCCAAACCCTGTGCTCGAAGAGTTGGGTTGACAAAGATATCTATTGCGTTGTAGAAAGCTGCCAATTGAGCTTGTTCCAGTGGCCCCAAAACAAATACATTAGTTCCCAAGTCTCTGTATCTAGCAGCCCAAGGACCATCTCCTGCTACCAGAACGAGGACTCTTTCCCTAAAGGTATCATTTTCCGTGCATAATTGTTTCAAAGCCTCAAACATTAATGGATGCCCTTTATCTTTCACCATCCTCCCAGCCATTCCCAAAACCATTGTCCTGGTTTCAGGTACGCCAAACTTCTGCTTGAAAATCTTCCCCTTGGCAACATCTGGTTTGAAAATCTCCTCGTCTACGCCATTAAGAATAATGTGAACTCTGTCTTCTGGAATCATGTAAATCCTCTTCAGGATGTCTCCAGCATGGTCACTGGTCGCAACATGGTGAGCATAAAACGGGAAGAACTTCACCTCTTTAACAACCTTAAAAATTCTCTCTGTCAAAGCATATGCCTGTGGTTCTTCAGGGCTCCGTAGTAGTTCTTGAATGATGTCCGAATGAATGGTTTCGTAGGCAATCCCATGCCAAGAAACCGCCAGGTTGGTTAGATTACGAGATCGAGTATGCAAGAGGCCAACACTTTCAGTGTGTATAACATCAAAAGGCCTTCCAGTTGAGTTTTGAGTTTGAAAGAGCTTCCAGACTGAAGCTTGGTCCAAATACCCTCCAGCTGTTGGTTTTGATAGATGAAAATGTAAGCTGCTTATTGGGTATCTTGGGAAGGAAGAATTCGGAGGGGAAGTTGTAAAGATGTGAAGCTCGTGACCTCGTTTGGCAAGTCTTAGATGCAGAGTCAATGCATGTCTTTCGAGTCCTCCCGCGTGAGATCTATGAGGCCATTTCTTGACAAAGAGTGCGATCTTTAGAAGCTTCGGTGGTGGACTTGAGGGGAAAGAAAGATAATTCCACGCCGAAGAGTATGTAAGGAGGTTAATCGGTTGGATTTGCTTCTGCTCCATTTTCTGGTATAAAATATAGCCATGGCACCAATAGAGGAATGATATGAAAGAGAATGAAGAGAACAATAAAATGATACAGCAGAGCCGGCGAAAACTAAAGATAGTAACTTGATCCTTTGCCATGGAATGTGGATATAGAATACAACATCAAAAGAAAATTCGAAAGAGATTCCTGATTGATGAAATCTTTGGTATGATAAGCAAGAAACTACAATCTGGTTTCAGTATGAAAGAAAGAAAACTTGAAAAGAAAAACTTGCCGGGTCATACAAGAGAGTTCCTTCGCTCATGATCTGAAGGCACCTGCAAATGGGTATGGATCACCAGAAGTTCAAGAAAGAAAAGCCCCAGACATCGATAATCTCAGTGGAGGAACTGCTTATAAAATGAACAGGAAGACTTGCTTGACAGCACAAAAATGTCCTTTGACTTGGCAGCTCAATTTGGCCTATTTAAGTTTCTACACCTTTTAGTATACACCAAGCAAAACACATTTGAAGCCAATGTCACTCACTGCCAAGAGACAACTCCCAATAAAATAGTATTTTACCATACAAGCTAAAAGAGCTACTCCCAACATTTGAACAATAAATTAATGCACCGTCTACTACTAGTTTCTGCACCTTAACATAATCTTGAGAATTTCCCAAAAAAAAAAAAACTTTTTTACAAGGTTCAGCCTGGTTTGTATCTTGCAACACTAAAGCCAAGAGAAACATAAATCAGAATAATCAAATTCAGTCCATAAAATAATCCAGCCATCAATTAAGATAAGGTATCACACAAAATTAGGCACATAGTGGGCTCCAAAGTCCAAGATGCAAATATTCACATTTCACAATTTAACGAAAACTGAAAACATGCCTGTGTGCAACAAAGTAATAAACTTTCTCGGGAACTCACCGAAGAAGAACTCCTTTTACATCACTAGCGAGTAAAAGCATGAAGGACGAGAAAAAGGTAGATGCCGAGCCCCAAAGGGACTAAAACCACCAGAGGAACAACCGCAGAGAAGGTATACAAACCTCCACAGGCCAAAACCCCTAGCTTGATCTGAACCAAATCGACAAGCGCCATCATCAGAAATCCGCACCCAAACACCGATCCGAGAGCCGAAACCACCATCCCCGACCTCAGCGCTACCCTATTGATGTGCCCTAGGTGGTGCTCAAAAGCCTCGCCGCTCGAACCGACCTCGCCGATCTTGATCGTCTGCTTCAGGGCCAGCGCGACGAGGCTGGAGAACAGGAAGGAGCTGAAGGAGTAGACGTGGAAGGAAATGAGGCCCTCGGCGACCTCGGCGCCGGCGAAACAGGCCGACGAGCTGGCGGCCGCGCCGATGAGAGTGGTTCGGGGGTCGGTGGTTGGGTACCAGCTGAGGCCGAGGAAGAGGGCTAGGGTGAAGAGGGAGTTGACATTGACGACGTTGTCCAAGGCCATTATGTGGATGCTCGTTCTGGTCAGGGACCGGCGAGAAACGTCGGACATGTTTCCCGGGTTGGCTGCGGTGGCGGAGCGCGGCGAAGACTGGGAGGAAAGGAGGGAAAACATTTTGATAATTTTGTGGAAGCGGATTTCTTGGTTTGCGTTCGGTTTTGGGTTGTGTGTCGGAGATTCGAAGCTTGGAATTCCATGTTGCGTGGGTTCTCCGGCTATAACTTCTCGTCTTCTTCAACTTCCACGGTTTTCACGCAAGGGAAAACTGGAAAGTGTTGCAGAAGCTAGAAAGGGAAGTGTGTACGAAATGAAGAGCTAAACTGGAATACGACAAAAAAAAAAAAAAAAAAAAAAAAAAATAGGTGTATACGACAGTGTTTATATTTGACAAAAATTTTGGCCCAAAAAGTAAATAAGACGCCGTTGCCGGGGATCGAACCCGGGTCACCCGCGTGACAGGCGGGAATACTCACCACTATACTACAACGACTTGTTGTTCTGTATGAGCAGATTATAATTAACAAAAATATTTCTTCGTTTTTTGGTATGGGACATTATAGTATAGGAGAGTCTGCGACATCACTGTTCACTATATACATAAACAGTAGAGTTCTTTTTTAAGCTCTAAATGTATATTTACCGTTTTGCCCTTTGATGTTTGTTTAACACATGTTTTCAACTGGTATTTTCATCTATTTCTTACGGTTTTTTTTTTTTCAGAAAAAAATTTACGGGTTCGTTTGGTTTTTAGATTTGATTCATGATTCATGATCATTACAGTATTTTTTTTTACAAAAAATATACGTAAATTAAAAATAATTTAAATCACATGATTTAAATCCATAAACCAAAAGAATCTTACGTGTTAGAGAGTAAGTATGATACGTGGTGTGAATGTATTGTTTGTGATGTTGGTTTTTTAATGAACGTGAGGTCCACTTATTTGTTTTCACGTGCATTGTAGTACTTAGGAAAAAAATATTTTCGTGTTCATTGTGGAGGCCAGCTGTGGTCCAGAGAGAGAGAAAGGATTTCACTGTTCATGTTACATTATAATGAATAGTGTTTTTTTGTTTTATTTTTACTTTTTTTTTTGTTAATTTTTTTGTTTTCGTTATGTATTTTAAATGTAAAGTTACTGTGGGCATATTCTTTTATCCATAAAATTTAAAAAAAGATAACTCAAATTTTAATTTTATTTAAATTCACGTTTTTTTTAAGTTTTAATTTTATTTAATTTTACTCAACTTTATTCAAGTTCTAACTCCAACTCAAATTATAACTCAAATTATAACTCAAATTCAACTCAAAAAAACTACACTATATTACATTTTAAAAAAGTTTTTTTATTTTTTTGGTTTGTTTACATTTTTTGTTTTAAGTTTTTTTTTTTTTTTTTTTTTCGTTTTGTTCTAATTTTTTTTTTGGTCATTTACACTTAAATTGAGTGTTTTATTTTTTTCTTTTTTCGTTTGTTGCTTTCTATAACCTTCTAGATATGTGTTTTTCTTTTTTTGTTTTTGTAGCAACATTTCTCTCTTCCATTTGTTTTCTTCTGCAACCTTCTAGATCTCTTTTTTTTTGCACTCAGATTGAGTGTTTTATTTTTTTTCCTTTTCGTTTGTTAGTTTCTACGATCTTACCTTTTAGATATGTGTTTTTCTTTCTTTGTTTCCACCCCACAAGGATATACAAGCAACATTTTCTCTCTTACAACATACATCATCCACAGCTTGTTTTCTTTAAGTTTACTTTCAACCTTCTAGATCTCTTTTTTTTTTTCTCCTTTTAAACATTTGAAACATGAGCGAAAGAGTGTTTTATTTTTTTCTTTTTCGTTTGTTGGTTTCTACGACCTTACCTTCTAGATATTTGTTTTTTTTTTTTTTTTTTTCTTTCTTTCTAGAGCTACTTTTCTCTCTTCCGTTTGTTTCCCTTATTATTTTAGACTTATGCCAATATATTTTAATTTGTCTTTCATTTTAGTTTTACTATATCTTTGTATTTATAAAAACTGGTTATGTCTATGACTCTATTTTGTACATTCCCGTTTGTTTCCTCTACACTTTACTCTTTTTCTTCTCCATTGTATTCTCAGTCATTTACTGCTATTCTTATTTTATTAATTGACATTTGATATTTACACTGTGTTCTAAATCTTATTACAATATAATGCCTTTCTTTGTCAAAAACTCGATTTCTTATATATAAACATTTTATTCTCCTTTGGTTATGATGATGTTATATATCATTTGTTGTTAACATGTGCCGACTTATGTAATTTTAATTTGTTTTCATTTTAGTTTTACTATATCTTTGTATTTATGGTTATCATTGATGTTGCTCTTATTATTTTAGACTTATGCCAATATATTTTATTTTGTCTTTCGTTTTAGTTTTACTGTAACTTTAAATGTTATGGTTTTAACTTATTTCTTTCTGCTTTTTTTTTTTTAGTGAACAGTAAAATCTTTCCTTTTTCTTAGTATATGTATAATACTGTATATTGCTATTCTAAGCTATACTAATTTTTCTTACTTATGACATAAACTCCTTATTAATGTAGCCGGTAGCCATATATATTGCCAGATTTTGTTTCAATTACTTATGGTATATATTCTTCACAACAAATGAATATAACCTGAACCAAATATATACTAATTTTTCTTACTTATGGCATAAATTCTTTAATAATATAGATGGTAGCCGTGTATTTTGCTAGATTTGTATCCAATTACTCAAGGTATATGTTCTTGACAATAAATGATTATAACCTGAACCAAATATTTATATATAATCTTATGTTTTTCTAAATGTTTTTTCATATATTTATAATCTCTACTCAATTTATAGTATAATATAAAGCATTTACTTTTTCTGTACACGGATTTAATTTATGTATATGATATGTTAGTGTAACTAAGTATATTGCATAAACTATATGATTCTTATTCTTTTTTATATTGCTTCATCATGTTATTTACTGCTATTCTTATTTGATTGACTAACATTTAATATTTACACAATGTTCTAAGTCTGACTACAATTTAATGCCTTTCTTTATCAAAAATTTAGTTTTTTACATTCAAAAATTTTATTCTCTTACAGTTATAATGTTGTTCTATTTTTGTTGTTAACATGTGCCGGGAATTAAGCCACAACTTTGTGTGAGGAAACATTACAAGGCGAAATCCGAAAATTTTCTCACGAGGGCATGAAATAACTCAAAAGTTCAAATTTATGATGTAATTGAAACTTAAGTTTGTATATAACGTTTTTTACTTATTTTGTTATGCTTTTTTTTCAGGAAGCAATGACAGCTTTCATTTCTTTCAATATATGTATAATAATGTATATTATTGTTCATAACTATACTAATTTTTCTTACTTATAGCATAAATTCCTTATTAATATATTTAGCAACCATGTATATTATCAGATTATGTCTCAACTACTCAAGTTGAGCTAAAAAAAGATGATTAGTAAGTTAGCACGACAACATTAAACAAATAAGCAAGTTGAGCTAAAGCGTGGGAAGCAATCCAAGTTGACAAATCTGGAAAGGAACGTGTTTTGCAGAATACAATACCAAACAGAAATGACAAAAGATGATATGTTGTTAATATGATTCTGGAATTATTTATGACAATTTGAGAGTACAATATTTACCGCCACAATATTAATTAATAAACAACACAAAAGCTGAGCCACAACTTGCAAGGCAATCCAAATGGTCCCTTAGTTAAGCTTATCCTTTTATCATTCCTCATAATTGAATTAGCAAAAACAAATTAAGTGTTCATTTAATTTGCTGATTTGAGTTTTAAATTTAAATTAATATGTGATTTTATATAAAAAAAATTTATTGTAATAAAAAAATTAAATATACCTATTTTTTAAAATTTTTTATTTTAATAAAACTCAAATCGGTAATCGGCACTCAAGATGGCTGAAGAAGTGAAGCTGTTTGAAACTTAAAAGGCATACCCTACGAGTACGTGGAAGAAGACCTGCTGAACAAAAGCTCTTTGCTTCTGAAATACAACCCAGTTCACAAAATGATTCCTGTTCTTCTTCACAACGGAAATCCCGTCGCGGAGTCTCTCGTCATCCTTGAATACATAGAACGAGACCTGGAAACAAAAATATCCCATTTTGCCTCAAGATCCTCTCCGAAAGAGCCGGCACCCTTTTGGGCGAAGTTCATCGACGAAAAGGTCGATTGGGTGACATGATTTTTTTAAGGCTTATAGGCTTGCTTGTAGGAATTAAGGTTTATATTTTCTATTTTTTGTGTCATAAAAATTTAGAAGTCAAAAGGTGCCTGCAATATGCAAAACTGTTTAACAATGAGAGTTTCCCCCAGAGATTGTGGTTGATTTTGCGAGATTCAAATTTCATTTGTTTTCATTTAAAATTTAAGTTGATTGTGGACTACTTTCCTAGTTATAGTTATCCGATTTCGTGCTAATCTCTATTTATAAGAGTTCGTTTAGTTCGATAATTTGAGTTTTTAATTCGAGTCAGATGTAACTGTTTTTTAGAGTCTTTTACTGTAATAAAACTCAAATTTTAAACTCGAATCGGTGAAATAAACAGGACCTTACTTCCACTCTATGGATTTGGGTAGACTACCGAACTAATATGTTAACTCAAAATAATGATGTACATTTTAAAATAATTTAATTTTTTAATTTAATTTTTTTCAGCTATCTCCCGCGGCTTATAAGGCCAATACGGCGGACGAGGCAGAAAGAGAGAGCAACCGGAGTTTTGGGAGCTGCTGAAATTGCTAGAGAATGAACTTAGAGGAAAGGAATTTTTTGGTGGTGAGAGTTTTTGGTACTTAAGACATTGTGGCAATGGTTTTAGCCTTTTAGATGTCGTAAACGAATGCCGACCATTGAGAGAGAAACATCTGGCTTATATTAGATCACGCTATGAAGCTTTAAAATTAGAAGCCTCAACAGGGGCTCAAAAATAAGTTTTAGCTATTGTACGTAATTTCTTTAAATTTAAGGTTTGTTAATTCTTGGCTGATCATTTCCTTGATTTTGGCCTAATTAACATGTTCATGAGCGAAAAGTACAAAGTTAGATTGTAATATCAGAAGACTCAGGAATGCAATTATATATGCATGTTTTCTAATCCATTCCTCAATTTATTTACTTTTTATATGCCTCAAAGAATGCAGATAACAAGCTTGTTATGAACTATATCGACAAGTATTCATGAGGAAGATGTTTGCACATGTGGAATACCTTGGAAATTAGTAGCATAAACACTTCCAGATCTCACTGAACAGGAAAATGCCAGAGATAAGAAGCACGACGTATATAAATCAAGCAAAATACTCACTGTAGAATTGGATTTTAGAAATTAAAATTAACACCCATGTGTTGGATCTTGACAATGGTTACTGGGCTAAGATTAGAAGCACTCGCTATATAACACCATTGCTCACATTCCTTACAGTACCCTATTCATCAAGAAAAAAATAATAATAATAATTCAGCTCATTTACATACATAATAATCAATGTGCAATCCGTTGATTCTCAATAACGGCCTCTCCTCTTCAATATACATAGGTTTCAACTCCTTACAAATAAAAAGGATATTTTATCAAAAATATAAATAGGTTTCAACCTCGTGCATTTTCAATGTTCTTGATACAACACATATTGTTCATTCCGAGGACAACTAATGGATTTCCAACAGTAATCTAGTGGCTTACTTTATTGTGAAAAAATATAAATAGGTGAATGTTTCTTGTGAAGAAATTCCTCTTATTCATTGTACTATCTCCGAGTTACCCATATATAGCCCACGTATACCTATACGTCACCGCCTTGATGCCCTCTTTGAATTAAAGCCCAAGTGGGAGAACAATAAAATATGGAATATTCACCTCTTTCACCCACGGTAGAAAAACACTTCAAAGTTGTACTGTGGTTTTACTACTAAATTGTCCTTAGGGAACGTCCAAGACCCATGTGTAAAACCTATCATTATATTTATTTAGTTTATTTAAGTCCGTTTAATTCGATAATTTAAGTTTTTAATTTGAGTTAAGATATGACTTTATATAAAAAAATTTATTATAATAAAAAAATTAAATATAATTACTTTTTAAAATTTTTTATTATAACAAAACTCAATCTACGAGACATTTTGTAATTATATTTGTTTAGTTTATTTGTAATGATGTGTTTATTAACCACTCAAGTGTTCCTTAAGACGGTTCCTCCCATGTCACATCATGCTCTTTTATTATGTATTTAGTTAATGTATTGATACTATAATTTGAATCATAATTTATAATCCGTTATAATATTTTTTTACATAAAAAATACATATAAATTGAGAATGATTTTAAATTATAATTTTAAATTTATGAATCAAACGTCCACTTAATTTTTTTTTCGGATTTTGTGTTGTACTGTTGTTAAATTACTGAAAATTTGACTTGCCAGCTTAATTGAAAAGGTTTTTATGATCGTTCGTAACGTTAACTTCACTCCTTTTTCTCCAAAAAAAAAAAACGAGGGCAAAGCACATGCTTTAGTCGTTGACTAAAAGAAGGGAAACAGCAGGTATCGAATTTGGGTTCGGTAGAATTCGAAAAAGACAAGTCGTTTCACATTTATTTCGAAGAAGATCATTTTCACTTTAATAAAAGAGGCTTTAGGGTAGAACAAGCTGTGATTGTTGACTAATACCAGAATAAAACTAACCTTGATTAGTAGGTAAACATCAATCCATATGAGAAAAGATGTACCGCTAATATTTTTCTAAGTTACTTGTTAGACTTGATTTTACGTTGAGTGTCACAGATAGTGTTAGAACACTGTCTAAAACACTGATTGATTAATTGAGTTTTAAATTAATTATGTTCAGTTTTTGAAGCATAATAAAATACAGAAATAAAAAGAACACTCAATATAGTATCACAATTGAGTGCACACACTTATCTCTACGGGACCACGTCCAGACAATAAATAATTCATTATGTTCCAGAAATTACAAACATTGACGGACTTATTCACACGAGACTCCCTCATAGACAATGACGCCGCAATGACGAATCTCCACAGTGATGTTGTTTAGCGTGTACCACATGTCTTCTATTTATCCGGTGAACTCCCTTCGACCGGTAGAACTTCCTCCCGAAAGCAACAAGCGTCTCTCCCAAAAGGCATAATGATTAACACTCAAAGGCTCTTAAAAGCACAAACGTCTCTCTGATTATTTCTCTATAAAGGCTCTCAAACTCAAAGAATTTTTCTCTGAATATTTTATCTATTAAATCCATACCAAGTAAGCTAATGTAAGTCCTTAAAATAAGGCTTCTAAAGCTACTAGATAATCTCTCTCCCAAAGTTCTTTTCTTTTCTCCATGATTCTCTCTTAGATTATTTCCACAAAATCTTCTCCTCAAAATATATGCGCAATCTCACTAGGAAAATCTCATTGATTCTCTCAAAAGAATATCACACATAATCTCCTTTCAAAGTAACACCATAAGAAAATTTCTCCAGAAAATCATCCACGATTTTTTTCTCAAAATAAAATCTCCACAATTTTATCTGCTTTATAATCTCACGACTTCCTCTAAACATGTTGATCAAATAAGCCTCCCTTTAATTCAAAACACCAAATCCCATTTGAACTTTTAAACCAAACCCAATGCTTTAATCTACTTACACCACACCTCCACGTTTGTAGTATTTTAACGTTCAAATCTCAAAGCTTATCTCACGCAAATCACTAACCAAGTGCGGCCAAATCATCTCTAATACATTCAAATCTGCAACTCTTGAACTTGAATTTAAATCTTCTCCGCATCATATTCGATTACTTTACAAAAACAATCAAATTGAATTAATCTTGACTTGCAAGCTATATCTCCATTTAAATTTGAAACATAATCTATATCACTTAATATGTATACCATCTTCGGTTCAAATTCAAATCACCGTTTTAATCATTATCTCCACATATCACAACTTCAATTTCTAATTTGATTCTGAATCTTTTTCTTTAATCCAAAATCTTCGTGAACATGGTTTTTGAATTTTTATAATATTGCCAATAAATTTTCAACTAATAAAAATGCCTAACATTACTTATGCTTGCGGTCATCAAATCTAATATATTCTAATACCATATATTTTCGGTCATTCTTACAGACAATTTAAAAAGAAAAGTAACTATACAAGGCAGTGATAAGACTGCTCATTTTATTATAAAAATTTAAATTTGAATCAAAACCGTACTAAACACTTAATATGAACAATTCAATTCATGAAGGATGTATGATATAAATGATATATTGTCTTTCCATAATTACCAAAGGAAGTTCTCTCTATTCACAAAACTTTTTTTTCCAGGAAGAAAATAAAAACTATTAACATCATGCGGTCACACCCACCGCCACCACCCTAAACCCACCCAAAAAGCACGGGAAGAAAAGAAACAAGAAGACAAGAAAGAAAAGGAGGAGAATGTTTGCGGAGGCCAAAAAGTCGACATAAGAGTACCGTATCAGTCATCAAGCCGATTAATGAAATATTTGTACAACGTAATGTAAGGCTTAATTCCGTAATACATATACATTATTAGGTATCCTACCCAAGAAAAATGTACACTATTAGGTAGCAAAGAAATAAACATAAGGCACGTTGACCTTCGATGTTAAAGTGCATATTAATATTCCGTTTGGTAAATGACAATAAATGCAACTTGTACGTCATTTGTAAAACAAAATAATGACTTTGGAATATTAGGGTAACAAAATCTAATCAGTTAAAACGAACGGTTGGATCTATATAATAAAATATAATGATTCTAAAGAGATTATCATTTGAGAGAAACTTGTAAAGAGTAAATCAAATTTGAATCTTATGTAGTTTAGATAAAAGAATAAATACTAATTTAAATAAAACCCTAGCCGTTAGAATTTTAAAGAGAGAAAACTAGAAAGATGTGCTCTACAACAAGCTTAGAGGAGGAGTTCTCTGGGGTCGGTGGTCCAGACTATTCGTCAAGTTGCCGGCTCGGAGAGATCGCAGAGGTCACCCGCATCGGGTTCATACCAACAGAAGTGTGGATAGTCACCAAAATGGAGTTGTTCAAGAGGAAGCCGTTTATGGTCTTCTACTTTAGATTGGCGCGGGATTCCGTAAAAACTCCGAGAACTAGATCGTGGAAGGGAGGCGTGGAAGATGGTCCGAAGCGTGCGGCAATCGCCGCTCATTGATGGCGGCACGTGGGACCGTGTCTTCGGTGCTTTTGTCACCATTTCAAGAGCTTTTCATCGGTGCTACTCTTACCTTATTCCACATACCTCTAGCGTTGAGGGACTCGATTTGTTGGTTTGATTTATTGGGATCTTTATATAGTTTTTTTTTTTTTTTTTTTATGTTTTATGTTTTTATTTGTATTGTAATAACAATGATGGTGTCCCCATCTAGTGATCTCCCCACCATCTAAGTCCAAGTTATGTAGTCCATTTTAGGATTGAGACGTGGTTCATCTAGAGTCGTTTCAAAGTGACCGAACCCTGTTATAGTGTCACTAGTTGGAAGAGTTCTATTTGTAATCGAGTAAATTGTGTGTTTGTATTGTCTAGTCATGTGAGTAGCATCTTGTTCTTGACTCTGGTTTTGTCTTGTATTTTAGTCCTTTAGTAGTTTTTTAATGAAGTTATGTTATTGCCTTAAAAAAAAAAATGAAGAGACATTAAATCAATGCACTTAAAATGACAATTTTTTAATATCGAAGCCAATAGGAGTGTTCGTGGTCTGTTTTGGGTGGTTTTTTTTTTTTTTTTTGTAGAAACCATCAACCAAGTCAAAAATAACTTTTTTCTTTTAGACAGTTTAAGCAGTTTGATATTTTTGATAAAAATTAAATTAAACCAAATCACTCATAAACGGTTTGGGCAGTTTGGTTTGGACGGTTTAAGCTTAACACTAAAATTTTTTTTAATAATTCATAAAAATTATAAAATTGTTAGTTAATAAACATAAAAAAAAAAAAAAAAATTCAAGTTTAAGGTCAAACCAATAAAAATATAATATGGTGTATTTATAAGTGTAGAATATTTATTATGACAAATAAAAATTAAAATAAATAAATATTTTAAAATTTTAAAAATTATACATGTATATTTTTTAGCGTTCAATTTCCATTAATTTTCTCATGCATGCGTCTCTCTAAAGGAAAACCCAAAAAATAAAAAATAAAAACAAGGCACGGACGGCATTGGTTGGTTTTGATCGTGCTCACTGTTCGGCTTTCAAAACCAACTGTTGTAAATTTATTTCCCAAAAAACAAGTATTTGATGGACAAATGTACGG
Source organism: Morus alba (assembly GCA_012066045.3). Lineage (NCBI taxonomy): Eukaryota > Viridiplantae > Streptophyta > Magnoliopsida > Rosales > Moraceae > Morus > Morus alba. The sequence continues at coordinate 13,933,976 of CP050229.2, read as the reverse complement.
TCCAACCACCAGCGCCCCCAAACTCTCTCAATTAAGGAAGTTGATCAACATAAATAATTAAATAAACTGAAAAAACATGAAAAAAAAAAAAAAACACACAAGCTCCAGAACGTCTCTCAACTGTTCTCAGCGAACTCTTCTTAATCTTATTTATGTTTCTCTTTCTTCTCGTCTCTTTCTTCTAGCTCTTTCTCTGCAATAATAGAGAACAATCAAAACCCACCCGACTTTTCTAACCGCTTTTTGTTGCAAAGAGTTTATGATGCCCGTTGACCTACACCGAGCAGGGGAGTTATTGCTCTGCCCTCGCGAGTTTCAGCTCCCTCCTGATCAAAACGACATCGGACTTGGCGACGCTGATCTCTCTGCAGAGAAGCCATTCGAAAACGACAACCAAAAGCTGCCTATCTGGGATTTCGAGGCTACCAATTATTATGGGCAGAGCTCGTCGTCCGATCACTCGTCAGAGCTCGCTTCCTCAACGACTGAAACAGAGACTGATTGCATTGCCGAGTTGACTCGGGAAATGACTCGCTATATGATTCGAGATCACGAAAAACAAAGGTTTCCTATCACTGGCCCAGAAAAAACTGAGGAGGTATTTAATTGTTTCTCTGTTTTTGTTGCTCTGTTTTAGACTGCGATGGGTAAATAAGTTTTTTTTTTTTTTTTTTGGATTTCAGACGTGGGATTTTGGAGGTTGGCCGTATACGACACAAATCTGGTCGCCGTTTGGGTCGAGCTATGAAAGCACAGAAGGGTCTTCTTCTCAGGAGCCAACGCCTCCGGCGACGCCTGCGGTAGAAAAACGATACGTTTGGGACAGCAACAATGTTGAGATCACGGCGAATATGGAGAAAATGAATGTAAAAGACGAAGGGTCTAAATATTTCACATCCCAGAGCTTACCAACAAAACCCATTTCAGCCCCAGTAGATGCACCAACTCTTGACAACAAAATCCGAGCTTTTCAAGTAAGAAGAATAGATACAAATCTAATCTATTTGTTTGATATATTTTAGTACTCTTTTGGAGTGTTCAACGACTTATTTTGTACTGTTTCTGTTGCAGTTTTATAGGATGAAACAAGAGCAGCTTCGAAGGCAACAAAGCATGGTTAAACAGCAACTTGAGCTGCATGAAAATCACCTTCAATATGTCATGAAGAAAGAAAAAGCTCGTCAGCCATGGAGTAATTGGATGAACCAGCAACATGGTTCGGGTATGCGGGCGGTTTTTCTTGGCGGGTCGGGTGCAAAAACCGGGTCCGGTGGGACTGGCGTTTTCTTGCCCTGCGTAATTGGCGATACATCACAGTCACGCAAGAAAAAAGGTGCACAAATTAGTCATCCATAATAAACATTGTTTTTTAAAAATAATAAATAATAAATAATAATAAAAAACGTTAAAGTGATGTTTCTAATTGTGGTTCCCCAGTCGTTGGGATTGGTTGGCGCTGAAAGTGGTCTATCACCTATCCCAAATAAATTTGATAATATTCTGATTGTTAGTGGTTCATCTTTTTTTGCTTGTTTGTGACCTTGGATCTAGAATGATGGATCCATGTTGTATAAAGATTCCCCTTAATCCCTGATCTACCCTGAGTTTCACATTTTTGCCCCCCAAGAATCACTTGATTCTTGCCTAGTTTATAGTGTGAACTGGAATTTCCTAATCTAGGTTCTCTTTTTTGGAGTTTGGTCCGTTTCAAATTGTTCAGTTAAAGAACCAACTTCTAATTTGGCTTTTTTTTTTTTTTTTTTTTTTTTTTTTTTTTTTTTTTTTTGAGACTTAGAGCAAAGGGAAAAAAAAAAAACTTATGGATAAGCACACTTGTTTTTTTTTTTTTTTTTTTTTTTTTTTTTTTTTTTTTTTTTTGAAGTTTTGGGTAAACATAATTTTTAACTGTTAAATATTCTTTAAATTTCTTTGAATTTTCATATTTTTTAATTTAATACATTTATGATAGAATTTGGCGGTTCATATCGTGAATTTCTTTTAACCGACTACCACATAATTTTCTTTGTTTTATTCTCTTTATTGGAAAGTAAAAAAATATATATTATGTATAACTAAAAGCAAAATATATATATATATATATTACCTATAATTAGAACAGGGTTGACATTGTCCTCCAATAAATTTTTCGTTGCCATTTCTTTTTCCTGTTTGACTTAGGGTGTTCACCAGTTCTTATCCCAGCAAAGGTAATGCAGGCTCTGAAAGTTCACTTTGATAGAATGGGCAACTTGTCAAAACCAAACACTACCAATTTCCCTATGCAACATGGTACGTGAAAAATGCCACAAAAGAATCTTAGTCTGTACAAAAAATGAAAAATGTCTTTCAGACAAATTTTCTTTTCCTTTTTTTTTTTTTTTCATTTTTGGATTTGCCAAATAGTCGAATGTGCGATTTAATTTTATGCTTTTTTGTCCCTCTTCAGATACTTACAAGGCTGAGAAGGATGGAGTATATGCACAGAAGATGCACGTGTCCCGGGCGGTGCCGGCCATGAACCAAAACGACATGGGTTTACCTCAAGATTGGACGTACTGACCTCGTTTCAAGCTCTAGTCGCTTGGCTTAATTTCTAGTGGGTGTTTTGGCAGTTTTTGGCTCTATATAGGAGAGGAAAATGGGAAAATGTGCTCCTAGTACAGAATAAAGGGGAAAATGGGAATGCCACTTTGTTGATCAAATACAGAGAATCAACATGATTTACATGGATTAGGACAAATAGGAACTAAGCTGGAAGAATAAAGTTTTTTTTTTTTTTTTTTTTACCTTTGTTTGAGAGGGATACTCAAAATAGAGAAATAAAGAATAAGTAAAAATTTGTCAAAAAGGTCGAATAGACGACTGGGCCTCTTCTTGACTGGTTAAAGCATATGCTAATATGAATTGTTAATTTTCTGTATTTTTTTTTTCAATTTTTTCTGTTAATTATGTTATACCATTTCCCAATTTTCTCTTAATCTGATTAGGTTAGAACAGTACTTTTTGCTTTTTGTTTTTTGTTTTTTAGAGTCAAATAAATGGTGGAGATATTGTCAACATGTCATAAGATAATAGCATGGTTTCTTTTATTTCTAAAAACAAAATGGTAAAAAAAAAAAAACCATAATTATCCTTAATTTTTTAGAAATTTTCTCTAATAAGTTTATATATTTTTTATTTATTAAATTTGTATAAAATCACATAAAAATAAAAAAAATTTATAAATTTAACGGTTAAAAAAATTTAATATAATGATAATCTTTTTTTTAATGATGAAATTGAAAGGGAAATCTAATTTTTGGAGGCATATTATTGGAGCTCAAGATTTTCCATTATGTGGTCTTTGGAATATCTTTAATGTCAAAAGTTCAAAGAAAAAATAATCATGGCTAATTTGGCAAATCACGTGTAACAAGTGTATTTATATTCACGAATGACGCCATCTATAACGTACTTAATTGATTAACACAAAGTTTGCTTCTGACTAATTAATGACAAACGGGTTAAAAGAGATCTGAGTTCTCTCATTTCCCAACAAAAATGAAAGTGCATCCTTCTAATTTTCTTTACTTCTTGGCTTGTATTTTATATACCCGTGTGCGTATATATACATATATTCAATTTTTTTAAGGTGATATATTCGATTTTAAAACAACAGACCGTTTTTTATTTTATTTTATAGTATAGTAAAAACTGTTTGGCTGTCATCATACAAAAAGTCTTTATCAATAGTAAAAAAATGTAGGACTTTTTTTTATGAGAATAAAAATGTTGGACGTTTTAGCTACATAAAAATAAAAAATAAAAAAGGACGTAGGTTGTATAGACTTGGAGGTTACCTAGATTCCTTCTAAAGTCTGTTTAGATTTGCTTAAAAAAAATTATTGTTTTTAATTTATTCAGTCTAAAAGATATTTTTGAATTTGTTTAAATGAATAACCTTAAAATATTTTTAGTTTTTTAAGTGGAACTTCGGGCGGCGAGTCTACCCAACGTCCAAAATTTTTTGCGTTCGGCGCCCATCTAAATTCCCGGGCCCGGGCAGCCCGAGAAAAAACCCTTCTCGGCAACCCGCCGTGTGTGGGGGAGTTGTGACCACCGGCCGCTATTTATTTATTTATTTTTTTTAATTTTCCATCATAACCTGAAAGCATGACCTGTTGTCCAAAACCCAAAAAAGGGTTGTTTTCGAATTTTGTCCGACCAGACCCAACCCAAACATACATTTTTAGCCCGAATTTTTTTAATGCAACGGCTATATTTTTCTCGACCCAACTCGCCGCCCGCCTGCCCGACTCTAACAGCTCTTTTTTATCGTTGTTTGAGCTGCCCGAACCTAACCTAACCCGCTGCAAATGAAGTTACTGTTGGAGCCAAATTTTTTGGGGAATTTTTTTTTTCAAGCCAAAAAATTCCCTGTAAATACCCTCTCCCTTCCTCGCCCAAAAACTCTCATCCTCTATTAATTTCTCTCAATCTCTCTTAATCTCTCTCAAATCTCTCTTAAACTCGTTTCAAATCTCTCTCAATCTCTCTTAATCTCTCTCAAAATGCGCTCAATCTCTCTTATTTTTCATACTGGATTCTTCTAGTTATGGTCGTTATATTCCCGTTGATGCCCAATTCAACATCAAAGAAAGACAATTTCCTACTAATATTTTTCAAACGCAAGAATCGCAAACACCAGAAAGAGTTGCTGAGAAAACTATAAATCCGAGCCTTGGTAGATGTACTAGAGGTCATGGACCTCTGGTCGTAATGGTGGTGGACATGGAGGAGAGGCAAGCGGCAGTGCTAATGCAAGTGTTGCAAGTTCCAAAAAGAAATGCAAGCGCACCTCAACAGTTTGGGAGCACTTCAACACATTCGAGAAGGTCGATAATAACGGTAACATTAAATACATAGTTTAATGCAAATATTGTGGTGATAAATTACGAGATAACACTATTCACGGCACTATACACTTGAGAAGACACTCTGAAAAAGTGTCTTCAAAAGTAAGGAGGCAGAACTGATCTCCGCCAAACACAATTATCATTTGACTACCAAACCGTCAGTCTAACCACTTCGAAATATGATTTGCAAGTCGATTGCATGGAAATTGCACGATTAGTAGCCATATTAGATCAGCCACTTAGTTTTACCGAACAAAGGAATTGACAGTGTTATATTAAAATTGTATATAATTCTAATACACAATTTTTTTCAAGAACAACTCTTAGGAAAGATGCATTAAAATTATATTAACAAGAAAGTGAAGTATTAATCAACCTTTTACACTTTACTAGTGGTTGCATTATGTTAACAGCAGATATTTGATCCGCCATTACCAACAAAGATTATTTTAAATTTCAAATTTCAATCTCCCTTATAATTTTTTTTATAATATTTATAATAAATAACTTACAAATCATTTATATACATACCATATACAATTAATAAACAAAATTATATATAATATATATAATAGTATATAAATATTTAAAAAAAATTCGGGCACCTTAGGCTGGCTCGGGCTGCCCGACTGAGCTCAGGTAGCCAAAAGATGCCCGAAGCCCGTCCATGGTCTTCCTCGGGTTGGGTCGGGCAACCTGAAATTCAGGCTCGAGTGGGCTTGGTCATTAGGTAAAAATTTAAAATTTTCAGTATGGTATGTCTAAAGTTTTAGCACTATATTTTTAGAACAAGTCCTCTCATTAGTGTTTATGAAAAATTTTTTTTATTTATATATTTAACCTTTTATTAATGAACTATAAATTAAATATCTCATGTGTATTCTTTTATTATATTAGTTTTTATAACAATAATATTTTTTTTAACTCTTTTTACTCAAAAAAATTTAAAAATTATTCTTAGATATAAAAATATTTTTTAAAACACTATTCAAACACTAATAAAAAAATCTTAATTTATGTTTATCTTCTTTTATTACTTAAAAGTACCATAAATTATTCTAAACGAATCCCAACCTTTTTTTTTTCGCTTGAAAGATGAAAGATTCCTTCTAACTTGATGGGTGGAGGATTGATATCGTTTTCCAAAATTTCTTCCGGCCTCACAAGTCACAATTATACATGCTTCCGGTCTCCTCCACGACTACTTAAGCAAACCTCTTTTCTTTTTTTATTTTTTTTATTTTTTATTTCTTTCCTTTGCGCGTATACTTTTGTGATTTTTGGGATCAGACTGACAGATTCCTTTTCCCTTCGGAGATCTCATCAATTACCTGGTCAACCTTCTCGTCCCGGCGTATTTGCCCTTTCTAGTTGAAAATTAAAACAATTCCCTCGACAAGCAAATTATTTTGCACATGATGACATCACACTAACAAAAATTTCTAAACTTAAAGTTGTATCTTCGTCAAAAGCATTTTAAAAGGATTTACGTTTCTTTTTCATAAAGGTAATGACTTTTTTTAAAGAAAAAAAAAAATTTTTTTAGGGAAAGGAATTGTGACTTCTTATATAAGAGCAAAATAATAAATTTGCAAGATGCTCTATCTCAAATTACCAGTCACGCAAGTCATAAAATACATACATATTGTTGATGCTAAAATCCGGCATAATACTGCGTGTGAAATCGCACGATAATCAGATTCTGTTTTCTATCTCTTCTGATTGAATCTCTAGCATTATTTTTCTCAGGTCCTAGTATTATTTGAGACGGATCCCTAGCATTGTTCTGACCTACAACGAAAGAAGAGATGGCCTCAGAGTGACAGGAACACTGGTGTGTTGTCTACCAATGGGCACTCTGACGCTTAAGTCAATGTTCTGGTCAAAAGCAACAAATGAGTGGGCTGAGTTAGATGTAGAAAACTGTTCGCACCTTTGTGAGCTAATGAGCTTTGATATATATATATAAAAATTTTCGAACCAGGTAGTGTCCGGATCTGACTCGAAACCCGAGGGTTTTCCAAGTGTACAAATGTACCGGTCAGATGACACATGTCGTGCGCCCTATAGGTGGAGGGAGCCCCTATTGAAATTGTAGAGAGGATGTCACATGGCAGTTAGTTAGCTGATTGGGAACTTGTTATGTTCTGCCATTTGGTGTCGATTAGTGCTCAGACCACGTGCTCAGATCAAGTGCTCAGCTTTTTCAGACCAGGAGCTCATCCTGGTCTACCTATTCAAACTGTTCAACCTAGTCTGCTTGTTTGGCCTATTCAGACCAAGTGCTTTGCTTGTTCGGGTTGTTCTTGCATATTCTACCTGTTCGGACCAGGTGATCGATATGTTCGCCTTGTTCTTCCCTGTTCAGCTTGTTCGGACCAGGTGCTCAACCTGTTTAGCCTATTCGACCTGTTTGGCCTGTTCAACCTGTTCAGACTAGGTGCTACATCTCTTCGAGTTGTTTTGCCTATTAGGCCTGTTCGGCCTATTCGGCTTATTCTCCCCAATTACTTGTTCTTCCCTGTTCGGCCTGTTCAGAATCGGACCAGGTGCTCGGCCTTTTGGGGTTGTTCTTCCCTGTTTGGCCCAATTAGACCAGGTGTTCGCCCTATTCGGCCTGTTCATAATAGTTGCTCTGCCTATTAGAGTTGTTATGCCTATTCGACCTGTTCAAACCAGGTGCTCGGCCTGTTCGAGCTATTTAGCTTGTTAGTCTTGTTCAGACTAGGTGCTCAACCTATTTGGGTTGTTCTTATCCATTCGACTTTTAAATTAGATTCTTGACTTATTCGGCCTGTTTGGGCTGTTCAATCTATTCGGCTTAGTCTGTTTATTCGGACCAAGTGCTTAATCTATTTAGGCCGATCTTCCCTGTTGAGTCTATTCGGGTGGGGGGCCTATTCTTCTGGTCATGAAATGACCACCCCTCAGCACATACATACACACGGACGTGATATATAGTAGCATGAAATCTATCTAGGCTAAAAATGTTGTATGTATTTTACTATATAGCTTTCTAGCTAGCTTGCTGAAAAACTCGGCATGCGCTTTTTATTTTTATTTTCTTTTCATGTGTTTTTTATTTTTATTTTCTTTTCCTCCTGCAAGATACTCTATCAACTTCAAATAGTAAGCCTATATAACGAATATTCGAAGTCCTTTTCATTTTTTTTTTTTTTTTTTTTTTTTCAGTCTTGACAATACGTACCTTGCAAATTAAGGGGGAAAAAAGCTGGCAAGGTTTATTTCCTACTAATTATAACTTACAAGGACTTATTTTCTTGTTTGAGATTCCTACTTATTTGTGTACGTATATTTGGTTAGCTAATTATTAGAATAGATAGTGAGCCGTGATTTTGTAAGAAAGTGGCATTATGTAGTATATGATTACTTGGGTATAAATGCTCAAAAAAGGAATATCAAAATATTCAGAGTTCGTACAAAAACTCAATTTTTAAAGATTAAAGACCAACAAACAATTATCAAGAACAGTCACATATACAGGTAGAGACTTAAATTATAAGCAAAGCAATAGTTTGTAATTTGTATATCAAATGATTTTAGTACAAATAAGCTTGTAAAAGCACCAATACATATATTATAACTATATAAAAACTTTTGCAACAAAAATAAAAAAACTAATGTATAAGAAATATATAATGTTAGGTCTCGTTCATTTCACTGATTCGAATTTAAAATTCGAGTTTTATTATACTAAAAAACTCATACATAAAATTATATCTAACTTGAATTAAAAACTCGAATTAACAAATTAAATGGGCCCTTAGCCTACACTCTCAAACCGTGTGCGTGCGAGGACGATTAGGCATTTGTACACACTTTTGGGAAGTATTCAAACATATGAACAAAATATAATCTTAAAGGATAAAAATTTAATGTATGTAAGATAACGTACAACTATAACCACTGAAATAGTCTTGAATCGATAAATGAGTTAAAAAATTATATTAAAAATATATAGGATTATTCTCATTGGTGCTTTTAAATTTTAGAGTCATTTTCAGTTTGACTTCTAAATTTTAAAAATTCTCATTTTACTCTTTAAACTTTGAATTGTTCTTACTGAACCCATTTTGTTGTAATTTCTATTAAAATCAGACAGAAAAAGAGGGGATTAAATGTGGTCATGTGATTTTATTTTTTATTTTTTAACAAAAATCCAAACAGAATGATTACGTGACTTCGTCATTCTCTTTTTTTATATAAAATTATTTTTAACATAAATTGCAACATAAGGGATTAAATGGAAACAATTCAAAGTTCAAGAGACAAAATGAGAGTTTTTAAAATTTAGAGAGGCAAACTAAGAATGACCATAAAGTTCAGCAGAATCAGTCATAATAATCTAAATATATATGTGTGTGTGTGTGCGTGGACAAGTTCTCAATAATTACGTTTTCATTAGTAATTACTATATAATATAATAATTCGGTCACATAACGTGATAATAATCAAGTTTTATTAATTAAAATAATTTTTTTATCAATTATTTAATTTATTATAACCATTAAATTCATATCTTACCACTAAAATATAATAATACCCTGCATTGATTAAAACGAAATATATATATATATATGTATATATTGCTGTTGTTCAGAGTAAAAGAGGTACGCATGAACAGACACAAATTTGACTATAAATACGACTAATTACATCCAAATTTGTTATCAATCTCCGAGGAACTATAAACTTGTTATTTATAGAATTTATGGTTCATTGTATCTTAGAGACAATATGTCAAAAATTTCATTAGTAAGCTCCTTTCGAACGGGGACAAATTACGCACTAAGAGTAGAATGTAGACATTTTTTTCACCCTTATGCCTATAACATCTAATCATAGAGTAAAGTTCTTTAGTTTAATAATATAAATATGTGACTCAAATTGAATTTACATTTGAGAAAATAAAAGTGTTGGGCAGTGACCACCTTATTAGCCCTTTCCATAGGAGTTTGGACAGCGACTCAATTTTAAGTCATCACGGGGTACCATTGCCTTAAATTTCTTGTGGGGCCATCAAGATTGGTCTCTGGTAAATTGGGGAAAAACTAAATTCACCTTGGGTAAGGTGATAAAGATTCCTAAGTCAAATAAGTCATGATAAAATCAGTGATTAGGACTCTTTTCTAGGAGGGCCCAAATTTTTTTTAGGAGTGACAATTTTTTATTTATTTATCATAATTATACTAATGTTTATATATGTAACGGTTTTTATTTATTAAATTCATAACAACTTATGAAAACATCAATTTTAACTTGTAAAAATGAAAATAATATTTTATGCACTTGCTAATAACATTTTTTTTCTTAATAAAAGAGCATATGTTAAATTCACATACTTCAAAATATTAATTTAAAACATAGTAATAAAAGATTCACCACCTACACAATAGAAACTAATAGAAAATCTAGAGTCTTAATGAAGGCATTTCAATCCGCTCTAATTAAAGCCAGTACAATCCTTTAATCAATAATATGAATAAAGAGGTGCTAAAATGACAAAATTTAAATAGATTGCCATGCTATGTATCTTAAATGAAAAAGAATCACAAAATCGTCCCTAAATGAACTGAAAAATAAACCCTATTTTCAAAGAGAATTCATAATATGAAGTTCGATTAGAGTTTGTGTTTTTTACCTCTAATAATCTGAGGGCCCGTTTAGTTCACTGATTTGAGTTTTTAATTTGAGTTAAGATATGATTTTATATGAGAGCTTTTTACTGTAGTAAAAAAGTTAAATGTGATTGTTTTTTAGAGCTTTTTACTGTAACAAAACTCGAATTTTAAATTTAAATCAGTGAAATGAATGGGGCCCGAGAAAGAACATAAGATTTGAAAATTTTCTCACGAGCCAAACAAAGGGGGAGAAAGAGTGAAGAAATGAGAAAGGTGAAGAGGAGAATGATGGAGTAAGTTTTTTTTTTTTTTTTTTTTTTTTTTTTTTTTTTTTTTTTTGAGTGGGGAGATAGATTTTTTTAAAACATGAATTTTTTGTTTTTTAAATTTTTAAGATTTGACAACAATTTAAAAAAAAAAGCAAAAATAATAAATAGTGAAGAAATGAGAAGGTGAAGAGGATAATGATGGAATAAGATTTTTTTTTTTTTTTTTTTTTTGGGGAGATAGATTTTTTAAAAACATGAATTTTTTTTTTTAAATTTTTAAGATTTGACAACAATTAAAAAAAAAAAAAATAATAAATATGGTTATCCTGTTTTTTTTTTTGTTTTGAAAAAATAAAAAACTATTTAATTAAACAATACCTAAGCACTCTAATATATTAAAAAAGAAAAAATAGCGTTTAGTTAGGGGCAATGGCCACCCACAGCCCCCAGGCCCTTCGTCATTGGACAAAATGTTTATGGAAGTTGCATTGGCCTCCATTAATGGTGCTTGATAGTTGCTACAATATCTTTTAAACTTGATGTTTTGCTTATCTCAATCTCAATAATAACAATAATAATAAAATAAATAAAGGAATAATTTAGGTTTTGCCTCTTCAGTCCTTTAAATAGTTAAAATGAAATTAATTAAAATAAGAATTGAGGAGTTGACTTGTACTCTTAATTTGTTATTTTTAGTACCTATAATTATATAATAAAAAAAGGAAAGAAGATGAACTTAAAAATGTCAATATTTATATTCCCTACGTACTTTTCATGTACGTATCGATATCCATTAATTTAAGTCGATACCATTATTCATACAAATAAAAAATGAGTTGACGTCAGCATTTTATGCTATATTCTCTTTTCTATTCTTAGTGTTTGATATGAGGATTCGTGTTATAATTTGAATCATGATTTATGATTTGTTATAATGTTTTTTCTCATAAAAAATACATGTAAATTTTAAATAATTCTGAATCATAATTTTAAATCTATGAACTAAATGCAGTGTTTTAAAGATAACGATCAAGTAAAGTACACTTCTTTGGTGGTGGTCATGCTAACTGATTGTGATCTCATTATGTTAAAATATTACGTGGAACAGCTGTTCTTATGCATATTTTAATAACTCACTCATCAGCCATTGCAATATACAAAATTACAACCACACGCTCAAAAATAAACACACGTTAATTACCTCCTCTTTTCACAAATTAACAAAAAAATTCAGGAAAAGAACAAATTTAGGTCATAAATGATATAATCTTATAATATAGATTATAAACAAATAAATATACAAATACTTGACAATATTGCTTTACCATAGAAATTATTTATTTTGGAAAATGAAGTTGTCGTTCTATTGTCTTGAACAGCATGCGCACATATTATTCTCCCTGCATGTTGTTTTTATCTGCAAACGGTATGCATGCCACGTTATCCTTATAATGTGATTTATTCTCCGGAAAAAAAAACGACATCTTGTATATATCCTTCATTTTGCAAAATAAACATGTCGTTTTGTTGCCCGATACTGATAAATTTTTATTTGTAATTAGTTTGGTTTGATCAGTTAAAAGTCTCTCTCTCTCTCTCTCTCTCTCTCTCTCTCTCTCTCTCTCTCTCTCTCTCTCTCTCTCTCTCTCTCAATATTGGTTTGATTAGCAGATTTAGAAATTTCAAACTACTGATCCAACAGAAAAAAATAATCATCTAGATATACAGATAAATATAATATTAAAGTTAAAAGAAACAATAGTTATAAGCAAATAAGTAAATAAGGGCCTTTAATTTCAAGAGACTAACTCGAATACAGGGTTTGGGATGAATTGTTCTCACGGTAAATCAAAACGAAACCATTGCTCCTAGCTAGTTGATTAAAAATCATGACAAGTTTTTTTTATAATCTCTTACATAGAAAGTTTTTGACAGGAAAACAAGGTGCGTGTTTGGAACCGTTTTTTAAAACGGTTTGAACGTATTTTGAGAAGTAAAAAATAAAAATGAAAACGAAACGATATTTGTTTAATAAATATTTTAAAAACAAAAGTAAAAACGAAAACCGTAATAATAGTTTTTATAAAGAAATTAGAAAATAGTTGAAAATTGTTTTCAATTTTTTGTTTTCATTTTTTAGTAGCTATCAACAATATTATAATATATTAATTAATAAATATGATTTCACTTTTTTATTATACTCAAAACAATCTCTTAAAAAATCAATTAAATGCAATTTCAGAATCAGTTTTAGAATAATTCTTAAAACAATCTTATTTTTACTTTTTATTAAAAATAAAATCATTTTAAAATCAATTCTAGGGTTGTTTAATGTTTATAACTTGAAAAAGGGGTTTTTTTTTCCTTTTTTTTTTTTTTTTTTTTTTTTCTAATAATGAGCTTGAAATGCGGTAGATCCCTATCTACACCACACGCCCATTCATTGCAATAGGGTGTGAGACATTCTCTTTTCTCTCTCTCTCTTCCCCTCTGCAATAAATAATGGCGATCCATTAATGTAGAATTGAATCTTTTTTTAATCTCCATTTAGAACTCTCAAGCACCCTCCATTCAAATATAGTTGTTCTTAACTAAGGGAAATTAAAAGGAGAATTAAGATTCATATTCTCGAAGCATTTAATAGTTCAAAGAAGATTCAATGGTGCCTACACGCACTAATTGACTAATTGATTCAAGGAAAAAGAAAATAACAAGGAAGACCAAAAAGTTAACAAATGCTACTTTGATGATCCATAAATACAATGTTAAAAGGTCATATCTATAGCATAATTATTTTATATAATATCATAAGATCGATTTATTTAATATAAAATTGCTTATTCTAAAGAGAATATTATTTTGCAGGAGCATGTAAAGAGTAAAATAAACTTGAGTCTTAAATTATTTAAATAAAAAATAAACTTAAACTTAAAAAGACATTAGGACTCTGTGTTTGAAACAATGATTCATGTCATGGTTTTCAGATCATGATTCATGGTTCGTTATAATGTTTTCTCTCACAAAAAATACACGTAAATAAAAAATGATTCTGAATTATAGTTATAAACACATAAACCAAACGTCGATATTAAAATCCAAACCCTTAAATGCGCCCCCATACCCAACAAGCCCCCGCAACCCAAGCGAGATCCACCCTTGAGCGATGGAGACACTCCTACCCCCAACTAGATGTGCCCCTGCAAGCGCGTTCACTAATAACAAGATCCGCTCCCCCACCACGCCCAAGATCCACCCGTGTTGGAGTACTCCCCTGGCGTGTTGGCCTCAGACCCAAAGTAAGACCTCATGGCTTAGAAGACAGAGATGAGAGAGATAATTTTATTTTAAATATTTCATTTTTTTTTAGTTTCATATTTGATTTTAATAATTATAATTTTGAGCTTTAAGTTTAGTTTTTTTAAGAAGAAACTTGTGTTAAAATTAAAATTTAAACTTTTCAATTTATGCTAGTAAATTTCAGTGAAATTATCTAAATGCCTCTAAAAACAGGACTCTTGCCTCTTGCACACGTTTATTTTCGCTTAAAAATTTAAGGGAATGAACAAAATTGATACAATTTCGAAGAGGGCGAGAGCGGGACGATTGATAAAACTGCAGACATTAAGGGGGAAATAAAAACTAAGTACTGGATTACAAGTTCCAGTCTCTCTCTGCCTGATCTAAAGCGTGAAATACACATTTTATCAACGACAATCAGCTGAACATTATAATAATGAGTACATGATCCTACGTTATCCAAATCGATGTATACAGCAAAGACATTATAAGATTGATTTGCAATGAAATTTATCAAAGTAAAACAAGGGGAAAGAAACTGTGGACTATGGACTCTGGAGGCCCAGTAAGTACATGCCGCATCGCGGGCCGGGCGAACCCGAGAAGAGTATCTCGCCGTTTTTGTCCCAGAAAAATGTCGTTTGCATTGTTGCCGTCGTCGTCGTTTTGGTGTGGTTCATGTCGTTTGTGACCATTGAAGAGGTGTTCAATTTTTTCCTTTAATGGCTGCTGGGGATTCTGCCGTGCAAGATTTCAATTTCGTACCTGAGAAAAAGTTGCACCTCCCAAAGGATGCATATATAATTAACACGTGGAAACAAGGTCTTCTTTTCTTCTTCCCTAATTATATTACCTAAAACAGGAAATTAATGATGTTTCTAGGTATTTTGTTGTTGCAAGGCACACTGAGATTTGAAGATTAGTAAGTGCATCCTAATTTCTATGTTCTGTCAGTGTGTGTAGATTCCAATTATTTGAATTTGTTACCATAATTAATAGAGAATATTCCTTCTAGGAAGAAATAAACAAGATTTAATTACGTATACTTCTAATAAGCTTCTCAATATTTTTCTTTCTCTCTCTTGCTCATAGATATAAAATTCTTCGACTTTTTTTTTATGGAAAAAATTCTTGTTTAAACAACCTGCAGGACTAATTCTATTAGGTCATGCTGTATCAATTAAAATCTTTTTTTCGCTTTTTATTTATTTATTTATTTTCCTTTACTTAAGACTGAACTTTTGAAACAACATGGAGCGTTGTTTTTTTTCCCCTAGCTACTATGATAGTAGGTTTGCATCCATACATATATATATATATATATATGTATGTATACTTCCCCTAGCTACTATGATAGTAGGTTTGCATCCATACATATATATATACATAATGTATGTATGTATATATACATACATATATATATATATATATATATGTATATATATAGACACACGCACACAAATCTTCGAACAAGATATACAAAAATGTCTCGTATATACTATAGGTTCTATTGGTAAACTTCAACAATACGCGTTAAGTTACAGGAAACTCTAATTCTCCCCACGCAACTGTTAAGCCTACGCTTTAATTGGTGTCCTTAATTTCTGTAATTTGGGAAGTTATCTATATGGAATGGAATAACATACATGCCACCTAAAATTTTGACCAAAATTAAACCCTATTGTGGAAAGCCAGCTAATACTTTCAACTTTTCATGATTTGAATTTGTTCATTTTGCTAATTTTGCTTGCCTCTCATTTGGCATGCTATAGCCTATATAGCTCATTAATCACATGATATCTTACCATCTATATATAGACGATTGTTTCAAAAATTAATGGCTTAGCGCCCTTTCCATACTGATAAATATATACATTACAAGGGAATTCAAAATTCAAGTAATTAGTTGCTTAATTTCCTAAATATATATTGCAGCCCTAATTACATTTTACTATTTACTTAATTTAGTTTCATAACTCTGCTATATACTACATTCTCCCAATAACTAATTACAAATTCAAATTTAGAATAAAATAAAACTAACTTCCTCTAATACTATAATCTGCATGGCACGTCAGCGGATCACAAAAAAATCATTAGGGGATGATCAAACATGCAATCACAAAAAATATTACTATATTCCTTGGATTTTTCTCTTTTAAATTTTGCAGCTGGCATGCATTGGTTTTACTTTCAGACCTTTATTTACTTCCCGTCTGTGGTTAAAATAAACATATTGTACTGAGTTTTTAAATTATATTATGTGAACAATAAATTCCCTTTCAACAAATATATATATATATATATATATATGAATTTGTAGTATGAGAAAAGATGATCAATGCGCCATTAGAAGTCTACGGCCTCGTTCACTTCACCGATTCGAGTTTAGAATTTGAGTTTTACTACATAAAAAGCTCTCAGAAACAGTCATATCTAACTTTTTGCTACAGTAAAAAGCTCTCACATAAAATCACATCTCAACTCGAATTATAAATTCGAATCAACGAAGTAAACAGGCTCTACAACAACCGAGTAATTCTGCCCATCAATTAAAGAAACCACATCTCGAATCAACATCTAGTTGGGAAACCGCCAAGTTCATTCTTTTGGAGTAAATTAGGATTGTGGTCTTGGTCCATTCCAAACGTTGGTTTGATCAATAAGATGGTTTTAGTAGTCCAAGTGATTTTTTTAAAAATAATTTTCTCGATTCTGTGGCCTTTTTATTTTATTTTATTGTCCTTTTAAGTTATTTAAAGGTTGAAAACTTTAAGGAAAATGTATATTAGTGTTATAATATTTCATATTTCTCATACTCAAGGTTCAAATAAAAGTTAGATACAAGTCAAAACAAAAACTTTACATGATTAAGAACAATAACATGTTATCCACATTTTAAATCCCATAAGACATAAATAATCAAACAAAAGTTAAAGTTACATAAAGTCATACAAAACTCAATCTTTTTTTTATTTATATATTAATTATAACAGCCTGGTCGAGAGTTTTTCACAAAAATAGATCGCATCCCCATTTCACTAGTCCAATCCAATAAGCGTATGGTTTTGACATGAAACCAAAACAATAACCTAAAAACTACTAACTACCGAGGGTGTTGGCATGGTGGAAAAGATGCTCACTTTGTCTCCTCCATGCACAACAGACCTTTCGAATCCCACATCCTCACAAAAAAAAAAAAAAAAAAAAAAAAAAAAAAAAAAATCCAACTTTGAAACTGATAATACTCACTTATGTTGCGTATATACTACTACAGTTTGGCCAATTTGCAACGATATGTGTCATCACCAATATTTACTTATTTACAATGAAATAACGTTGCAAAAATATTTCATATAACAGGAGAATATTATCATCGTTAAAAATTCACACGTTGTCACAAATGTGTAGTTGGTGGCAAATGTGGTGTGGCGCCAATATTTGCAGCCAAAATAACATTATTTACGACGACAAGTCATCGCAAGTAATTCACTATTTGCGACGACTTATTTCGTCGCAAAAAATAATTCATTTATTTATTGTCTCCCGAGTAAAATAGGGTCATTTTGGCGGTTCCCAAAATTTATTTGCGACGACATTAATATGTATCGTCGCAAATACTGTTTTTTGTATTCCCTCGCTAAAATAAACGGTGGGGAAACTGGACAGTTTCCAAAAATTATTTGTGACAACATTTAGATATGTCATCGCAAATAATAATTCCAGAACCTTCGTTATACATATTAAATAATTAAGTTATATTTGCGACGACACGTGTCGTCACAAATAGTGTTATAAGTTATATTTTTAACAACATATCGTCGCAAATAGTCTTTTTTATTGTCACAAAAAACTCTATCTATATACTCACGACCAGAGTCTCATCCTCCATTTTTTCCAATCTCTCTCTCTCTCTCTCTCTCTCTCTCCTCTTCCCGGTTTTCCGACCCCAAACCCCCAAAATTCATATATTCTTTTCTAAATCATCACCAAATCAACATTATCATAAGTTTTAATTGTTTTTTCATCAAAAGAAGTTTTAAAAACAAACTCCTTACCCTCGCCGTCAAACTCCACCCCCGCCGCCGTCCGCAATTGTCGTTTGCCCTCCTTAATATTGTCATTTTCAGCCCTCATGTTAGTGGGTTTGAACTTTTTTTGCATCATCAGTTTCTATTTACCTTGGATCTCAATTTTTGCATGGTTGGGGAACCTATTTTTTATAGTTTAAAATGTTTGAAAGTTTTTTATTGTTTGAATTTTAAAATTATGAAGGCTTATGATTTTGAATTTTGATTTAAAGAAAGGCGAGAATTCGCAATATAAAACGGCCTAAGTTTGGATTATAGATTCTTGAATTTTGGATTATGAGCGAGGCTTTTTTTTTGCTTCCCTTGAGATTGTTGAAATTTGGTATGTGTGTGAATCTCTTAGGGTGTTATTTTATAAAATCTACTTATAATTTGATTTAGGTTAAAATTAAAAGTTTTGATGATTATTCTGGGTGGCACATCTTGCAATTATGGTGTGCTGAAATCTTTTAAAAACTGTTTTTTTAAACGTTTAAATTTTTAGATAATAAGAAAAATATGTCATTATGCTGCCAAAATTTTATTAAAACCAATTAATTTTAAGAATTTCATTAATAAGATTTAATTATATTAATAGAAAGTAAATTAAAAATTAATTATAAACATTATGAGTGCAATAATAACAGAGAAAACTACAATGCCATAGTTTGACAGTGCTGATAGCGTCTGGAAGGATGTGTTTGAGGAGCACAAAATGAGGATTTAAAATCACATGCTAGTATTTATTTGAAATAAAATTTGTTCAAAAAATTAATTTAAATACAATATTTAAAATTTATTTGTTGATTTTTTAATGTGTCCCAGGATTGGTTTAGCCTCGACTACAATCGCGACAATGACATCATTAGAGATGTAGTTGATCACCGTGAAGCCAGTAAACGTTACAAGGACTGGAAGACTATCTTGCATAGACACTTCTAGAAGATGAGAGAGGCAGAAAAGGAGGATTTTGTTAGGCAAAATTGTCCTAAAAACTTGATGAGGAAAGAGCAATAAGGACCTTGCTGTGATCGTTTTATGTCCCCTGCTTTTCAAGTTCAATTTCATTATGTATTCTTATTTTAGATTAATTGGTTTATTTAATTATTAAGTATGTTACTAATTCATCTATGATCATTTCTAAAAAAATCTACTACAAATCAACAAAACTATAGCAGCCAAAAGTGGTCTAGCTTCCATATTAGAAAGTTTCATACTCCTAGCATCGTTTCGATAAGGTAATACTAATTTGCATACTTGTTAAGTTTTTGTCACTTTGGCTTAATAATTATTCTAACACGTTCTCAATTTTATTACCCAAATCCCGAGACCCGGGGAGCTAAGATCATTAATTGACAATTGGGGTGACATATACCATAATAGGCTGAATTTTGTCAATCCAGACGCGGAACAAACATTTATAAGTAAATTTTAAAGTTATTTCTTTTTTCATATTTAACATAACATATTATACTATTTTTATTTTATTTACTTTTATAGGTTCAAATGGAGGGGAAAAGAACCACGCAGATGACACAATCTGCTGACGAAGGATCATCCACGATGGTCAATGAGGAGGGGATTATACCCAAAGTCTTAGGCAAGCGCAGATGACACACTAAGGGAGTGAGACCAACATTGCCATGCAGGAATCGTTCAAGCGCTTCCACCTCATCATCTACTTCACAATTGAACGGGTCATCTTCCGTTAATTTGTCCCAGCATGTCCAAAATGGGCGGAACAACCTCTACATCTAGCAATGCAACATGTTCGACAACCAGCAGATCATGATGGAAATCATGCACTTGATGAATCCTAACATCAACTTCTTGTTAGTTAACCGTCCTCAACCGTTGGTTCCTCTGCCGCCTGAGTGAAACGAAGAAGGCGAGGATGAGGAACGACGATGTTGCTAATTTAGGAGATTAAAATATCTGTTTTTGTTTTTATTATTATCAATACTTTTTAGTATTTCTTGATTAATTTACTTTTTAAGACTTATTTTATTATTGTGTTAACTATTTTATATCAATATTTTATTAACAAATATCAATTTTATTGTTTTATTTTATTATTAAATTTTCTTCTAATTTATATATTTAATAATTAATATTATTAGGAAAGTACGGTAAAAAAGAAAAACAATTTTTGCGACGATAAATCTAAATTGTCATCGTAAATAGTCTACATTACTAATGGCGACACTTTGAAGCCTATATGCCACAAAAGGTTTTAAAAACTTTTACGACGACATTTGTCTGCGCAAATAATTTAAGACACGTCATCATCAACGACATATTCGATGAAACATTCGTGAGAACTTATTTGTGATGACCGTCGTCACTAATGTATTAGCGATGACATCTTAAAACTCTATCGTTGTAAATATATTATTTACGTTTAGTTTTTTGTGACGATTAATTTACAAGATATGTCATCATAAATATAATATTTTCGATGAAAAAATAATTATTTACGATGATATTTCATCGTAATAAATAAGGTTTTTTGTTGTATTGATATAAGAGACCAATAATCGACGAGAAAAGCTTGGGTGGTTAATGTGCGAACAATAAATTTGGACCCTTCAATATTATACCTATAGAATCAAATACCGATAGAACCAGTTGATTCTTTCTATAAGTTTTGGGTGGGGCCGTGTGGACTAGACTGGTCAGTCATGTGAATTATTTTGCAGAGTCCTATGGATTTAAGGATGCATATAGTAGACCTCAACTTGAAGAACTTGACGTATTCAAGATTCTGATAGGCGATTCTCATAGGCAAAAGCAGAAAGATAGACATACACATACACGTGGCTAAAATTTGACCATACAAAACAACAAATATCTTCCACAAGTTTCTATTAGCCAAAGAAAAAAACGAAAAAAAAAAAAAAAAACAAATTTGAAGTTTGGAATGTTCACTTCGCATTTATAGCCACAAAGGGGTTCTTATCCGTCCTTTTTCCTATCCTTAATTGACCTCGTTTAAAATTAAAAAATAGTATAAAATTAATAAATTAACTAAAATTAATTTAAAAATTTAAATTTTATTTAAATTAAAATATGATATTTTTAAAATTTTTTTTTTTGGATGAGGGATGCACTAAATTAACCTAGAGTTGATGTCACTATTATAATAAAAAATTTTAATATGATATTTTTTCAAAAATTTTTTGGCAAAAGCAGTAAAACTTAAAATTAAAAAAACTACAAATATCTTCAAATCGATAAAAGGTTTGAATGTTCAATTTACACCACAAAGTTATGTTTTTTCCTATCTTACTAATATATATATATTATGTTTGATAAATTAAAAATGAACTTAAAATACTATGCCAATTAAAAGAACATACCATAGCAATTAATTTGATATTATTAATTTTGAGGAGATGAAAAATAAACATCCGCTGGATCCTCAAACCAGCAACTGCTAAAACAATGAATGATATATTCATATATTTTTTCTAAAAGAGAAAAGATATGCACAAAGGAAATTAGTTGAAAAATATATAGTAGAAAGCCTCTCATTATTTCCTTTTTACTTTCCCTTTAATTTTTCTAATCCGATATGCTGATGAGAATCCGTCCATTCTTGGATCTTCAAAAAAAAAAAAAAATCGAAATTCGCACTTATAATTCCATTTTAGGATTTCACTTAACATACAGAGTATGATCAGATCTCATAACTATTTATTCATTCAAAAACACCCAAAAAAAAATTAAGGGAAATTGTAAATCAACCAGAGATGATCATTTCCCAATATCTAATAACATCAAAAATCCATTAATTTTCAACAAGTAGTCATCGGCGGAAGATCAGCGCCCACTTTGTCCAAATCCCCTCTCTTGAAAACCGCGCTTCCGAAGACCAAGAACCCCACGGCGTGGCCGGCGACGACGACCAAGAAAACGCCGCCGTTGAACGACATGACGGCCAACATGACCAAATAAGCCAAGCCGACCCTGAGGGCGTGCAGGAGGGTCTGGAGCAGACCGGCCCTGACCCGGGAGGCCGAACCGGCCGCCGGCTTGATGAACCGGCAGTGGGAGAGCCACTCGACGAGGACGGCAAGAACGAAGACGAAGATGAGAGCCAGCACGTACATGCCGGTTCTCGTGCCGGGCCAACCGGAGAAGAGAATCTCGGAGTTTGAGCCCCAGAAGAAGGTCATGTGCATCATCATCTTGTGATCATTATGCATGCTATGGTTGCTCATGGATGATGATGATGATGGTGGTGGCGGCGGTGTCATGTCCATTCCATCCATGGCTTCTTCTTCTTCTTATTCTTCTTCTTCTTCTTCTTCTCTCTCTCTCTCTCTCTCTCTCTCTCTCTCGATATCTGAGAGTAAGATGTTCAAGGGTGTTTGGTTTCTTTTGACGTGTGTATGAAGATATGAGGGTGTATGATGTCAGTATGTACAAGAGCAATAAAGACTGCTGTGAAGTTGGTTTGTTTAATTTCTATTTTTTCTTGTTAAAAAAAAAGTAATTCTAGTAAATTACACGCATAGAAGGGTCAAAATAAGGGTCTGTTTGGTTGGGAAATTCATCCCCCGATTTGAATCATAATTTATAATTTGTTATAGTGATTTCTCTCACAAAAAATACACGTAAATCGAAAATAGTTTAAATTACATGATTCGAATCCCTGAATCAAACGGACCCTAAGTGATTTATGACAAAATACGTCCTCAAATAATTATTTAAAAATTTTGAATAACAGTAAAGGCTGATAATTTGAACAGTGACATGCAACATGATTTAAAATTCACACGAAATTAGTGAATTTTGATTTATTATAAATATATTTAAATCATAATAGAATTAACATGATTAACATGATTAATAAATAGGTTGAGTTAGATTTGATTTCTAACCTAAAATAACACAAATTGATATAAATTGACATAATTAACTATATATATTATCTGTAATATAATAATATGTGATGTAATATGAAAATTTATATGACATATTATATATAAATAATGTGAATTTTAATATTTTTAGGTAAAAATTATTTATTTTTCTTAAAAAAATAAATTAACTAATAAACATATTAAATATATTTTAACCGTGTTAAATAAATAATTATTATATTAATTATTTATTTAATATATTAATTTAAACATATTATATAAATAATGTGATTAATATGATTAATAAATAAATTATATTTATATTAATATTTTTAACACGTATAATAAATATATCGTGTTTAAATTAATATTTTTTAACACGAATACTCAAAAATTCTACCCTTAATTACAGTGTTTTAAGTCGTTCGATACAATCGGAGACGGGCATGAAGCGTGCTGGTTTCTCTCACTGTACATTTCAATATAAAAATACGTAGACCTTTCTTTTTTCCTTGTTATTTTTGTCAATGTATGTGATAAGTCAATGTCAAAACTCAATTAAGAGAGGTATTAATTGAAACATTTGATAGTACATTTGATAGTCGGATAAGGGAATTGGCAGTACAGAAAGGGTTATGTGCAGTACACAGTACAAACTACAAGGCAAGTGTGGGAAATAATTTTTTTAAAATATCAATATCCATCTGGAGAACAAAACAATTTTTGTGATCCTCAAAAAAAAAAAAAAAAAAAAAAAAAAAACCTGTTTAACTGAAATACGATAACTATATTCTGTAATTTTAAATACAAAACTCTATTCTGTATTTTTTAAAATACTGTATTTCTTTGATAAGATATAATTAGCACCAAATAAATCATACATTTAATTTCTTTGATGTGATTTAGTTGAAATTAATTGGGGGCAAAGGACACTGTCATCCTTAAAAAATATGACGGGTTTTTAATTATCAAATCACAAAATCGGTAATTTTGATATCTTTAATTTTTTTTTTATATTTAAAAATAATTTTTTATTTTTTTAAAAAAATTAAATTGTGTCGATGGTCGATGAAATTATTGTCCTCAAAATCAAACTCGTTATTTCTCCTATTTAGGGTAAAAAAGTATTTTCAAACAACTATTTTTTTTTTTTTTTTTTTGTGTGATTAGAAATAGTATGAGAAGGTAAAATAGAATTCGTGTTTTGTGTATTTCAATTGAATACATATATATATATATATATTTTTACTATTATCTAAAAGATCTTATATTGGATTTTTAAATCGTTGAGTCCAGACATTATAGTTTGTTGTGGAATGAAATTTCTTCTTTTCCCTTTTCTTGAAAACTTTATGGTAGGGCACATCAAACCAGTAAACCAAATTAAAAATTATGCATCTTATGATAAAAAAGTATTTACGTTCGTGACGGATCAGATTACTACAAAATTCAACCAAATGACTAAAATAAAAATACTCCTTTATTAATCAAATAAATAAAATAAAAATTATACCCCCACTACTGATAAGGCAAGACAACATGCCTTATTACTTCATAATTTTCTCTTTTTCTTTAAAAAAACGTTTTTTTTTTTTTTTTTTTTTTTTAGAGTCCAGGAAAAAGTACGTACTTTTTTTAAAAGAACAAAAAAAGTCATTGTACTTACTATATTTCAGTACACATCTAATACTTGTTAGATGTCATTGTAGTTATTGTACGCATAACGCAATGCTTTGCATAAGAACTCTATAGCTGAAATTAATTGTAGTGACCGGCTTGGAGCCGGCAGATCTGACTTCTCCGGCTTCTATCTCATGGTGGTCGGTATGGTGTCAGCATATCTATCCGTCCGTGTGGCTGAGTCCATATTTTATAGTATTTATTTCGTTTTAATTAGAACTGGCAATATGAGTCACGACACAATAACACGACTCTAAAGCGATATGAATTTTGTGGATTATGGTTGAGAAAAAAGATATTCGGATTAGAATTGATTCTATCTGAAATTGACATGAAAAACACAAATCAATTTCGGATTGGATCTGCTTAATCCAAACACGACACGAAATTCGTAAAAAATAAAAAAATACATATATTTTTTATTACATATTTTTTATTTTATTATGAACTTGTAATATCATGATAGTTATATTCAAAATCTTATACCATTATTTGCTTAATTTCAATAGATGTTATTGTATTTTAGTGTGTTATGAATTTTAAGTTATTTTTAATATGTAAAAAATTAAGTAAAAAGTATACAATTTTCGTGTCAATTTCAGGTTCACGGGTCATCTTCATGTCATGTCGTGTTAACCCGTCAAAGTAGTCGTGTAGCGGTTTTTAAAGAATTTCATGTTATGGGTTGACTATAAATTTTAAAATAAATTATTAAAACACGACACGAATACGACAAACGACACGAATTGTCATCCTTAATTTTAATAAAGACGTTGATGTTTTCACGGTTTCGCGTTAGTGTGTTTACGTTGTTGTGTTGGTTTTTTATTATAACAACTCTTGTGGTCTCCACACCTTCTAGTGTTATCATTGTATTTACTCCACAAATTACGGTTCTTTGCGGTATTGAGGTAGGCTACGTGCTTTTGGTCCCTCAACTTCGATCAATCAAAGTTATCCATCGACTTTTACGGTGCTTATGGATTGTTTGAAGAGTTAAATGTATGCTCAATTCGCTATGTGCCTCTTTAGTTCTTTTTGTTGAAACTCGCTATATTTATTACACCTTTAATCGTTTAATTTAGACTTATGTAGTCGAAGCTGAGTCGCTAAATGCGTTTTGTCCTTCAAAGTATAAAAAACGCCATTTAATTGCCAGTTCTACATCAAGCTGATATATAAATAAACAAATTCATGTCATTAATATCGCATAATGAGAAGTCAACACGCCATCTTTAACTGAAAACTAAGTTCCCAAAAAAGCAAAGCCTAATATTAATTATTGTGGCCATGGTTTCTCAGGAAAAATAAAAAATAAAAAATCCGAAACATCATATTTGGTGGAGTACGAAAATTGCAAGATACATCCAATTGCAAATGGAAATCCCGTAATGGTCATTTATTTTTGGAGAGAGATATTTTTTTTAAGGAATAATATTTTCTCTTTATAACAATTAACAAATGAGAGTATTGTTGTGTGGGAAAATGTGACAAAACACGTGGACCACCAAAATCACGACACGTGGCGACATACGCTCCCTGCCAAATACATAACCCTCGACGCTTCGATATCTCGAAACCAGCCGACGAGCCCAAAGCCAATGTCCAAACCGAAGCGATGACCCCATGTGGCGTCGACGGAACCAAAAGGTCCAAATTAAGGCGCTAAGGTTCCTCGACTGCAGAAAGGGCGCTCAAAGAGGACAAAAGAGGCTCAGGCGGTGCTGGCGACGAGAGGATATTCCCGTCGAGGCATGGTTGGTTGCGTGCAAAAGAAGAAGACTACGGACAGCATTAATGACAAGATTACAAACCGCCACAGGGGACACAAAAGCATTACGGAGATTCGCAGAGCCGTAATCGAAGACTAAATCAGAAGAGTGAACAGTGCTGATTAGTGGGCTACTGGGCCTAAAAAGGAGAAGCACTCGAGTGCCTGAGGCCTACAGAGGAAAACCCCTTGTGAAGGCAATATTCGGCTATATAAGGAGAACAACCCCCAATAGAGGGGGGGTCGGTGAATTAGAACAAAGAGAACTTACTTGTACAATTTCTATAAATTGTAAACTCTCTCAAAAGAAATACAAATCACAGTGGATGTAGCTTTGATTTTATAGAGTGAACCACTATAAAATTTCTCTTGTGTTTTTATACTCAGTCAAAGAAAACACTAATTACACATAGAAACTCAATAACCGGCCGGTAAACCAAAGGGTGACCAGAGGTATCCTAGCTGGTTTATTGTTGACGAAATTCTCACGGCTAACAATTGGCGACTACTGGGACCGGAAGCGTTAGGCCCCCAAGAACATAAGCTACAAACGCTCATCCACCTAGAGATATCAGATGGAAGGAGATTTACGCCCAGAAGAAACGGAGTTCCCCTCCCGACGCACTGCAATGGGACCCGAGACGATGCAAGCCTCGGATAATCGCCCTAACCGACTGGTGCGTGGGCTAGTGACCGTGGTGGAGCGACTCGACGGAAGTAACTCCATGCCACCGTTAGAAGATGCCCCGAGACCGCAAGGACCCGCCGTAATGGAAAATCCAAATCACGGTGAACATCCACACGCCCAAGAAGGACCGGGAGAAAGAAAGCACCGCCGAGCCTTTTCCCAGTGCCTCGCCCACCCACTCTTCGGGCAGCCGGTTGAGAGTTGCTGATCCGAGCCATTGAAGAGCTACCCCAAAACCGAGAGGAAACTCACGGAGACCTCGGGTCAAGATAAAGTGGCGGCCAGGCCGTGGGTGGACCCATCGCCAAAGGCGGAAGCACCGAGGCTGCTGGTCGGGCCGCCCCGACGGAAGAAGCGCGGACCATCATGGAACGCATGGCCAACCCCGAAAGGAGGCTGACCGGGGGACTAAAAAGAACATTGGACCAGTGGGTCAAAACGACATCACATGGGACTAAAAGAACATTGATCATGGTGAACGCACTCCACGACCACCCGCTCATCGCGGAGATCATGGCACCCTCCCCCGATAAGTATAGGGTCGCCACGATCCCACCCTATGATGGACGAGGAGATCTCGACGATCACTTGAGATGTACACACGGGACACATGCTCTTGCACGACTATGTCGAGGAGATCATGTGCGAGCCTTCCGAACCACCGACCGACCGCCCGACGATGGTTCCGACGGCCAAACCAAACTCTATCTCCACCGATGAGTTGAAGGAGGCGTTTTCTCTCAATTCATCGGGTTAAGAAGCACGTGCCCCAAAACAAAACCTGACAACAATATATCAGAAGCCAAACGAAACACTGAGGGATTGGCTTGCCAGGTATGGAGAGGCCGTAGCCGCAACGATGGATATTACCGACGTTTAAGGAGTGGCACATTACCTCGGCGTCGATCCCTTCCATATCGGAATGGTTCCAGGCGAAGACATCCATGTTTTTCTTAAGGAATCTTTCAACCTCGCTTTTGAGGGATGAAGTCAAGTCCGAGCCTATCTTTAGTACCTTGATGCCCCCATTGTGGTTAATCTGGATTTCTTCTAACTGCTCGATGGGCTGGGACCAAGTAACCTCCTCTTGAACCCTGGGGTCTATGTCTTCGATAAGGCCTTGTTGAACCATCCTCATCTCTTGTCTTCCCGGCTGGTCATATCCTCGCAAAGCATCGGAGTATGCAACCCTGGCCTTATATTGATTGTTTTAATTTCCCTACGCCATTCGGGTGGGAATTTAATTTTTGGTGGTAAATGGAGGTTACCGCCCTCAAGGCCTGGAGGGTTGGTCTCCCGATGACCGCGTTGTATTGGGAGCCTCCTTTGATTACCACGAAGTTGGCCATTGTTGTTGCTTGTCGGGGTTTTTCTCCGGCGGTTATCGGTAGCCGGATAGTTCCTTGAGGGATGACGGAGTCCCCGGTGAACCCGTATAGTGGCCTGCCCAAAGGATGGCTTCCCGCTTCCTCGGGTAGACCAAATGGTCGACGCCACGGCGAGACATGAGATGCTGAGCTTCATGGACGCTTATTCTGGGTACAATCAGATCCCCATGAATCCAAATTAGGAGCACACATCTTTCATAACCGATAGGGGCCTTTACTGCTACAGAGTCATGCCCTACGGTCTGAAAAATGCAGGGGCAACCTACCAAATATTAGTAAATAAGATGTTTGCTCAACAAATCGGCAAAACGATGTTAGTCTATGTCGACGACATGCTCGTAAAAAGCGCCAACGCAAGCCATCACGTCGAACATCTGGGAGAAATGTTTGGTATATTGAGAAAATACCACATGAAGCTCAATCCCCAGAAATGTGCCTTTGGAGTCGGATCGGTAAATTCCTCGATTTCATGGTTAGCAAATGAGGAATCGAGGCCAACCCAGAAGATTAAAGCCTTACAGGATATGCGGTCACCGACCAAACCAAAGGAAGTACAGAGGTTGATGAGGTAATAGATTTATATCAAAGGCTACGGACAAATATAAAAATAAGCACTGAATGGACGCCACATAGGAAGCTTTTCAAAGGCTGAAGAACATTTGGGCAAGCCCCAATCTTGTCCAAACCAAACGCAGACGAGGAGCTTAGCTCTACCTCTCAAGATCTCATTTTATAAGGGGAAGAGGAAAGTGCAATTACCGATCTACTATGTGAGCAAAAGACTCCTCGACGCCCGAGTCAAGATACAACGAATGGAGCGCCTAGCTCTGCTTTGATGATTGCCTTTTTCCGCACTACTTCCAATCCCACATAATACGAGTCCTCACAAACCACCCGCTAAGACAAGCCTTTGCAAAACCCGAGACCTCCTGGACGACTTCTCAAGTGGTCGGTAGAGAGCTAAGCGTTCGACATAAAGTACATGCCAAGAACCGCCATCAAAGGTCAAGCTCTCGCCGACTTCCTGCCGAAGTTTTCTCACACCAGCCTCCACCTCATCTGAAGAAGCCGATAATACCACGTGGAAGCTCTCCACGATGGGGCGTCGGCAACGGATCGTAATGGCATTCTCGCTGATCAGTCCCGGCCACAAAATTACCTCGGCGGTACGATTTAAATTTAAGGCTTCAAACAATGAAGCAGAATATGAAACCCCGATTGCCGAACTACGCTTGGCAAAACACTTGAAAGCTAAAAACACTTTCGAGAGGATCAACATCTACAAGTGACTCCCGTTAGTCGTCGCCCAGGTCAAAGAAGAATACCAAGCACGCGGGCGAGAAGATGGGGGCATATCTCGTGAAGACAAAGGAAGAGCTCGTCAAATTCAAAAAATACGGATATTCCGCATCCTCTCAGCGAGAATGCAAACGCAGCACGCTACCGCGAAACTAGCGACGTCGAGGGATGCGAGACACCCTAGGCGTCGTATTGAAGAGCTAGAGCGACCAACTATTGAGGAACTTAGTGCGACACTCAATATCCAGGAAGGAGAAATTGGATGACTTCATTCAATACCTAATAGACGCACAACTACCGAAAGTGATAAAGTTGAGGCCCGACGAATCGGGTATAGAGCCGCTTATTTATTATACGATGGCCCCTTTCAAGGCTATTCAACACCCTTACAACGGTGCTTGGACGACGAAAGCCCAAAAAGTCCTCCAGAAATACACGAGGGGTCTCATGGCAATCATACCGGGGACAATCTTTGGCACTAAAGGTCTTCGAGGCAAGGATACTACCGCCCACGCTAAAAAGGACGATTTCAATATGCCAGGCGATGTGATAAATGCCGAGGTACGCCACAATTCCACGAGCACCCCCGAGAAACCGACCTCCATTCTCGGTCCTTTATTCGCCAAGTGGGGAATCGACTGATCGACCATTGCACCGCACCTGGGGTTTTCGCAATTGTAGATAGACTATTACACAAAGTGGGCAGAGGCCAAGGCCTTAACTACAACAACAAATCATAAATTCCTTTCATATTGTTGTGCGTGTTTGGGGTTCCCACTCAATAGTCTCCGACAACGGAAGCAGCTTTGACGCAAGCAACGCGCAAATTCTGCTAAGGGTTTCAAGGTTTGATCCTAAGGACTTCAAAGACCAATTCATCCATAGTCAAACGGACAGGTCAAGTAGTCAACAAAATAATTAAATATACTCAAGAGAAAAGACTCATGACCGAAGGAAGGTGGGTGAGGAACTCCCAAAGTTTTATGGGCATATCGAACAACCAAATGAACTACAACAGAGAAACCCTTTCTCCATGGCATATGGCGCTGAGGTCAGGCTTCCCATAGAAATCGAGACGCCGACCCTAGAACCGCTGTTCACAACGACGAGGATAACGCAGGGGTTTAAGCGAGAACCTCGACTTGGCTGGAAGAAAACGACTAACTCCCCATTACGCCTCGGCCGCTTATCAACAACGAACGCGCGATACTATAAACAAGAAGGTTCGGCAAACAAGGTTCACCCCGGAGACCTAGTATTAAAAAGGTGACGCAGCACAAAACCTAAAAATACCGGGTCCCTAAGCCCAACTTGGGAAGGGCCCTACCGCATAAGAGAAGGCCACGATCTTAATACATCTTCTTGGAAAGCCTCGACGGCAGAAAGGTCCAAAGACCCGTGGAACGCCGAAAGCAGCCTAAAAATATACTACCAATAGCGCATTTGGAGTTGTTTACACATTTTATGTTTGTATATTCTTTACAAATGAAATAAATTGTGTTTTTGGCAAAAGATAATGTGTTTTGCAAAGATAAGATAGATTGATCCCTCAAAAATGTGTTTGTTTAAAAGAAAACCCAAGGGTGTATTTAACCAACACAGGGCAAGTGAAGGCGCAATACTTAGCGAAATTCCAAGGAATTTCCTAAGACGACGACCCTAAGGGTTACATCGACGCCGAATCCTCCAAGGAGGAAAGACGCAACACTTAGCGAAATTCCAAGGAATTTCCTAAGACGACGACCCTAAGGGGTTACATCGACGTCAGAATCCTCCAAGGAGGAAAGACGCAACACTTAGCGAAATTTCAAGGAATTTCCTAAGACGACGACCCTAAGGGGTTACATCGACGTCAGAATCCTCTAAGGAGGAAAGACGCAACACTTAGTGAAATTCCAAGGAATTTCCTAAGACGACGATCCAACTGAATGAGCCCGACGTCAGATCCTCCACAGAGGAAAGAAACAAATTCAAAGGAATTTCTCTGAGAAAACGGGAGGCAGATAGCGGACAATCAACAATCGAGGTATGATATGAAAAACCCTTGCTATTATAAAAATATAAACATTGAAATACAGATAATAAAATTGTCTGAAAAGAAGATTAATTACAAAAACAAAACAAAACAAAAAAAAAGTCATTGTACTTACTATATTTCGGTACACATCTAATACTTGTTAGGATGTCATTGCAGTTATTGTACGCATAACGCAATGCATTGCATAAGAACTCTATAGCTGAAATTAATTGTAGTGGCCGGCTTGCAGCCGGCAGATCTGACTTCTCCGGCTTCTATGTCATGATGGTCGGTATGGTGTCAGCATATCTATCCGTCCGTGTGGCTGAGTCCATATTTTATAGTATTTATTTTGTTTTAATTAGAGTCGGTAATATGAGTCACGATACGATAACACGATTCAAAAACGATACGAATTTTGCGGGTTATGGTTGAGAAAAAAAGATATTCGGGTTAGAATTAGGTCAATCAGAAATTGACACGAAAAATACGGGTCGATTTCGGGTTGGATCCGCCTAATCTAAACACGACATGAAACTCGTAAAAAATTAAAAAATACATATATTTTTTATTACATATTTTTTTATTTTATTATGAACTTGTAATATCATGATAGTTATACTCAAAATCTTATATTATTATTTACTTAATTTCAATGGATGTTATTGTATTTTAGTATGTTATGAATTTTAAATTATTTCTAATATGTAAAAAATTAAATAAAAGTATACAATTTTCGTGTCAATTTCGGGTTCACGGGTTATTTTCATGTTATGTCATGTCGTGTCAACCCGTAACATAATCGTGTAGTGGTTTTTAAAAAATTTCGTGTCATGGGTTGACTATAAATTTAAAAATAAATGATCAAAACATGACACGCGACACGAATTACCACCCCTAATTTTAATAAAGACGTTCATGTTTTCACGGTTTCGTGTTAGAGTGTTTACGTTGTTGTGTTGGTTTTTATTATAACAACTCTTGTGGTCTCCACACCTTCTGGTGTTATCATTGTATTTACTCCACAAATTATGGTTCTTTGCGGTATTGTGGTAGGCTACGTGCTTTTGGTCCCTCAACTTCGATCAATCAAAGTTATCCATCGACTTTTACGGTGCTTATGAATTGTTTGAAGAGTTAAATGTATGCTCAATTCGCTATGTGCCTCTTTAGTTCTTTTTGTTGAAACTCGCTATATTTATTACACCTTTAATCGTTTAATTTAGACTTATGTAGTCGAAGCTGAGTCGCTAAATGCGTTTTGTCCTTCAAAGTATAAAAAACGCCATTTAATCGCCAGTTCTACATCAAGCTGATATATAAATAAACAAATTCATGTCATTAATATCGCATAATGAGAAGTCAACACGCCATCTTTAACTGAAAACTAAGTTCCCAAAAAAGCAAAGCCTAATATTAATTATTGTGGCCATGGTTTCTCAGGGAAAAAAAAAAAAAATCCGAAACATCATATTTGGTGGAGTACGAAAATTGCAAGATACATCCAATTGCAAATGGAAATCCCGTAATGGTCATTTATTTTTGGAGAGAGATATTTTTTTAAGGAATAATATTTTCTCTTTATAACAATTAACAAATGAGAGTATATTTATATCACAATTATTTATTTTATATTTAGTATTTTCTATTTAAATGACAACTCGTATATTACATCAATTGATATACAAAACTTAAAATTTGAATTGATATTCTTAGTATTATTCTTTTTAAGATTATTATCATTACCTATTATATTAACTTCTATTTAAGTACTTCAGTTCCTTCTTTCTTTTTTTTTGCTGAAAGTACTTTAGTTCTCATTTATTAGTAAACGTTTGGTTCACAAATTCAGAATTATGATTAATAATCATTCTCAATTTACGTGTATTTTTTATGAGAAAAATATTATAACGAACTACGAATCATAATTTAAACTATTACACGAATTTTCATATTAAACATCCTCTTATTGTTACCAATATCCTCGTCATCATTTTCTTTGAAGGGAAATGTCATGTTGTTTTCGTAAACACTTTTTTTCCCCAACAAAATACAACGTCATTTCGCAAGAAACGACATGTTAAGCAGAGATAGACATGGAAAGCAGTATATATCGTTTTCTAGTGTCGTTTCTTCCTTTCTTTTAAAACGTAAAACGACGTTTTTTAATCACAGAATGGCAGTATGTTTGATATCGTTTTCTTTTGACGAAGAAGATGACGTGCGTCTATTTGAAGAAGGACCCACTTGGCCAACATGCTACATGGACTTTAAAGTTTATTCGACAAAAAAGGAAAGAAAAAAGGGGAAAAAAAAACATGGAATCTAAAGCCAATTGTTGTTTTTGCCTTTACTACGTGCCGTTTTCTCGTTGCTAATTGCTAAATGTTGTGAACATGTTGTTTTTATGGTATGGACATGTAATTTCTTTTGAGAAAATTGTGCATGAGTCTATTTTTTTTATTTTATTTTTAATTAATATTTTATTGAATAATATAATTATTTAACTAATTAAGAGTAAATGATAAAAATTTAAACCTTTATACTATAAGAAGTAGTTGTCTCTTTTTCTCATTTCTTTTCCCCTCATTGTCGTTGTCTGACGTTAAAGAGCACTTTAACAAAACTCAAACAAGAGGAAACACAATCAATATAAATGAGGTCCACTTTTTAGGATTATAAGGTTCTTTTGTTTATATACTTAAACTCATTATTCTAATTTTTATACAATATTTTTCATGTAACAAAGAATTTGAATTCAAAATTTTATTTATTTACAAAATTTCTCTCAATAAATTAAAATCACCGACTTAAATATGTGAACTAAATGTATACTATATATATACGCGTCAGTAGGCATCCCGCAAAACTATCACTGGGCTGCTAAAGATGGTTCTTTGGAGGGCCTCATATAATAATCATCCACATGCAAGTCCTCGTTGAATTATATGTATTGTCATAAAATACCAACGCAAATTTGATTTTTAACTTTTTTTTACCTGAATTTCTGTAACTCTTGCCAAATTTCCCCTTTTATTAAATTTTTACTCCCATTATTACTGTCGGATACAATTTATAAGCCTCCCAAAGGTCCTAAGGTCAAGTAAATTAAGGAGAAAGTTAGGTATAATAAAAAAATATGATAACTCTTGTTTGGTAATTACAATTTTATGTGACTGCATGAGGATGAGTTAACAGAGTAATTATTTATTAAATTATTTAAATGACACTTATTATTTGTATAATACATGTTATTTATGTTAAAAATATATTAATTTTTACATTTTACATGACATTATCCATCAAGAGTTTAATAAGGGGATAATTTGTAAGAACTCCCCAAAAAACGGTCATATGTTATTACATAGAATGATTAAAAATAAATAGCAATGTATTGTCACTTTCATTTTTTCAAAATTATGATTATGGCACAACACAAATCTCCAATCTTATTATTATTTTTTAACAAGTTACCTCAGCAATTCAAAGGAGGATGATCAGGCACAATCTTTGATCTTCTAAACATCTGATTCCCAAAAACCAAGAACCCAACGGAATATCCAGCAATGGCAGCAAGCAAAATGCCTGAATTTAAAGACATAACTTCAAGCATGACCAAATAAGCCAATCCGACCCTGACCCCGTACATAAAAGTTTGTAAAAGTCCAGCTTTGACATTATTGTCTGAGCTATACTTGACCAGCCTGGCGTGAGAAATCCACTCTATCGCCAAACACAGTGAAAACACATACGTCAAGGCTAATACGCTCGATACAATGCTTTGGCTTTCCATTTTTGGTGTTCATTATTGGTGCGTTATCTAATACATCTATTGATTCTCTATAGATCAAAAGCCAAGGCCTAACGGTAGTTTACTCTTTAAGGAGGAGAGGTTTGTACTAATTAGATTTGCATTCCTGTACTGCAAGTAGTACTACTCTCTATGGTGCTTAACTTTTTGAGTTCGGTGGTGTACTAGTTTTTTCAGCACTACAGACAGACTTTGTAACAAATGGCCCTATATGATAGTTGAATATACATCTCTGAGCCTCCTTTTTTTTAATCATCTCTACTTACAATCATTATATCTTTGGAAGAACGCGTGACTAAATTATCTCCACTAGCACTAATGACATGTTTACTTATAGGATTGGACAACCAGAGTTAATTTTATGTTTACTTATTCTTTTTATTATAGAATGAGTGTAAAATTGGTGGATCCCACTCAAATTTAAGAATGAGAGGAGAGATACTCTCATTCTTAATATTAACATTAAATTACAATATCTCTAATTTACTTATGAAATATAAAATTCAAAAAATCATAATTACTACTTATATTATTATTTTATTTGTCTAATATAATAATATTATCCTAATAATTATTAACTTTATTATAATAAATATGTACTTTATTATGTATAAAAAATTAATAATATATTTTAATTTTTAACACATTTTATTCTATTTTTTATTTATTTTATTCAAATTTTGACAATCTATTTTCACATTTTAAATAAGTATGCAACTTATATTTATTATTTCACCACCTTATTATTATAATAAATATTTTAATTGTGTTTAGTTTTAATATAATAACTACACAATTTATTTTTTAAATTGAAAATACAACATTTACTTAAAGAGTGTGTTAGTACTTTTACACTAGTTCATAATTTTAGGTGTAAGTAAATGCATGAATAAGATTTAGAATGACTATGATTCCAACTTCTGTCATCAAATAAATAACTTATTCCGACTTCAATTACTCATTCTGAATTCTATCCATTCTGAATCATGCTCACTCTGACTCATGGTCATTCTGATTACGTGTAGATAAACATGCTATCAGAACCATATTTATAAACGAGATTAAATGAGTTAGAATAATTTTTAAATTTTTTAATAAGCAAGAAAAATGCTAAAATGAAGTTTGTAATGTCTTACCTAAATTACAAGTCTCCTAAACAAAAAGTTTGATATAAGTTTTAAAATTTATGTAGAAGTATTTTTTTGAGAAGTCATATTTTGTGGTTTTGACTTGAAGCTCTTATAAAGAATGCAAACTTTTTCTGAGAGAGCATTCAACTACTTAAAGAACCAGCTTTCAGTCATAAGAAGCTAAAATCAACTTCCAGAAAGCTCTATTAAGTATGTCTTAAATTCTCTCCCTAAATACTTCAATAAAATGGACAGAAAAATTCCTTTAAAAAAAATAATAATAACAGACAAATTGCATTATTTTTTCAAAAAAAAAAAAACTGATAAGTTTGGTTTATAAATTTAAACAAAAAAATTTAAATAAAAATTTAAATTTTATAAAAAAAAAATACTATAATAAAAAAAATTTTAACAGTAATTTAAACTTATAAAATAAATAGAGACTGAGATATTAAGATTAAAATTTCATCTTAAAAAGTCAAATTTGCTGGCATACGAGATGTTTGTTCACACACTCCCAAAAAGTCAAACTTGCGATTAGAATTTCATCTTAAAAAGTTAACTTTCTCTCATAAAAAATATACATAAATAAAAAATAATGCTAAATTTATAAATCAAACGTCCTCCTATTTTAGTTTCCTTTCATCCTACTTTTATTTTCGCTTTTGATTTTAACTTTGCGTGTAGGGTGATTAATGACATAACAATATAATATTAATATTGTAGAGAATATTCCTGAATCCTGAACCAAGCCGGCAAAGCTCCAAATTCTAACAGAAGATCATCATCTCTAGATGAAATTCCTGCAATCATATAATACACCTGTTGTTTGTTTTGTCATTTTGGTTTTAGTATTTTTGTTAATAAGTGATCAAGATTCAGGACACCAAATATAGTGTCATGTTTTTGTCTTCTAACTAACATCGTAGCAAACTTGACTTAACTCTTCAAGAAAAATATAAAAAAAAAATAAAGTTTCAAGTTTTTCAGGACCACCCTCACATCATTGTTGAATTTTGTCCTCCTCTAAAAGCTACATCTCTTTCAACAATTCATACTTTAAAGCACAAATTTCATTTCCAATCTATCACATTAAGGAAGTAACTCTTTCTCTTTCTATATCCAAAGCTACAACAGTAATTTTGTGTAATTTGAACAAGAGATCAGATGAGAAAACAAAACCAGATAAGTCGCCGGTTGGTGCTCGTTCCCTGTCCATATGAAGGCCACTTGAATCCAATGCTTCAACTTGGCACAGTTCTTCACTCCAAAGGCTTCTCCATAACAATTGCTCACACCATTTACAACTCTCCAAATCCTCACAACCTTCCTGATTTCAGCTTCCTTCCTTTTCCGGACGGCTTATCTGACCATGATCTCGCATCGAGTGATACTGTAGCTCATATACTGACCATTAATGACAATTGCAAGAAGACCTTTGAAAGAAGAATTGAACAACTTATGGAAGAGAAAAGGCTGCAGGGTGAGATTATCAGCTGCATAATCTCTGATGAACTCATGTCCTTCGCTGAGGATGCAGCCAACAATCTGAAGCTTCCGAGCATAATCTTGCGCACAACTAGCGCTGCGACTACTTTCGCACGCTGTCGCCTTGTTACAATTAAGGAAGAAGGCCATATTCCTTTTCCTTTCAAAGGTATGTGCTCAACTACATGAGCTTTTGTGGTCTGTTAAAATAAAGTAAATAAGTAGATTTAAGAGATTCAGGAGAAAAAAAAAAAAAAAAAAGTTGTACTTGAGTTCAGTCTTTGAGAGAGTAATCAACTTTCTAATGCTAACATGACAAGTCTTTTGCAAATGACTCGATTTTTGCCATGGAAAAGTACTACTCCGTGGTGTAAGAAGGGCTAAAGTCTTAGGTCCCATTTGATTCGTAGGTTTGAGCAGAAAATTTAGACAAATTTAAATTTTAGTGAGAAAAAACACCGTAACAAAAAGGTTTGAATTGTGATCAACTAAACAGCAAAGAGTTATTGATATCTATATCGCAGGTCCTTTCTCACATGATTTAGTACCCGGGCTTCATCCCCTCAGGTTTAAAGATCTCCCTTTTTCCCCAAGTCCAGATTTCGAAAGGTTTGTACGACTAATAGCCATTGCATACAACAAGAGGACGTCATCCGCCATCATATGGAACACCATGACCTGCCTTGAGCAATCAACTCTAGATCAAGTCCAACAACAATCTGAAGTACCAGTCTTCCCTATAGGTCCAATATATAAAATGGCAGACGCAAATATCTGTAGTGGTCTCATCAAAGATGACAGAAGCTGCTTATCATGGCTTGACAAGCAGCCCCATAACTCAGTCATTTATGTGAGCAGCTTGGGAAGCCTAGCATCCAGTGGTGAGAGAGAAGTATCCGAAATTGCTTCGGGACTAGCCAACAGCGAGCAGCGTTTCTTGTGGGTGATTAGACCCGATTCGATTCGGAGTTCTCATTGGATTGAGCTGTTGCCTAAAGGTTTCCAAGATGTTGTTGGGGATAAGGGATGCATTGTGAGATGGGCACCCCAAAGGGAAGTCTTGGCTCATCCTGCTGTGGGAGCATTTTGGAGCCATTGTGGTTGGAATTCAACTCTTGAGAGTATAACTGAAGGAGTGCCAATGATATGTAAACCATGGTTTAGTGACCAAAGAGTGAATGCAAGGTATGTGAGCCATGTGTGGAGAGTTGGGTTGGAATTGGAGGAGTTGGAGAGAGAGGAGATAGAGAGAGTTGTAAGAAGACTTATGTTGGATGATGAAGGGAAGGAGATGAGGGAAAGAGCCAAGGAATTGAAGCAAAAAATTGAAGTTTCTACAAGGGAAGGTGGTTCGTCTTGTAATTACTTGGATGAGCTAATAAATTTTATCATGTTAATTTAGTTGCATAAAGATGGTTTATAAACATCTTTCCCCATTTTTTTTTTTCTGTTGCGAGACTGGAATTCATCGATGTCTTTGCTTTGGCTGCCTAAAGAAGTTGTTAGAGGTGATTCTGAATAAAATGATTCTCCATAACTATGGACTTTTCAAGGTTTATAATATTGCGATCTCCAAAATATGAATTCTTTCTTTTCTTCTCACTCTCTATTAAAGTAGTATTCGAGCAGATGAAAATATTTATTTTCGCCTTTCATCTCAGGATTTCGTTGATACACCTCTTTTGTTTTTGTGTAGTTTTGAATAATGTAAGAAAACAATATCCTCTGCTATAAACAACAGTGGACCTGAAATACGACAAGAAGGGTAAACGAAAATAGTTTGCTCATTTACAGTTTGCTCAAATACTGATTGTTTTCATTTTCCAGGGAATTCAATACTGCATATGCCGGAACATCAACCAGTTCAGGTCCTAAATTTTTGAAGGGGCTAAGTAAAATTGAACATGTGTAATAGAAATAGTTTCAAAAACGACAATCATTGCATAAAAGACTAACGAATTGAAAACAAAAAAACGTCGATCATAAACGACGATAAATTTTAGAAGGACACGATGGAGGTGAGAATGGATGAAACCAAATGGACAAGAACAACCTCAAAAGGACGACAGTTGCGGGGAAAAAAAGCACAAATGGACAAGAACAACCTCAAAAGGACGACAGTTGCGGGGAAAAAAAGCACACGTAGGTCTCGTTCATTTTGTAGATTTGAGTTTTAATTTAATTTGAGATGTGATATTTTTTAAAACTTTTTATTATAACAGAAAAAATTAAATATGATATTTTCTGAAAACTTTTTATTATAAAAATTTAAAATTAAAAATTCAAATCGGTAAAATGAATAAGACAATAGTTTGAGAAAAAAACATCAAAGAACTTTTATTGAATACTAATATAATTATGTATTTCATAATTGTGTGTAGGCACACATAATTTTTCTCCTAAAATAAAAGCATAACGATATATTTCAGTTATTAAATAGGAATACAATTATAATTCTTCATATAAAATAGCGCACATTACAATTTTTAAACTAAAAACACTAATTTTTTTTTTAATAAAATCTCAAATCCAAAAATAAAATTTTAAATATTGACGTTCCCCACTAATCTTTATGTGGCTCTGCCAATAATGACGAATAAAATATTATAAAAAAAAAAACAACTAATTGGTAAAAAAAAAAAAAAAAAAATTGTAAACTCTAAACACTCCAAATATTTTTTGTTAGACCGAATTCCTCCTTCATCTTAATGAGGAATATAAAGGGTTGCTACAATTATAGTAAATTTTTTTGTGTCAATTTGAAAGTTGTTTGTCTATTGTCTATTTTACTATTTATTAATAATTCTTTTGAAGGGTTAAATATTCTTTTTAGCTTCAATTTAATGTATATCTTTAAACCATCCACTAATAAAAGGATTTAAATTAATGGGCTCTAAAAAAAAATTATCTTCGTTCTTTGTTCATCTAATCAAACAATTGCTTGACCTCTTTACTTATCTCTCTTTATCCTTCTACCTCCCTCCTTCTTTCCTTCAACCAAACACACCATTAAATTTTGCACTATTTTCACTTTAAAAGTTTGCACCCACTATTTTGCACTCATTTTTAATAACTTAGTAGATTATCAAGAATAAGCTACTAGATTAGCATTCAGTAATGGGAAATCGTACAATTTCCCTTAATCACTAATGGTTATAGCCCATGTAGGAGACCATCAATGATAATTGAGCTTTTTAGACCTATTTATCAAAACTTTACTAGTCATCTTTAAATATAACATAAAAAA
Source organism: Morus alba (assembly GCA_012066045.3). NCBI lineage: Eukaryota > Viridiplantae > Streptophyta > Magnoliopsida > Rosales > Moraceae > Morus > Morus alba. The sequence continues at coordinate 13,892,416 of CP050229.2, read as the reverse complement.
TATTTTATAGATAGGAAAATTTTAAATTGTTAAAATAAGTAATTACTATTTCTCAACATTCTCATATTTTTGTCAAACAAAAAAAAGACGTCAATTTTGTTTGGGGGCCCAAAAACTCAATGTGAAGTCCGTAAGTCCATTCCCCTTCATCATCTCTCTCTTCCTCATTTTCTCACGAAGCCTTCCCAAAAAGTAGACCCGAGTGCTCCTCCTCGCTTGTTTTACTCGCCACCAAGACGCCAAGATTCGTCGTCGACTCGCGACGCCGTCCGGAGACCCTTTCCGAAAACTCCGTCGCCCATTTTTCCGCCGCCGTCGAGTGAGACCCAAATTAGCGAGGCGGCCGCCATCTGAGCTCTGCTGTGGTCTGCTCCCTTTTTGGTCGCTGGTTTGCCTAGGGTTCTCCGCTCCATTACTCGAGTTCTCTCTCTCTCTCTCTCTCTCTCTCTCTCTCTCTCTCTCTCTCTCTACAATTCTCATGTTGTTAGAATGAGCTTGTCTAAAATCTTGTGTGGATTTGTTCAGTTCTTTATGTGTTCATTTGTAGTGGGATCCCATTCGTTTTAAGTTTTAAGTTGAATTGCGTGTTTCTTGAGTAGTGCATTCGTGAATTCCTGTGCAGTGCTCATTTTGTTCTAATTTTTTAGAATATTTGAGTGCTTATTGATTGTAAATGTCTTCTCTTTCCTTCTAATGGGTTTGCCTCTGTATTCAGGTTAATGGCATTGATTCAGTAGTAGGTGAGCTGCAGCTTAATTTGACTAACAGGGCAGGATGGGATTTGACAATGAGTGCATATTGAATATTCAATCTCTTGCCGGGGAGTACTTTTGCCCCGTTTGTCGCTTGCTTGTATACCCGACTGAAGCGTTGCAATCGCAGTGTACCCATTTGTATTGCAAGCCTTGTTTAACTTACATTGTGAGCACCACACGCGCTTGTCCCTACGACGGTTACTTGGTGACGGAATCGGATTCCAAGGTTTTTTCTTTGTGCCGTATTATCTCTTGGGTTCAGTTTAATAGTTTCGATATTTTTATGTGCTTGATCATTGCTTTTAACCCGGTAATAATGGCAGCCACTTATTGAATCAAATAAGTCCCTTGCTGAAACCATTGGCAAAATAGCAGTTCATTGCCTCTATCACAGGAGCGGGTGCTCATGGCAGGGATCGTTATCAGATTGCACGGCTCATTGTTCTGGCTGTGCTTTTGGCAATTCTCCTGTTGTGTGCAACAGGTGTGGAACGCAGATTGTGCATCGTCAAGTACAGGAGCACGCTCTAACTTGCCCTGTGAGTGAATCTCCTTTCTTAAGAAATATTTTAAGGGTTTTCTCAACTCGGATCTTTACATACGTATTCGATGACAGGGTGTGCAGCCGCAAGCACAGCAGGTACAGGCTGCTGCAGATGCTTCAGCCTGTGGCACTGCAGCTACTGCTGATCAAACTCAGTCTGCCATGCAGGCAGCCGCAGTGGCTTCTCAGGCCCAACCTTTGCAAACTGCGGTTACAGCACCAGGAAAGGATCTCAATCAACAATCAGTTTCAAGCTCTCAAGCCCAACCTGTAGTTCAGGCTGCTGTACCTAGTGCTGAACAATGGTATCAACAACAGCAGCAATATCAACAGTATTACCAGCAATATCCTGGATATGACCCTTATCAGCAACAATATCAGCAATACTATCCATACCAACAGGTGGCGGTTCCGCAATACCAGCAACAGGCTTATGCTTCTAATGCAGCTGGCCAACTTCAACCTCAAGTTTACATGCAGCCTCAACTTCAATTGCAGCCCCAAACCCAACCCCAGTCCCAACCTCAAGCTTCAGTAGCTACTCAACCTCAAAACCAGGCGCAAATTAACCAACAGCGGCAAGCACCTTCTATTGTACCGCCACATTCACAAATTCAGCCCCAAACTTATCCATCGGCACCTGGCCAGCCCAATCCTCAACCTCAGGTCCCTCTGCAGCCCCATCCTCAACCTGTGCAATTGCCGCAATATCAGCAGCTTCATCCTCAGCCTCAAATTCAGCAACAGATCCAATCACAGGTCCAACCACAGAATCCCCCTTCTCTTTCACAAGCTCAGCCACTGGGGCAGCTTCAACCTAGTCCTCAGCCCAATCAACTACCACATGCTAACTTTCAGCCTCAGACTCAGCATCTTTCAGCTCATGCAGTGACGGGTCATCACTCCTTTCCTCAGCTTAACAATGATCCACAAGTGCAGATTGGAGGCCCACAACAGTTCCCTAAGCAACCGTTGATGCGTCCACCCCATCCTCAGGCTACAATTCCGAATCAGCAACAACCAGTTTTGTTGCCTTCACCGGGTCAAGTCCAAAACAACCCTTCTGTACAACAACAATCAGTCCAACATTCTTATTTTCAACCTCCTGGACAACCAGAGTATCAACGCCCCATTATGCAATCAGTTCAACAGACTTTTCCGCAGCAACATTATCAGCAGCCGCAGCTGCCCATGCCATCACAGTTTCGACCCACGGGACCATCTCATTTATTTCCTCCGCAAACTCATGCTTATCCTCAGCCACCGATGCAACATGCTAAGTCCCCAAATGTTGCAGGAAGGCCTTCCATGCCGCAGGGAGTACAAGCTCAGCCGTTTACGCAATATGCTGGTGGTGTAAGTAGGCCAACGTATCCTGGCACAAACCAACAGGCAAACAATCAGAATAATATACTTAAAACAAATAACCAGATGAAGTTGCCGTCTGAAGAACATTCTGGTGCAAACTCAACAGCAACAATGTCCATGAGGCAAGGTAGTCAAGACTTTGTGAAAGGCTCAGCCCAAAAAGAAGTTGTAGCTTCCTCCCATAAAACTGTGAAAGTTGGTACGAATAATTCGGATTCAGTGCTTGATTTGTTGGCTAATGTGGGTGAGGTAAAGACCGAGAAGTCCAAGACTGACTTGAACTCTACGGACCCTGTGGTTAAGCCAATGATGAAGGAGGAAGATGTAGAGAGCACTTTAAAGAATTCAAGTAACAGTAAATCTGGTAAAGTGGTTGCTGAGGACAAAATAGATGTTCTTAAGGTAGAACCCGAAAAAATGAAGAACTCAACTGTAGAAGACAAGGATGTGGGTGGTTCTCTGCAGAAAAAGTCTCCACTGCAAGCAGTTGAACGCCACGAAGGACAGGGTGGTGACTTGGTGAAGGATGCTGCTAGTGGCTCTGACGGGGCCTCAAAAGTGGTGCCTACGCCTTCTTCACAAGTCCTCCGTAGTCCTGCTCCTGGGGGTGAAGTTAAATCACCGTATTCACGTAGTGTTCAGGTGCAGGGTCATCAATTACCTGGTCCTCCCCCTTTGTCACAAGTACCTCCGCCCGGACCTCCACATCAAACACAAGAGTTTGGAGCCTCACAAACTCATTCTAGGCCTCAGGTACCAGGGGATCCTCTTCATCTGCCCGGTAGCATCCCAGGTTCTGCTATACCCTTAGGGAGAGGGCCTAATCAATATGGTCCTAATCAGCAAAGCTCTGAACTGCGGTCCCTTGCCCCTCAAAGGCCATATAATCCAGGGCCTTTTGGTGCTTTCAGATTATCTCAAGGTGAACCTACTGGAGCAGAGTCTTCTGGCGTATTGCAACCTCGTGCTTTTAATTTACATGGTGGGATGATGGCAAGACCAACACCTCATGGTCCTGAAATGTTTTCAAATCAAAGGCCCGACTTCATGGATAGTAGGGGGCCTGATCCTCATTTTGCAGGATCTTCGGAACATGGAGCACACTCATTTGGTATACATCCAAATATGACAAGGATGAATGATAGTCACGGTTTTGATTCCTTATCTACTCTTGGGCCAAGAGATGAGCGATTTAATCCCTTTCCAGCAGGCCCAAATCCACGAGCAGAGTTTGAAGATGACCTGAAGCAATTCCCTAGGCCGTTTGATAGGGGACTCCATGGTCTGAAGTATCATACTGGATTAAAAATGGATTCTGGGGTTGGCTCTGTTCCCTCAAGATCCTTGTCTCCCTACAATGGTGGTGGCGCCAATGATGGAGGAGACCAGCTAGGTTGGCATCGTGGAGATGCTTTTGGGAGAATGGATCCCACTCGTGGCCATCTGGATTTTTTGGGACCAGGTCTTGGATATGATCGACGTCGTATGGATAGCTTGGCATCACGAAGCCCAATTAGAGAACATCCCGGTATCTCCTTGCGTGGATTTGTAGGTCCTGGCCCTGATGACATTCATGGCAGGGAACTACGTAGATTTGGTGAACCGTTTGACAGTTCATTCCATGAAAGTAGGTTTTCAATGTTGCCTGGCCATCTGCGCAGGGGTGAGTTTGAAGGTCCCCGTAATATGGGAATGGGTGATCATTTAAGGAATGATTTAATTGGACGAGATGGTTTCTCTGGTCCTCTTCGTTGGGGGGAACATATGGGTGATTTGCACGGTCATTTTCACTTGGGAGAGCCAGTTGGTTTTGGCGCTCACCCACATCATGCACGGATAAGGGAAATAGGGGGGCCTGGGAGCTTTGATTCATTTGGCAGGGGTGATGGGCCAAGTTTTCCACATCTTGGTGAGCCTGGATTCAGGAGCCGTTTTTCATCTCATGGGTTTCCCACCGGCGATGGAATCTTTACTGTTAAGTTCTTATCTCTGCTCTTTTTCTTATTTATTTATTTTTTAAATATTAAATATAAACTTGCTGTCAATCTTTTTAGAAATTTAATACACACACTTATGGATCTCTATAAGGAAGTCCTATTGAGCCGTTCAGCTGATAACGACTATCTAGATTTATTTTATCAAGGTTGCTTGTTTATATTTTCTGTTCTCATTTCTATATACTTAATATATTTATTATTATTTAATTACTCTGTGGTGGGATTTCTTCAGGAAGACTTGGCATTTGATAAATCAAGGAAAAGGAAACTGCCTACCATGGGATGGTGTCGAATCTGTAAAGTTGACTGTGAAACAGTTGAAGGCTTGGAATTGCATTCACAAACAAGAGAGCACCAGAAAATGGCTATGGATATGGTAGTCGCTATCAAGCAGAATGCTAAAAAGCAAAAACTGTACGTTATTCTAAATTTCATTATTGTTTTTGCCCCTTCCGCCCATCCTCCTCTCTTGTGATTTTTTGAAACATTATTCCCTTTTTTGTGACATTACAGAACGTTTGGTGATCAATCCTCACTTGGAGATGCAAGTCAGCCTAGGAGTGCTGGTACTGAGGGCCATGGGAAAGACAACTGATTAACAATGGTGCTCTAATGAGGATCTGTAGATTTCGCCCTTCTATACCTCTTTTCCCCTTTTGTGGGTGGTCTATGCTTTCAGGTTGCTGCCATGTTAATCCAGATGGTTTTTGTAAGTGAAGTTCAATGGCAGTTAAGTTTGTTGACTTTTTATATAAGCATGCCGATAGCTCTTTTTGTTACATTAGCAATATCATGTCGAAGGTGGTATGATGATATTACTCTATTTGTTCATGTGGTGTTTTTGAAATGAGTTAGGATTTTTGTAGTGGCTTTTAAACGAACTTTTAGCGTTTTCCTCGTATGATAAAAATAACTGTTAAGAATCTGTGTTCAGGCATCTGAAAGATTTATACTGGGCAAAATGTATCACTATTCAAGACCCTTTTTTTTTTTTTACTTAGGCTATACTAGTGTTTTCTGTAGGCTTTAGCTATGCAGTTTTTTCCTTGCTTTAAACGTACTGCATGTGTGATTCTTGGAAATTTTGAGCAATCAGGGCCATCTTCTTGCTTCATGTTTCCTCACGTCATGATTTTGCAATTTTTATTCTTCTCTTTGCAAAACTAAGTAAACTTGCTGACTTTGTGTGTAGTTACTGACAGCCCTTCAATTTGAGGAGGAACTTCTATATACACTTGATTCAAACTTTCTGTACAATACCCGCCTCAAAAAAGAAAAGAAAAAAAGAAATAAAATTGAATAAAAAATAAGGCAATGTAGGCAGAAAACTTCTATATATAAATGGGCATTCTTCCTCATTTTCATGATTTTTCAGGAGGGAATAGAATAAGACTTCTGATAACGCTGTTTCTAGAAAATGAAAGTCCTATAGAAAATTTTGGTGCAACAGTGTATAGAATTTGAACTTCTGGTAACTTAAAAGTAATATAGAAAATGCTAGTGCAATAATAGATATAAACGCATCATTTATTGGTACATTAGGAGATGGGAAAAGGCTGGCTTGCTCTGAGAAAAGCAAAACAACAGAACAACAATGGCGTCAATAAGAATTATAAAATGATGAGAAAAATGAGGATTCTAAAAGAAGAAAATATGTAAAAATGATAGCTGTGATAATTTTTTCTTTCTTATGTATATTAAAAAGGATAATGTTTAATGTTTTGTACATTCATGCCGGTAGTTCTTTCATCTTTGGACTCTGAGGTCTAGAATGTGTTGTGCAAACAATTGCAGCATCAAGTTTTGGAAATTATGTATAATTCTAATTTGTTCACATCATTTTTATTGTTGAATACTTCCTTGCGGTTATTCCTTTTTTTCACCAGTCACAAGCAGAACTTGTTAGGGTTATGTGCTGTTTAATATCTATCTGATATTTGGCAATTATATAGTATAGACTAACTTTTTTCGCCATTCTGAGAAGAATACATATCATTTAATTTCCAACATTGCTCTTCCAATTCCAGCTTTGCTGAGGTGTTTATATGACAATATGCTAAAGGATGTGGGATTGTTGCGAAGCTAATAAGATCTTTTCAATTGTGGTGAATTACAGTGGATAAAGTTGACACCTAAAAACTTGAAGATTATTTTGACATTTGCACAGCAATCAAAAGGTTGTTTAGGGAGAGGATATGGAGAGGCTCATATATATAGAAGTGGCGCATATGTGTGCGTGCGTGTGTGTGTGTGTGTGTAAACTTTGGAACATACGAGCTAGAATTTATGTATGTGAAAAGTAGGTTCATTGCGATCTTGGACAACAACACTGTTATCACATTAAATTATCTGGTTTAGAGGCTTCTAAATATACATTCATCTAAGGGTTTTTGTTGCTAATAAATTATACTATACCATGAGAATAACAGTAGTCTTACTCGCTGTAAGCTATAGTGGATAGAATTGTTGGGATTTTAGCTTTAATTTTTTATCAAATCAAATTGGACGTCAATTAACTGTTCCAACAAACAAATGATAACCTAGGTGATGCAGAACTAATAGTGAATGCAGATAGAGAAAGATGGGAAAAGAGAGAGGAATATGGAGAGATATGCATAATCTAACATCTTGATCTCCGTCACTTGGGTTAGCTGTTTCTATCTCTAGCCTGTTAGAATATGCTAAGTTAATGCCTTCAACGTAAGCTCATATTACACCTATGCTGTTTAGTAGTTCTTTTGTGTTAAGTAGTGACATGGGGATAATGGTTAATGCTAAATTTAGGGAAAGGCTTCTTTGTTGGTAGTTTCATCCGTAGAACTTATGTCTCTTGCTAATAGTCTCGAGTCTTGACTTGAGGTCTGATGCATAATACTATCACCATATTTATTCCAGCTTTTGGGGTCAGTGCTTAATGGTGATTTTTATTTTTGGTGAAATTTCTTTTTTTTTTTTCTACAATAGATCTTTTCAAAACTCGACCTATCTGTTTCCGGCGAAGCAGACAACATAAAGGCTGAAAGTTCAGTGGAGAGGTTTACTCGGTCCTCTTTTTTAATGTGGTAAGGTTGTCAAGTGTACTGATTTATTTTGTGGCAACTGCTCTCTCTCTCTCTCTTTTTTTTTTTTTTTTTTGGGTTAATATTTATAGGAGTTTATCTGGTTCTAGATATTTCTTTCTAAGAACAGGCATGCTTCCAATTATCAATAGTAACTTAGGTTGGTTAGTTTAGGTACTTGCGATTTTAGACATTAGGTGTTGTATCGGATACTGCTTAGGAAATTTCTTTAGATGTTTATAATACATTTCACGCTTTTCGAATCGTGAGACTAGTTTTCGTAGGAAGCTGAAATGAATTAGAAAGCTTAGAGGCCTGCTGTTTATTTGACACTCTGCTGAATAAACAGCTTAAAATTGTAGATGAAATTCTTAGTCGGAGAGTTAAGATATTGATGACTAGATTTGTAATTAGCTGCTCTGCCTTGAAAGTTTTTGTTTCAGATATGTTAAGAGTAATCATTTAGTTCCAAGAGACTTAGGGGTCTGCTTTGTATTTCCTGAGAAATACAAATGTCAATTAAAATTACTCTGCTGCAATTTGACTACTTATCTAAAGGCACATGTGAAACAGATAAAGCTAGCTGGAATGGATAATGTGATTTTTGTGATGAGTAATGACGGATATGGAATAGGAAAAGCAGGAAATCATCTTCGGCCACAATAAGAGGGATGAGGATAATACTTTTTATTTGTTTATTATATAATTATTATTATTATTATTATTATTATTATTATTATTATTATTATTATTCTGGAAGGGATGAGGATAATAATTTATTATTAGTATTTCTGTCATTGATTCTATGACCAGACAGTTTAGGCGGGTTTATGATGCAACTTGACAAATCTTTAGGACGATGTGGCTGAGACACGAACGTTATTGTAAACCATCTTAACTAGAGAGCATAAAACTATATTCTTTTTTTGGCCTAATGAGCTTAAAACTAGACTTTTCTAGGCAAATGAGCATAAAACTGGACTTCTTTCAACTTCTTTTTTTTTTTTTTTTTTTTTTTTTTTTTTTTTCCCTGGTTGCGAATGAGCATAAAACTAGACTCGTCTTTAGGATCAAATGGCTGATTAAATGCCCACGCGTAATAAGTAAATCTGGGTCGTTTTCCATTTGGGTTCAATAATTGGGTCTCATAAGATGTGAATTATATAAAGTTAGAGAAAGTTACATGGTCTGCCGCGAAATACAAGATCTTTACATTATGCCCCTGAACTTTGATTTATTAGATTTTTACTAATGAATTAATTTGTATAAATTTTAAGTTTATGCCATTGGTGGCACAAGACATTGTTTGAGTATGTTTCATGCAACTTAGTACGAGTTTAATATTTGAATTTGCTTTTGTTTTTTTCCCTCAAAAGCTGTTTTTAACTGTTGGAATGCAAAACCCTGTTTTCTTGCGCTAACATTTTATTGAAGCTCAGCTGCTGGTCTCTGCAAGGCGTTGATGACGAGGTTTTAAGCTACGGATTTTTTCTACGTATGGTATTGCTGTTTGTTTGCTGTTTTTTTATTTTTTTAATTTATTTTTTCAAGCTAGATTTTTTTTTTTTTTTTTTCATTTCTAGTTTTATTTTATTTTATTTTATTTTTTTTAATCTCTGTTCTTGGATATCTTACTACACGGCCCAATGACTTTTCTTTTTTTTTGTTTTGTTTTTTTTTTTTTGGAGAATCCCAAGGACACCCTTTGCATGAGGAGAAATTCATTAAATACGTATGCCATGTAAACTTTAATTTGGTTATATGAAGGTAAATGTTTATCGTTTTGTTTTATTTGGTTCTTATATTATCCCTCAAATTCTATTAGCTTTCTTGTACAAACCCAATATGTGAGGATATCTAAAGTTTGCCACCAAATATATCTAAAGTTTTCTTATTATTGATTGAGAATATTATAAAGTATTACTTTATCAGTTTTCATATCAACCATAATCTTATTCTTGGATGTGGAAAAGAAGAAAGATTAGAGAAAACATAATCTATCAGGCGATTGTGATCGTAATTCATTTCCTAATGTGTATTATTGTTTGTTATTCTGATCGGTCTTTTTATTTTTTTTTTATTTTTTTTATTTTTATGTGAAGCTAATAGTTACTACCTCTTCTGAGTAAAGAGTGATAAAAGGAGTCGGTCCTTTAAATAAAGATTTAGACTAAGATATCCTCCGTTTCCTATATATGACTTATTCTATTACTTGTCGTTTAGTTTTTAAACTTTTCTCGGAGGGGTAGTATAGTATATGCAAACTCTGTTAAGAGACTGTTTTATAGATGCCATCTTTATCTCTTAATCTCTTGACAAGTGTTCGCTCAACTTTCTGGTCAAAATCCACTTAGTTAAATATCATTGTACACGCTTTTGTGGACCCCACATTACCTTTCTTATTTAGGGTGTATTTTGTAAGGAAATTCTTACCTGATTAGAATTATAATTTATGATTTATTATAGTATTTTTTTTTTATAAAAAATATACATAAATTAAAAATAATTTTAATTTTATAATTTTAATTCATGAACCAAACGTTTTTTTACTATAAAATTTTTCCCCGTCTATTTTTCAGGTGCTCTCTTTTCGTTTCCTTCATCACTCTCTAATCTCTTCTGATTCTTCCTCTTGTTTTTGGGTTAATTTCACTTTTAGCCCCCGAACTAAGCTGGTTGTCCCATTTTGGCCCTTAAATTGAAACGTTACAAATCACACTCTTGAACTATGCAACTTGTCCCATTTTGACCATTCCATCACAAAAACCGTTATATTCTAACAGAATTAGCAAATGACAATTTTGCCCTTTAGCTCTACGTTTGTTTTCAACAAAATCTCTATATTTTGTTTCTCTGTTATATAAGCTTACTAGTTTCTTTTTTCTTGTGTCTTTTTCTAAATGTTTCCTATTTTACGAGTGTGATTCTTGTGAATTAAATGTTTAAAAGAAAAGAAAAAAAAAAAACTCATAAACAAAGCAGGTTAAAAACAACTTGGAAATATCATTTCAAAAGGCTTCAGATCGGCAAAATAAAAAGGTCAAATCCATATAACAATTGCCTTGCATATCCAAAATATCAAGTCTTTGCCTGATGTGTTACCATAAAATGTTTGACAAAACCACAAAAGAAATCTATTCTAACTTGAAACATCCGTATTTGGCTTCAATTTGTTAATTGGTCTTATCCTTTTCTTTAGATTGTGAGGACGCATATGACTGAATACCCTCATTTGAATGGTGCTTTTTCCTTGCCTGCAAGGACCAATTCATAACAAAACATAAGTCCTTACAGGGTTCAAGCAAATATATATATATATATATATATATATATATATATATATGTCTTTACAGGGATGAAAATTTTGCAAAAGAAAGAAAAACAAAAGACAAAGAAAAACAAGAGAAAGAAAAAGAAATCAAGTAATGGTCTTACATCCCTAGTCTTACAGTTAATTGTGTTCCGGTTCTTCAGTTGCAGGTCCTTGTATTATGGCCCTTCTCACCACACATTGAGCAACTCATCACCGTGCCATATCTTTTAAGTTTATGGCCATTTAGTTGTTTGACTGAGGCCTACCAGGTTGCTTGTCAAGAGAGAATTTGAGTAAAAATCACTTTTGGTGATTGAATATACTTGACCCCATGTGCAAACGGCCGTAGATGCTTGAGCATTTGTGACTTTAAGGTTTTGTAAAAAAAAAAAAAAAAGGGTGGAAGGTTGAACTAGTTAGTAGCAATTGTCTAAAACGCTCTTTATTAAATGGCCATGTGAGGATCACATGTCTAATTCTGTTAGGACCTTAACAGTTTTTGTGATGGAAGGACTAAACTGAGACAAGTTGTATAGTTTGAGGTTGTGATTAGTAACATTTTAAAGTTCAGGGGTCAAAATGGGACAACTTGCATATTTTGGGGGCCAAAAGTGAAATCAACCCTTTGTTTTTTCTGTGTTTGACAAAGACCAATGAACTGGAAGAAAGGATTCCAATATTTCTTTATTTCATGGGTATTCATATAATTTGGATTATAATTCTTGGGTATGGTTATTTGAACACTTTAAATCTTGTTTATTTTACTAATTTAAGTTTTTAATTTTAGTTTTATTACAGTTAAAAACTTTCATAAAAAATCATATTTAACTTTTTATTATAATGAAAAATTTTAACATAAAATCACATTTTAATTCAAATTGAAAATTCAAATTCACAGACTGAATTAGACTTTAATATTTTGTGAATACAGTGAAGAAATAGTTTGCCGATGAAATGTGATATATATATATATATATATATTTTGCAGTGAATGAGATGTATTTTTTATACAATGGACTATATGAGATCGTTGTTGCAGTTCAAAATTTGAAGGGAGGGAAGGTACACTGTACGCATGATTTTTTTCATCCTGGTTTCATCTCTTGGGAGGATGACCTTTCACATTCTTTAACGGATTTGTATTTTTAATTAATTATAAAACAGAAAAAGATAACTACAGTCACTCCGTTGAGACGTTAGCACCTCACTTTTTTCATAATTTGTGCAGCTGCCACATCATACGTGGGGAGTTCCAATATGAGGGTGGATTCTTGTAAATAAATATGAAAAGAAAAGAGTTTTAAGTAAGTGGATTTTGTAGAGAAAGTTAGGAGCACTATAACTACCCCTGAATGTGAGCATTTTGAAAACTTCATATTCTTTTAAATTTTAATTTTATTTAATTTTATTTAAATTATAATTTAAATTTAATTTAAAAATTACACTCAAATTATATTCTAAAAAAACAGACCTTCAATTTTACGTTCTTGATATGCTCATGATGTGATTTACTTGTTCTTTTGTGGTAACGAATAGAAGCCAAGCTGTGTGCAGATTCATGAGCATGAAGGAATCAGAAATCTTGAAGAATTGGATTGGAATTGGAGGAGTTGGAGAAAAGGGGAGATCGAGAGAGCCGTAAGAACACTGATGTTGGACGATGAAGGGAAGGATATGAGGAACTGAGCCAACGAAATTAAAGGAAAAATATTGAGGCTTGTACAAGGCAAGGGAAGGTAAGTCCGTCCTTTAATTCCTTGAATGGCCTTGTAAATTTTAACATGTAAATTTAGACATCTTTCTTCACACTTGCGTAACTATGGACATTTCACGGTTTGTAATATGGCGATGTCCTTAATACTCAGCCAAACACTTGCGTAATACCTACGTGAGAAAATGAATTTTGTTTCCCTTTTTTCCTAATAATGCTTTTACCAAAATCAGAACTGTCTTTGAGAAAATGAATCTGTTTACTTTTTGCCTTGCCTCCCAAAATTTTTCGTTTATTTTTTGATGTGACTCAAGAAACGGCAGCCTTCGATATAAACAACAGTGGACCTAACATACGATAACAAAGGTAAACGACAGCAATTTAGCAAACGACAAGTGAATGTAAAAACACCAATATAAGAAACATGTGCAGAAAATGGTAAACGGCATCCTTCGATATAAACAACGATAGACCTGACATATGATAACAAAGGTAAACGACAACTGAATGTAAAAGCACTTATATAAGAAACATGTGCAGAAAATGACAAATGCAAGTAACGACGTCCTTTCATATAGAGGGCAGTCGACAGTGGAACAAAAGGATGACAAACTTCATATGAACGACAGCCAAATGTAAACGATACTAATTACCCTAGAAAAACATAAGTAATTGCACAAAAAAAGATCATAATTTGCGAAAACGACAATTATCTCTGAACGTCAGGAATCCTGAAAACGACGATAATTTTAATTTTATATTCCTCATACACTCATGATGTGATTTACACACCTCTTTTTTTTTTTTTTTTTTTTTTTTTTTTTTTTAATTCCAACCAATTGAAGCCAGCTGTGTGCGGATTCTTGGGCTTTGAGAAGTCAGAAAAAATTAATTTTTTATTTAAATTCGCATAACAAGTTACGTTGACTTTGTTAATTTAAATCACAATTTAAATTTTTATTATTTTTTTTTCTATAAAAATTAAAATTTAATTTTTTATTATATTATTTTTTATATAAATTTACTTTTTAATTTAAATTCTTAATTCAAACAAGAGAAACAAATAAAATTATAATATGATATCTAAACTCTCGTACTTTTTGATTTCGTTTTGATTTTATCATTAAGAAAGAGTGATGTGCAAGTGAGTCGTGCGTCATGCATGACAAAAACATTAGACTTTCCATGCTATTTTTGGACCGCAGCCTTTTGTTCTGTCCTCTCATACCAGCTATATCTTTTGGGGAAATTCATGCACTCACTTTTCATAAACTGTTTTGAAGCACAAACTTCATTTTCAAATAAATGCCACAAAGATTTACTCCACAACAGATCTATTCGGTGCCAAACAACAATACCAAACCATTTCTGCAACTCTGTGTACCAAACCACAAGGAGATGGGAGAACAAACACAGAGAAGTCAACACTTGGTCATTGTCCCATTGCCATATCAAGGCCACATCAATCCAATGCTTCAACTAGGCTCACTTCTTCATTCCAAAGGCTTCTCTGTAACAGTTGCTCACGCCATATACAACTCTCCAAATCCTCAAAACCACCCCCATTTCAGCTTCTGTCCCATGCCGGACGGCTTATCCGACGCGGACCTTGCATCGGGGATTTAGTAGCCAATGTACTTTTGATTAATGAGAATTGCAAGGACAGCTTCCGTCGATCATTAGAACAACTTATGGAAGAAAAGGATCCGCAGGGCGAGATGATCAGCTGCATAATCTCTGATGAACTAATGTTCTTCGCAGAAGATGTGGCCAACAATCTGAAGCTTCCGAGCATGATTTTGCGCACTACTAGCGCCGCCACTTCTTTAGCTCGATGTGGCCTTGTTAAACTTAAGGAAGGATGTCAAGTTTCCGTGCAAGGTAATTGCTGTGTCTGTGAATATTGCTCTGTAGGTGAAAGTAGGAGATTTTCTGCTTATATGGTTAGGTATAATGTTTCTGAACGCTATGTCTGGTCAAAATCACAAAAAAAAAAAAAGAAAAAAAAAAGCATATTTACAAAATTTATAAAAAAGCATATGAGCATAGGAGATTTTCATTGTTGACTTGTGTTAGACCCCTGGTTCGAAAGGTCTATGCGAGGAAGGGCAGGAGTGGAAATAGGGAGGGCCCAGGTCCAAATAATATGAGTCGGGAAGGCCCAGGCCCAGGAGATGTGGCTCGGCCCAGTGAAGGGTACGTGGCCAACATGGAGAGGCCGCATGGGGAGTTGTGCAAATCAGTTAGAGGAGCGAAGGATATAGAGAGCACGGAAGGAAGGAAGGGGTACGACTGATTTGGAGACTGATTTCGCAGCTGGAGGTTGTTGGATCCCTCGAAAGATCCTTCCCTATCGCATTTCATTCTCCTTGTAATTTCTTTCTGTTTCCGTTGGTTTATGAGCTAGGTTGAGCTCTTCGTTGTTCTCCGTTGTAGATAAACCTTTTCCTGAATTCAATAATACGGCTCTAGCTATTTTTGGTTTCCTATTTGTTCAGCATTTCCAATCGCAGGGGCTAGGGTCCTAACAACTTGTTTATTGCAGGTTCTCTCTCTCATGATCTAGTATCTCAGCTCCATCCCCTCAGGTTCAAAGATTTGCCATTTTCCTTAACTGCAGATTTTGGAAAATTTTCAGTACTGATTTCTAAAGCATACATCAATAGGATGTCTTCAGCAATCATATGGAATACCATGGACTGCCTTGAGAAATCAACTTTAGAGAAAATTCAGCAGCAATCTCAAGTACCAATCTTCCCTATAGGCCCAATACACATGTTAGCCCCACCAATCTCTAGTAACCTAATCAAAGAGGATAGAAGTTGCATGTCATGGCTTGACAAGCAACCCCACAACTCTGTCATTTATGTGAGCAGCTTGGGAAGCTTAGCGTCTGTCAATGAGAAGGAAGTAAATGAAATCGCGTGGGGACTAGCCAACAGCAACCAGCCCTTCTTGTGGGTGATTAGACCCGGTTCGGTTCACGGTTCGGATTGGATTGAGCTGTTGCCTAAAGGTTTCCAAGACACTGTTGGGGATAAGGGGTGCATTGTGAGATGGGCACCCCAAAGTGAAGTCTTGGCTCATCCTGCCGTGGGAGGGTTTTGGAGCCATTGCGGTTGGAATTCGACCCTTGAGAGTATAGCACAAGGAGTTCCAATGATATGTAAACCATGTTTTGGTGATCAAAAAGTGAATGCAAGGTATGTGAGCAATGTGTGGAGAATTGGGTTAGAATTGGAGGAGTTGAAGAGGGAGGAGATAGAGAGAGCTGTAAGAAGATTGATTTCGCATGATGAAGGGAAGGAGATGAGAGCCAGAGCCAAGGAGCTGAAGGAGAAATTTGAAGTTTGTACAAGGAAAGGTGGCTCTTCTTGTGATTCCTTGAACGAGCTTGTAAACTTTCTCGTGTCATTAAAGGACCAATTTGGTTTCTTGGCATGAGAGAAAAGAAAAGTATTGAATTTGGAGGTCCTAAAAATAAAATTTAATCGGGAGTTCGTCAACTTGAATTGTTAGAATAGTGAACTGATATGTGTTAAGTTTTCGTTGCAAGATCTATTTCTTTGTCTTGGAAAAATATAATAATAATGTCTCAAGTTTCTGTTTTATTTTAGTAATTTGTATTTACTTAATTCTTTTTCCCTCTTCACAATTTCTTTATCTTCTATCATACAATGTCAAGCTAAAATAAAGAAAAAAAATGCTATATATCATCTGTTTATAACGAGTTCATATGTAAGTTTTTAAAAACTGACATTTTTACACAACAATTGGATTCAAAATTTTATTTTTCTTTTTTTTTTTGAACTTGGGTGAGAAATTTAACTGTACACACCTTGAGATAAAAGTCAGATGTAGCATTACCGTTGACTATACTTACAACTCATACTTCTTTTTTTTTTTTTTTTTTTTTTTTTTTTTAACTTGGAAGTTGAAACACGGAACGGAACTAAAAATGGGGTTGGTACTAGTTAGGTGAGGAACATAGGGGGCTTATAATATTTTCCCTTTTGTTCAGCTAGCCAGCAAAATTAAGGGTTTATTTATTTATTATGTTTAAAATTATAATTTTGATTCTATTATAGTTTTTTTTTATAAAAAATTAAAATTAAAATTGTTAAAATAAAAAATTACTAATTTAAACAGCCCTAGTTGAATGCGTGCATAAAATTTTTTTTCACCGATTCGAATTTTCAGTTTTAGGTTTTTATAGTAAAAAGTTATCAGAAAATGTTACATCTAATATTTTTTACTACAGTAAAAAACTCTCATAAAATATCACATCTCAACTCGAATTAAAAATTTAAATCCGTAGCTACTCATTGCAAAGAAAATGTGCTTTTTTTTTTCCTACGAATCTACTACAGTATTTACCTTCGTTCAATATTGCGTCTAAGCAATCAAATATTGGACAATTGTCTTGATCTCATGAAATAAACTAAACAAGAGTAAGAAAAGTTATAAAACATCCCCGAAGCAAGTCATTAATTAAAAAATAAAAACAAGCTCGCAATTATTACCTCAAGAGTTAATTCCACGCAAGGAAATTATTACCTCGAGAGTTCAGTTTTACCACTCCATTCTTTCATTGAATTTTAAAAATCTCTGACGCAAAATACATAGTACGAAACAAGAATATGGAGAATAGTACATGTAAAAAATCAAATCCAATAATATTACATTCATAAAGCGCTGAGTTGAAAAAACAAAACCACACTACTATTTGACGTGACTTCAAAATTCAAACCACGAGAAAAAGCAAGAACAACGAATATCCTGTATAAACTATAAACCTAATGAAAACAGCAAAAAAATTTAAAAAATTATAAAAAAAAAAAACTCAATTGGCAGCCCATAACGGGACTAATGGAATTGAGAACAATGTTCTCTAATCAGTGGAGGGTAGACCAGATCTTGAATCTGGGGAGGAATTTTGTTGTAGCATCCATCTATGATTCCGGCCATGAAACTGCAACAAACTGGTCCTGGAGTGAAAATTCCCCTACACTTTTGTTCTGAACTTTCTGTTGGGATTTATTTCCCAATTTGTGTATTGATTGTAATCAAATTTGATTGGTATTATTTTGGGAATGTTTTGCTGAGATGATTACATTTGGAAATGTCTATGCAGCTGGCAAGTTTCTTTTGACAGGTTTCAAAAAATCCAGAAACTTGTTTTAGTTTCCATTTTTCTAAGTCAACCATTGATTCAAAGATGGTAAATTGATTTGATTGATATTTGATTGAGATTTTCGTAGTTGGATGATCTTCCTCTGTCTCCTAGGAATGAGTCCAGGTTCGTTTATCAGTTTTGGAAAGGTTTCAGAATTAAAGAAGATTGATTCGTCTGGTTTTGAGTGAGTTAGCCGTAACAGCTATGTTGCAGCGTTGTTGCAACAGGATCTGCAACGGAGGTGGTTCAGCGAATTAATTGAAGATGTGTCAAGCTATTCACAATTTGCTTATTTATTGAAAGAGTCTCTGGAGTAATTGCACGCCTCTTGATGAGTTTTTATTGGGTTGTGAGACAAGGGTGAGCATATGTATTGAGAGAAATGATTTGAGTGTTTTTCGGGAGAAAAACTTAGTTGGAGGGATTCCAATGTTTAAAGTCGAGGGGATCTCGCTGTTCAAGTCCATTGGGAAAATTGCAAGTTCATAGGCGTCTTCTTAGAGAGGAGTCTCGGGTAGATTAAGTCCAATTGAATTGTAAAAGAGTTCTTAGTGGATTGTTCATCATCTCGGGCGTGGCCCCATGAGTAGTAGGGTGTTACCGAACCGCGATACCATTTCTCTCCTGTTCTTTTATTTTATGTTTCTGCATTATTCATATTGTCTTATAAATTGTTAAAAGACTAAAACCAGTACTTACAATTGGTATCAAAGCGGGTCACTGACGTGTATTTCGGTGAGGTCCTGGTGTCTTGGTTGATTTTGCAGGAATGAATATCTTGAGAGAAGGAGGATTTGTGAGCAAACCACCACTTTTGGAAGGTGTCAATTACCCCTATTGGAAGGCTCGCATGAAAGCTTTTATTAAAGCTATTGATGAGAAAGCATGGCGATCTATCTTAACCGGATGGAGTCATCCAACAACTAAAGATGATAAAGGCAATTCCGTCCCTAAGCCAGAAGAGAAATGGTCCAACGATGAGGACAAGCTTGCAAATAGTAATTCAAAAGCTTTAAATGCCATTTTCAATGCTGTGGATGTTAATCAATTTAAATTAATTTCCACGTGTGAAACCGCAAAAGAAGCTTGGGACATTCTTTAAACTGCACATGAAGGTATGGATACTGTGAAGGCTTCAAAGCTTCAAATGCTCACAACTCGCTTTGAACGTTTACGAATGGAGGAGGATGAGTGCATTGCCGATTTCAACTTAAAACTTTGTGATATTGCCAACGAAGCCTTCGCCCTTGGAGAAAAATATTCTGACGCCAAATTGGTGAAAAAGACATTGAGATCACTTCCGGCACGTTTTGCCTACAAAGTGACAGCCATTGAAGAAGCAAAAAACGTGGAGAAGATGAGACTTGATGAACTCATAGGTAATCTTCAAACCTTTGAGATGAACTTTAAGGCTAAAAAGAAAAGTAGAGGCATTGCTCTTAATGCAGATTATGATGATATGTCCACCAAAGATGAGACCGACGAAGATGAGGACTTGAGTGAGTCTCTTACTTTACTCACCAAAAAATTCAATGAAATGCTAAGAAAGATCAACAAGAAAGGGAGATTTGGAGATAATTCAAAGAACAAAAATTCTCAAAAGAATTTTAATTCTCAACGTTTTGAAGAGAAGAAAAGAAAAGAGGGAGTACAATGCCGAGAATGTGAAGGATTTGAACATGTTCAAGCGGAGTGTGCAAACACTCTTAAGAAGAAAAATAAGGCTGCCACGGCGTCATGGAGTGATGATTCGGACAAAAATCAAGAGGATGCAGATGATCACACCAGTAATTATGTAGCTTTCACTGTAAGAAATGAATTCTCAGATAAAAATTTATTTTTCACTGATAATGTTGTTACAGTAGTCTATTGCAACAAATCTGCAACAACCTCCGTGGAATTGTTGATGATACTGATTTCGAGGATGAAATTGAAGATGACAAAGGACAATGATGACCTAAGCCTTGGGAAGATTCAGAGGCTTATAAGAAGATGTACAACAAATGGCTTGTTGTTTGCAAACGAAAACAAATCGCTTGAAGATGAAGTTGGTGTCTTAACAAAGGAAAGAGATGAGTTGAAGAAGGCTGCAACAAATTATGAAATCTTGGCAACAAAGCATCAAGGAAAGCTTCTTTGAGACTAGACTCGAATTGGAGCAGACCCCGAGGAAGAATTTAAGGATGTTAAACTCGGGCACATCAAAATTGATCACTTACTCTCACAACAAAAATTTGTGGTGATCATTCAGCCTTGGCTACAAAGGTCAAGAATTTTCTGGGAAGACTGTCTTTATGAAAGGAGCCACTAGTACTATGATGCAGTCCTTTAAGAAATCTCGGGTAAGATCAGACAAGAAGGTTGTTGCAAAGCCTGTTGTAACAAGACAAGCAACAAACAGGTTCGTTCCTCTATGTCACTATTGTAATTTGCCTGGCCACATTAGACCTAGATGTTACAAATACTTGAATGCTTTAAAAAGAGGTATGAACATTAATTCACCGAATTTCACATTCACAAGAAGGACACCTAAAATGAAGGTTGATGTGCAATACAAATTTCCTAGACGTGTATGGGTAAGGAAATGTGATTTAAGGTGTCATGAGGCTTATAATTATTTTAGAGCATGTACTACTAACTCTGAGTATTGTGGTAATGGTCACTGTAAGTTTTTGATAGGTGATAAAAGCATTATACATCGGAGAATACCATATTCAGGGGGAGTATGACTCGTGGAGGATTCAGGGGGAGCAATTTACAAGAAGGTGTTGCTCATTTTCTAGAATGTTTGGCTTATTTTTGTCAAAAAGGGGGAGTAAGTAGTCTGGAAACTTGATTGGTGCAAAAAGTATTGTGTTTTAATTGCTATTATTAGTTTTGCCAAAACAATGCCAAATGGGGAGATTGTTGGGACTTATTTCCCAATTTGTGTATTGATTGTAATCAAATTTGATTGGCATTATTTTGGGAATGTTTTGCTTGGATGATTACGTTTGGAAATGTCTATGCAGCTGGCAAGTTTCTTTTGGCAGGTTTCAAAAAATCCAGAAACTTATTTTAGTTTCCATTTTTCTAAGTCAACCATTGATTCAAAGATGGTAAATTGATTTGATTGATATTTGATTGAGATTTTCGTGGTTGGACGATCTTCCTCTGTATCTTAGGAATGAGTCCAGGTTCGTTTATCAGTTTTGGGAAGGTTTCAGAATTAAAGAAGATTGATTCGTCTGGTTTTGAGTGAGTTGGCCGTAACAGCTATGTTGCAGTGTTGTTGCAACAGGATCTGCAATGGAGGTGGTTCAGCGAATTAATTGAAGATGTGTCAAGCTATTCACAGTTTGCTTATTTATTGAAAGAGTCTCTGGAGTAATTGCACGTCTCTTGATGAGTTTTTATTGGGTTGTGAGACAGGGGTGAGCATATGTATTGAGAGAAATGATTTGAGTGTTTTTCGGGAGAAAAACTTAGTTGGAGGGATTCCAATGTTTAAAGTCGAGGGGATCTCGCTGTTCAAGTCCATTGGGAAAATTGCAAGTTTATAGGCGTCTTCTTAGAGAGGGAGTCTCGGGTAGATTAAGTCCAATTGAATTATAAAAGAGTTCTTAGTGGATTGTTCATCATCTGGGCGTGGCCCCGCGGAGTAGGGTGTTACCGAACTGCGATACCATTTCTCTTGTGTTCTTTTATTTTATGTTTCTGCATTATTTATATTGTCTTATAAATTGTTAAAGGACTAAAACCAGTACTTACACTTTCATCCAAGCATGGCTTCCACTTACACTTTCATCGTTGGCCGACTTACATCTCCCAATTTCATCTGCCATTGGTGGCTGCAGCCATTTGGGTAGATGCGGCTTAGAGCTCGAATCAATTGAAGCAGGCAACAGAGAGCTTGTGGACTCAATTAAAGGCGGCGGTGATGGAATATGTTTTTGTTGATGGTAAAATTTAGTCAATTAAAGATTAACTCTCTAGGAACATTTGCGGACGTCTCTCACGGATTAATCAGAGATTATCGTTGCAGAAAAAATGAAGAACACAGAAATCTATAGTGGTTTGGTAAAAATTTCTTACTTACGTCCACTTATGGATGCACTAATATTTTATTAATCACAATCTCTTTGAGTAGTAGAATAGTGCGTTAAAAACTTAATGAATCAAGCCAGCTCTATTTATAGGCCTTTCACATATTAGAGATCTCATCTGCATTTCTCAAGGTGATCATCCCCTTTCCCCTAAATCTTGGGATCTGGTAGTTGTACATCCACGATTTTAGCTACCAAATCAGGCCAATCACCTTTATTGGTTATCTGATTTCCTAACCCGGATCGTGGAAGCTGTAATAGTGTATCTTGTCTTGAGTTGACGGGGTTTGGTTTAGATTTGACCGGTTGCTCTCTCGACGTTGTGAACCTCACGGCTTGGGCAGAGTTCTCGACACATACCATCCTCCTGCATGAACTCCCGTCGTCTTGAGGGCATCCTACGTACGACCTTTTTCTCGACGTCAATAACCAACTCTCGACTGAGGATACCTCGACACTTGACAGTCAAAGGAACGATCAATTGCTCGACCGTGGCGTAACAATTACCCCCAGCTTGGAACACCGCATTGTGATGTTTCAGGCTATACAACGTCAAGAGTATTATGTGGTAGCTTCTTCTCCGCAGGTTATGGTAGCTGCCTGTCGACACAGTGCCGTCATTGCAGCGAGTTTATCGGGCAGTCTTGTCAATTTTGTCAATAATCATGTCTCTCGTATCCTGATGACACGTGCAGTTGGGGGGAAAGTTGCAACCATTGGATTAGATCTGTCTATCCCACTCTTTTCCCAGCAGTTAGATTTCACCATTGGATGGGGTTGGTTCTGATTCAATGGTCGAGATATGAAGTCCTTTGGGTTTCCCTGAGACCCCTGGGCTTCCGCCCTTTGAGTATATATACTTTTTGGACAGTTTCTCAGTCGTTCATTAACAAACTACGCCATTACTTTGCCGGATTTTCACCAGAACTTCCCTTCTCCAATTTCTAATTTTGGGCACGTTCACCTTACATTGTCTTCTTCCGTCTCGGAGCTTCTAGATTGTCTCAAGAACCAGTTAGTTGTTTTGGTCCCTTTACTCCTTATATGTGATTCTAAACCGATTCTTGAAAAATAATACTTGGGGTGAACAATATAACTATAAAAACGTACTTACTCTGTTATTGATCATGAATGTGGGCTGAATCCTTCTGGTAGCGTCCTCTTAGGTTCAATTGCTCTTGTTGGGGGTCTTCACTCATTTCTGGGCTCTCGGGACCCTTATATGAGTGTTCCTTCATTTCTGGGTTTAGGTGAGTCTAGTATTGTCAATCCCAGATTCCTTGGATCATTTTATCATAGCATTCTTCTATCTCTTCGCAAACTTTGTTTATGACCTCTCAACCACCTAACTCGACCCTTTTCATTTATTTCCAGAGCATGTCGCCAAAGCAGACTAGACGTCGAGAGGTATCCACATCCAGGGTCAAGGACGACCCTGAGGAAGCCGTGACGTCGATCTCGACATCGATTGACAACTGAGATTCTCTGCTCTGCCAGGTGGAGGAACATGCCGAGGGGTTAGTCTCGACCCCTTAGCCAAATGAGTTTATTCTCCTCGACGATGAGTATGAGATCAAATAATAACGGTAAACACGGATAATGTTAAAAGACAATAATTAAGCTACAGTTAGTGAAACCATAGAAGATCAAAAAACGACAACCTAAAATGTAAACAGTGTCTCTACCTCAACAACTTTTGAAACGGCAGCCAAAAAAAACGTCATTTCTGATAAAGGACAACTACATGTAATGGGCGTATTAACCTAAAATACGACTCAACCCACAAAACAAGGAGGAGGTCATGTAAATGAAAATAATTACAAAACCGAAATATACAGAGAACCCATACATTTCGTGAAACTACAGAAACATTACGATAAGTTGACAATGTAAATGTAAACAAAATCGTCGAAACGAAAATAACAAAACGGCAACGAAGATAAAACGACATAATTTCTCGCAGATGACAAGGACTTTGAAACATGCAAACGGCAATCAACTATAAATTACGGCTGTTCTTAGAAAATAAGAACAAAATTAAAACGGCGCTATAGTTACATTGAAAATATGCAGAAGAAGAACTACAGTCATTCGAGCAACTTGGGATATGATGTCTTAATTAACCACTATTAGATGTATTGTTTGGTCCGTTTCAAGGAAAAACCAATCACCAAAATAAAGATTTTTTTTTTTTTTTTTTTGTTTAAAAAGTAATTCATATTTATTAATCAGGCCGAGACAGAAGATTCAATAGCCACAATCTCTGAAATACAAGACGGAACCTTTTCCCACCAAAATTGGTCACAAGCATTAGAAAAAACACTACGAGCAAGCGTGTGGGCTGCCGCATTTCTGAACCGAGAAACATGGCATGGCAGCAAGAACCACCGTCCCCTCTATCCAACAGAAATACAATATCTTCAACAATTGAACCAAACGTAGATAGCAGATCTCTGTCTCTAATTCTACTAACTTCATTAATGGAGTCACATTCAATGTCAGACACGTTAAGCCCATGCTGCACTTCAAAAAAGGAGACCCTCCCGAATGGCCAAGCATTCAGCCGTAGTCGAGTCAAACTTCCCCGGAACCTTGCTGGCAAACGCACCATGAACAAATCTAGCGTGGTCCCGAATCAGTCCTCCGAGGCCCACAGAATGACATAGGCGTCCACATTTAGTTTCAGCCGTCCCGGAGAAGGCGGAATGCACCGACGATCCCCTGCAACCTGCTCTCTTACCGACACCTCCAAACTAAGCCGGCACTTCTTAAAAAAACTGTCAGCCAATTACTGCTAATCTCCAAAAGTTTAGCACGTAGGGAGATCCGTCCATCATGATTCATGAGCCCACGTATTCCTGTTTCTCCAGACCAGCCAAATGATCATACTAAGGAGTTCTAAATGATCGTAATTAAGGACACTACGAAGAGTTGAAAGCATAGCAGTAATCAGAGCTAAGGAATAATAATAATAATAATAATAATAATAATAATAATAATAATAATAATAATAATAATAATAATAATAATAATAATAATAATAATAATAATAATAATAATAATAAGATTATTAGCAGTATTCTCACGTCCCCAACCAACATTTATTTTAGTCTAAATTGATTAAAAGAATTCAACCATATCACACATAGGAATAGGTTGCGTAATGGGGTTAGGTTTAGATAATTTACGCATATTGTCAAGTTAATACGTCGATACTGAATTTTAATTTAGGCATATTGTCTTAAAGAAAATGAAAAAAGTAGGAGCTTTTTATTTTTTATTTTTTTTTTTTTTAAGTTAAAAAAAGTAGGAGTTAAGAGCCTAGCTAATCAGACAATATTTATACATTGACAAATGATATTCATCATCACACTGATGATCATAATTATTTTTTAATTAATGCAAGATTCTGTGAGTTCCTGTATAATTGAGGTGTAAATCTATAATAATCCAAATGTGTGACGATTTTATTGATGCCATAAATATAATGTGTTATAATTTACATTATACTATAATTACTGTTGTGTGGGAAAATATGGGTGACATATGGAAGCGCAACAGCGTAACACATGGACCTATTTTTTCTTAGAAGGCAGCAACCCTCGACACTTAAGGCTTGCTTCCTCTCTATACTAAAGAGAAAGTCCGATTTAGGACATCGACTCGATATGTCGTCGATCAGTCATACCGTTGACCAGTAGTACCGTCAATCTTATGGCAACAAACTCTTGTCTAAAAAGGGTCGACGGCTAGGAAGGATGAATGTTCCACACAACGCAGACAATGAGAGGAGTACTCTTCAGTGGGGAGCCTGACATCACAGGTTGTGTCTAGGAATGGGGGATGTTTGTAGCATAGACATTAAATGCAAACCCCTAAACCGCTCTGCAGCGGACAGTAAAGGATTACAAGAATCCAT
The DNA here is from genome assembly GCA_012066045.3 of Morus alba. Lineage (NCBI taxonomy): Eukaryota > Viridiplantae > Streptophyta > Magnoliopsida > Rosales > Moraceae > Morus > Morus alba. Next base: position 13,866,489 of record CP050229.2, on the reverse strand, counting down.
GAAGCCGTAATGGGAGATTAATTGGCTGAGTGAACAGTTCAAAAGGTGATTAGTGGGCTACAGTCTGGGCCTAGAAATGTAGACCACTCGAGTGGCCTACCTACAAAGGTGAACCGCCCACGAAGTAAACTTTGATATAAAAGGGGCAAAGCCCCCTACAGAAAAAAGAAGGATTTTTGCTATTTCTCATATGTAATCAGAGAATATAAGACTGATTTTATGTAATCTAAAAAGAGTCCAAGGGAAATACAATACACAAGTGGATATAGCTCTTTATTTACAGAGTGAACCACTATAAATTTCGTGTGTGTCCTCTCATTATAGCATAATCTTCACGTTTCTCTTACTACAAAAGGAATACAATAAACACTTCATAGGTTAATTTCCAATACAAAGTCCATATTAGGCCAGTAACCCAATAGGATGCTCAGAGGTAACCCAACATATTTCTGTTGACGAAATTTCACCGTCAACAATTACTATACGCAACTTTTGGTGTATGGCAGTTATTGATAGAGACAGTATGCCGCCTTTCATGTTCTGAGATATCAACTAAAGATCAGTATTTTTCAAGGGCAAACTAAAGTCTTAAGAAAATTAAAAAGAAAGAAATAGGTGCTTTCCAGATAAGATGGTATAGATAACTTGAAAAATGCTATTTTATCATCAGCACTCAGCAGTGACGATTACCATTGATTTTTCTAACTAATTACAGATTAGAGATGACGTGTAAATTGCCTAAGTTCTTGTGTTGATTTATGGACACTAAAAATTGACTCGTGATAACGTGATTTTCTGATATTAAAAAATATATCATTTGACGTTTAAGTAATACCCACCATTACCATTTGACGTATTCCTATTCTTCGCAAGTTATTCGAGATTGACCAGTGTACATACAAGTCAACCCTAATGAGGTCGAAAAAGCTCCAGTATTCATCTCACCCTAATGAAAATCCAGCAGTTCTGTCAGTCAAAAAGTTTGATTTCCACTTTTTAACTCTGTTCATTACGTATACGCATTCGTCATTTAAGATGTTTATTTGAAGAGTTCATTTTTTATTTTGAATTATAATTTTTAATTTTTTATAGTATTTTTTTTTATAAAAAAAATTATAAATTATAATTTTAAATTTATAAATTAAACATCTCTAGCTCGGTTCTTTAATAATATTAATTTAAAAGTAGTATTTATTTTTGTGGACCACTCACAGATAGATGTGGTCTATCCTTCTCATTCTCTCCTCTGGTACTGTTGGCACCTTTTTTTTTTTTTTTTTTTTTTTTAGGGAAAACAAATTGCTACATAAATGGTTAAAACTAATTTGTAACCAATAATATTTATTACTAAATTAACAAATTACATAAATAGTCACAAATGACCACAAACTATCAAAAATTTTGACTATGGATATTGACTAAATCCACCAGTGAAAATGGATAAAAAATTGTACATATTAAGGGAAAAAAGAAGTTTCATAAAATATCATAAAACTAAAATATAACTTGTTACACGTTACAAAAATCTAAAACACAACAATAATTTTTGAGGAGTTTTTATGGTAGTCCCTGTAAAAATAGGACTAGTGGTGTTCTTTACTTTTCAAGCGTCGGACATGTATTATAATTTATTTATTCTACATATTTTTTCAATCTTATGTGATTTTGACCATATTTACCGATTGAAAATTGAAACTACCCGTGGGGAAGGACTATCGGATAAACTCTCTCATCTTTGTTTAAAAGTTTTTACAGCATTTTGACAATATAACACCATTAATTTCTAACCAATCACATCATGCTTAATTAAGAGACGTACAATGCTTAATATAAGAGACGTACATATTATGACACAACGGAGGGATAATCTAAAATGATAACGTACATATTATGACACAACGAAGGGATAATCTATAATGATAACTTTTAAATTGTTTAATTAGTATATTTATTGGAGGAGAAAGGAAATTGCCACTATTGGCAGCCTCTATTGTCAACTATTGGCATAAAGGATTTAATTAATCTCTTGTATATAAACCAACTGGCAGCCAAACTATCCTGAATAAGCTACAACATAACTTTTCTTTATGTGAGTGAGAAAACAAGAGAGATGGGAAAACAATTACAGAGAAGTCATCGCTTGGTCCTCGTCCCTTGTCCATATGAAGGTCACTTGAATCCAATGCTTCAACTTGGCACAGTTCTTCACTTCAAAGGCTTCTCTATAACAGTTGCTCACACCATTTACAACTCTCCAAATCCTCACAACCTCCCTGATTTCAGCTTCCTTCCCATGCCAGACGGCTTATCAGACCGTGGTGTAACGTCTATGGATGTAGTAGGTGATGTTCTGGCGGTTAATGAGAATTGCAGAGAGATCTTCCAACGATCCTTGGAAAAACTTAAAGAGACACAAGGTGAGATAATCAGTTGCATAATTTCAGATGAACTCATGTTCTTCGCAGAAGATGTGGCCAACAATCTGAAGATTCCGAGCATCATCTTGCGCACTACTAACGCTGCTACTTCCTTTGCTCGCTCTGGCCTTGTTAAACTCAAGGAAAAAGGTCTTCTTCTCTCCCAGGGTATGGAATATATTCTGCAAAGTAGTGAGTATATATATATATATATATATATATATATATATGTATGTATGTATTATATCGGTCTTTTTGTTGTTTTTCTTGGTGTGTGTTTTGCTATGTTCCTTGCATGTGTCATGAGCTATGAAATTTCTAGTATAAATGAGATCAAATGAAAAGCCATAATTTCCAATCCTGAGCGGTTAATTCACTTGATTTGCATAATGGAAAAGTACGTTTTTGTATCTAATTAAGAATTTCTTCATATTACTAATAATGAAATTGCTGCAGATACTCTCTCAAACGAGCTTGTTCCAGAGCTATATCCCCTGAGGTTCAAGGATCTGTTCTTTTCCTTGTCAGAAACACTCGAAAACTTTTCAGCAATAGTCACTAAGATATACGGCAAACGGGCGTCTTCAGCCATAATATGGAACACCGTGAGTTGCCTTGAAAAAGCAACTCTAGAGCAAATCCAACAACAATGTAAAGTTCCAATCTTCCCTGTAGGTCCTATTCACATGATAGCGGCGTCGAATTCTAGTAGCCTAATCGAAGAGGACAGAAGCTGCTTATCGTGGCTTGACAAGCAACCGCACAACTCCGTTATTTATGTGAGCAACTTGGGAAGCTTATCTTCTGTCAATGAGAAGGAAGCAGCTGAAATCGCGTGGGGACTGGCCAACAGCAACCAGCCCTTCTTGTGGGTGATTAGACCCGGTTCGGTTCACGGTTCGGATTGGATTGAGCTGTTGCCGAAAGGTTTCCAAGACGATGTTGGGGATAAGGGATGCATTGTGAGATGGGCACCCCAAAGGGAAGTCTTGGCTCATCCTGCTGTGGGAGGGTTTTGGAGCCATTGCGGTTGGAATTCGACTCTTGAGAGTTTAGCCGCCGGAGTTCCAATGATATGTAAACCATGTTTTGGTGATCAAAAAGTGAATGCAAGGTATGTGAGCCATGTGTGGAGAATTGGATTGGAATTGGAGGAGTTGGAGAGAAGGGACATAGAGAGAGCTATAAGAAGACTGATTTTGCATGAGGATGGGAAGGAAATGAGAGCCAGAGCAAAGGAACTGAAGGAGAAATTTGAAGTTTGTACAAGGAAAGATGGTTCTTCCTGTGATTCCTTGAACGAGCTTGTCAACTTCATCATGTCATTTGGTACAAGGACGCATTTGGTTTCTTGACAAAAGTATAAAGAAAATTTATTGATAAAATGGATTTAGTTTTCCCAGCGTGATCAATTTCATTGTCTAGGAAAAAAAAAAAAAAAAAAATCTGATGAATTTCGTTTTTTTTTTTTTTGAAATATTTTTGATTTTTTTTTTTTTTCTTTTTGTCATTTCTTTATCTTCTATAATTGAACAAGGTCAAAAAAAAAAAAAAAAAAAAAAGGGAAAAAATAATTTTATATAGCCCCAGATAGCCCCAGATTATTCATCGGTTTTGAAACTCTCATAATAATCAAGGACCGGATTCAAATAAATTATAACTTGGAACACGGAATTAAAAAGGCAGGTTGGTCTACAGTCTACTACTAAAGCCTAAAAACCATTCGCGCGTAATACATTTCCCTTTTTTTTTATAATTTAATACATTTCCCTTTTTGACCCGCTAACTAGCAAAATGCACATTTAAAATAAATAAACAAATAAGACTTCTCTAATTGCTTCTAGCGCTTGAATACGAAATGTGTACGTAGAAAAACTATGTCGTCATAATAAGCATGTGGAACAAATGTGACTGCTCATTGTGAAGGGAATGTGCTTTTCTACGAATCTACGAAAGGAAAACAAGAACAAAAAGTACCAAATAAACTTTAAACCTAATAAAAGTACAGACATAACAACGCATAAACAAATACAGTACCAAATAAACTTTAAACCTAATAAAAGTAGAGACATAACGGACGCGTAAACAAACACGTCAAAATTCGTTGATTCAAGAAAAATAGTAAAATTATTCAAGATATTTATTAAACTTTCAAAGGATTCTTTTTAAGGATTAATTTCAATAATAGCACTCATGAATAAATGATTATTAATTTTAGTATCACTTTTGTATACTTGTACAATTAGCATCGTCATGTCAGCAAAAGTGGGACCATGCCATTTTTAGTTGAGTTAAAATGACAATTGTACCCTATTTCAGTTTTAAAGCCTTGAATATATATAGGTCTCGTTCACTTCACCGATTCGAGTTTTTAGTTTTAAGTTTCTACAGTAAAAAGCTCTCAGAAAATGTCACATTAAAATTTTCTGCTACAGTAAAAAGCTCTTAGAAAATGTCACATCTCAGCTCGAATCGAAAACTCGAATCCGTGAAGTGAATGAGGCCATAATGACGCTTTTTATAATTCAAATATTCAAAGTAGAGAGAGGAGGAGGAGAACGAAGGTGGGTGTGCACAGAGACCAAGAAACCCAATCGACCACCTCCATCTACCACCTTAAGCACCGATGAACTCACGATAGCGAAAACTCACGACAACGAGAACCCACGTAATCACGCGACGAGAACTGACGAACCTTCGTCGGAGAAATCAATGCCTAAACCTCTTTGTCGGAGAAGAAAGACCCGAGAAAACCTCACCCTCTTCACCGGAGAAATCAGCCACAAAACAGACGGGTCAATGGCGGATTCCGAGACAAAGGTGAAAACTTTGTTGGCTTTTCTGGTTTATTTGTTTTTTTTTTCTTTCACCATTTTCTGTCATCTTAAAATAAAAGAAAGGCTTTGGAGGAGGAGATAAAAGCGGATAAGGTCAGTTATTTAAAATTTTTAGGAGTCATTTGATTGTCATTATGCTCCTTATTTTGTATGTGACTCTGCCTAATGGCCGGTTATATCATTATGACCGCTTGGTAATTTTATTATGACCGGTCAAAAGACAAGCACATCATGCGATCATAGTTGTGACGCCTCCCGCCCTAGTGGCGGGTCGCCAACCTTACATTACTACTAATAGGTCGAGTTATAGTCTAATCCATTCTTTGTTACTAGACTATCGTCTCTTTATATTACGTCTAAATGCAAGTGATTTTTTTTTCTTTACTTTAACCCTCAGGTTCTTAACATATTATGTTGTTATACTAATAATATACCTTGCTAATACTTTAAGAATTCAGATATGGAACTAGTCCCCGAAAACTTGTCTTACTTATTACAGTCCGTTGTTCTTTACTAAGACAATGACTATAGCATCTCTTTCTTAAAACTGAATAAACATATTGGTGTTCTATATTATATTACTTTACAACGAAATTTTCCTAAGCGGGCATAATAGACGCCACTCCCGTGAGCCCATGACATTTCTGCCACCTTGCATCGGCTAGTCCATCAAGCAACACTAATGTATAACTGGCTATTTACCTGGGTTACCTGCACACGAGTAAACTGATGAGCTAACGCTCAGCAAGTATAAACATGTACACATCATAAACTAGTAAAATTACATTAAGAGTTATTATGCAAATATGCTCATGTGAAACATGCTTTAAAACTGTTTTCTGTCTTTCTGTTCTTACTACTGTGGGCCTGGGCCCCTGCTTATTGTCTAGTCTAGCCGGAATCTCTACTCTTTGAGATTTTCTTTCTTGGGAGGCCAATGACCCGTCAATATCTTTATATTACTAAACTTTGGGTTTGCATTACAAAGTGTCAAAAACTTTACTGAATGATATGCAACATTTTTTTTCTCTATGTGCACATGCTAACATAAAATGCATAATAACTCATGCATACTTTAAACTGAGCATTAGGGAAACCATATGTCGCCCTTCTACATTCTATGGCACTAAGCCCTCCACGCACTTAAAATCACATCGACTTAGGAATATAAGCAAATTTATAATTCTAAGTCTAACTATGGTTTACTCGAGTCCAGACAAACATAAATGTCTATACTTATAAATAATCTGTTAGGATTCTCGCTTGCTGGAAGTTCTTTCTTGTTGCTTCGGCTCTTGTGCCAAAACCTATTCCATGGAAATAGGTATCAATTTCCTATTCCAAATCAAAATTCCTCATACATAGCTTCCTAATTCTAATTTCAAACTCATTTCTGAATTTGACCCCTCCAGGCCGAATTTCTAGCTCAAGAGGTAAATTTCACAAATTTCTTTGTCTCGGTTCTGAACCTCAATCTATTCACTTCCGAGCTTTAAAACTATTATTCATTCTCAAAAATTGGATTCCTAACTCATTGCTTATTAACTAGGTTTAGGAAATTTTGACAGAGTTTCACCTTATTTTTCGCGTTTCCCAAGTTTTTAATAACTCGTTCTACTTCTGATTTCAATACCTGGAGTCAAGATTAATATTCCTGAACACTAATTCCAACATAAAATCGAGCAAAAACACACGTTCCTCATTTTCTAGGGTTTTTAGATTTTTAGTGCAAATCCAAAAAAAATTGTTCAATCGTTTTAAAACTTATACCGTTAGATCCTTATCAAAGTCCCCTACAAAACCTCGGTTTTATTTTTCAGCTTTACAGAATATTTTTTAGATGAGTTACTATTCATCCATAATGAAAAACATAGAATTTCTCATGAAAAATCAGAAATCTTACCTTTAGAAGTTGAGATTTTCCACTAGAATGGCTCAAGTTACGTTTCTACCGGACTGAATGGAAGGAATTTCGGTGAAAATGGTTAATTCCTTGATTTTCTCTTGATTTTCTCTCTTTTTCTCTCTTGATCGGCCACACTTAGGAAAATAGAACAAATGTGGCTTCTAATTCCTTCTTAGGTATTTTAAGAACAAATATGAATATTTTATTATTTTTTATTACTTTCTAAATTAAAGAAATTTATTTAATTCTCCTAATTTAATTAAGTTTAACACTTAACTTGAGTGATTCTATGTTCCCCACATTTTCTTGTCGAGACCTAACTTTCTGTTTTTCAAAACGAGTCTATTTTTGGTACTGATAATCTCACACCCGATATAGGTCCTATACTGCTTTTTTGGATTGTCGAGTACCCTGGGTCAAACTTCTCATGTTCAACCCAATTCTCTTGGGTATCTCTTTAGTCAATTTCTTTTTCTGAAATTTTCATTTTAATTAATTCAAAATTGCCCAAAACACTCACCCTTGTGGTACTGGTTTTTGAGCAGTTTCCCATTTTAACTGACTAGGAAAAATCCTGTTTCAGGAACTTTTGCTATTTTCCTTACTTCTAATTTTATTCTTTTTCTAACATGTCATTTGGTCATATACCAAATATTTCAGTTTTTCATAATTAAAATATACCCACTAAAATTTTTAACTTTTAACTAATATTTTACTATTCAATAACTAATATTTATGAATTTTCTCTGTAAAAATATTCATATTATAACTTTACACTTTCCTGGAAATTTTACCCCATACATAAAGTTTCCCATAACATTTCCTTGATCAAGTCAGAAATTCTACTACATACTGTCCCGGAAAGAATTTACGGTGAAATAACGAACTGTCCGGATTAGACCTAAATTTTCCCGGTCATTACAAAGTAATATAACCGACGGTCATAATTACTATGACCGCCCGTTAGGCAGGCAGACGCATAGTGCGATTACCTGACTGATGAGCCTGTTGTCATAGCATTATGACCCTCGGTCATTTACTATGACTGCACAATCGTCAGGCTCATAATGCGACTGCCTGACTAATGAGCCTACGGTCATAACATTATAACCCTAGGTCATAGTAATGTGACCGTACAGTTATCGGACTCTTAGTGCGCTAGTAATAGTACTTTTTCTATGGGCGGTCATGAGTCATAACACTTATGACCGTCGGTCAAAGTACTATGACCGAACAATTGTCAGACTCTTAATGTGCTAGTTATAGTACATTAGTTAACAACTTTGTTTGCTTTTTTTTATATTTATTGTTTTTTTTATATCAATTTTTGTTATCTTAGAAGAAAAAAAAAAGACTTTGGAGGAAGAGATGCCTTTGGAGGAAGATAAAGCAGACACTAAGAATGTCACTTATTTGTAATTTGTGAGCTTCATTAGATTCTCATTGTGGTCATTTTTGTTCTCTGACTCATCCTTATGGTGGTTATATTATTATGACTGCACTATGATATCTTCATAGGAGTTTCCCCATCTTCAACAACATAACTTAAAGATAAACTTTTTCCTTATAGTCGAATCCCAAGCACATTTCTCACTAAATCTATAAAACCAATATAAGTTGGTAGGGACCAATATCCCCCTTCATTTCACAACTGACGTATTTCGAAGTACGATCCTAATGTCTAATGTACTTGATGAAGACGTTTAATCCATCAGTCATTCCTAAATAATTTCAAAAACAAGAACTGTTAGTCAACATGCAATTACTCTTAGTTGGCATAGAGTCATTAGAAATAACCAGTCATAACACTGTGTAATGGCCACTCATAAGGTAGTCATAGTGTGTCAGTCATAGCACTATGAGTCATTTCAGCCATAATATTATGACAGTTTGGTCACATCACTATGATTGCCTTGTAGACGGTCATAATACTATGACCGGCCATTTTGACTCATACTGTTATAATTTGACTCATAGATAATGACTCATACTGTTATGACTGATTGGTCATAGTATTATGACCTGACATATAACACTATGAGTCACAATACTATGACTCCTAAGGTCAACTATGTCTTTAACGTGGTGGTCGTTACAATCAGTTTACATATCAATTATAAATCATCTAAAATCTCAAATTGACGAAGGATAGTATCAATTCCTATCACATTAAGTTTAACTCAGTCATTTTTTTCGAGTTTTATGTACTAAGTCTGCCGAAAAATAAATTTAAAAAGAAAAAAAACAAAAGAAAAATTTAAAAAAATTGTGTACCAACCTCAATCTGATGCACAACTGGAGTATTGGCGACAAGAAAATGAGGGCGTAGGAACAAGAGAGACCGAGTAGAGAGATGCTAAACTTGAGAGAGAGGCCATACTTGAGAGAGAGAGAGCCGAAAATGGGGTGTAGAGAAAGAGAGAATGGACAGGAGAGAGTTGAGTCTCTTTGAGGTGCTTTTAAATGATAATTTTGACCTAAGTGACATAAAAGTCATTTTATGTCATACTACTAACATAACAACGCTAGTTGTGAAAGTATACAAAAATCGTGTTAAAATTAATAATAATTTATTCATGAGTGCTATTATTAAAATTAACTTTTTTATTAATAGAACTGAACTAAATAACAAATAACATAGAGACAGAGAATCCTAGTTTCCTAATTCTAATAATAAAGATGTCCAATAATTATCACGTTGGATAATAGTTTTATTAAAAATCAAACTTCCTAGATATGAACACCAAAATCAAGATAATCCCCATCGTTTTCGCTGCATCAAAAAAAAAAAAAAAAAAAAAAAAAAAAAAAAAACTCAATGGGGACTAAGGTATTGAGTACATTGTGCTTTGATGAACGGAGGGTAGAACAGATCTAGAATCAGAGGAGGAAAATTACTCAAACAACCATCTACCAGTGCTGCCGCGAAGCTGCAACAAGCTGGTCCTGGAGTGAGAATTCCCTTTGTTATTTGTTCTAAACCTTCCTCCAAGCATGGAATCCCCTTGGTGCCTAAATCATTGGCCGAAAAACAACTTGTAATTTCTTTTGCCGTTGGTGGATTTAGCCACTTGGGCAGCTTCAGCATGGTGCCTTGCCCAATTGGAGCGGGCAATGAATGGGCCTCTTGTGCACAGACAACTAAGCAAAGGACGATCAATAGTATAACACTGGTGTTCATCATTTCAAGCTCTAGTTTTTTCACTTTTAACTCTCTAAACCTTTGTTGGGTGTGTTGTGCACACTGTGTGCGGATATTTATAGCAACCAAAAAGGTAATCTTCTGCTGAAGATTAGTTAGAAAATCGCGATGAGTTGGTTGCATGAGAATCTGAAGATTATGGAGAAAATCACGATTGTTGGATGAGAATGTAAATGTTTACTATTATTATTATTATTGGGGAGAAAATTTTATTATTGCACAATATTATTATTGGGAAGACAATTTTAGTTATATTTTTTTAAAAAATGTCTGTTTATTTAGAAAAAAAGACTTTAGTTCATCGTGATTTTCTCCCTTGAGCATGGTTCAATGAAAAAAAAATCGTAATTTTCTAACTAATAATCATTTTCTAATGACAAATAAACATTTACTAGATATTTATATTTGCATTGCACTCAAACGTTTTATCTATTATTTATTATTATTATTATTATTATTACTATTGCTTTTAGATAAAGAACACTAAAATAATATAGAGAATCAAAAATTATAATTTTAAAGGATAAACGACCTCTTAAAATAAACATTCATACATTCTATAAATGTTTGTTTATAGGTAACGTAGAGAAATACTTTTATTTATATTGTCGCTGTGTTCACTTTGTTTTGGACGATTTCAGGGCCTATGGACCCACCCAGGCCGATCTCAAAACCCCAGAGTCCATCCGGCCTAGTTTCTATTTGGGCTTAAGCTCGAACAGGTCCAGACATTTCCGGAAAGAGAACCAGAATTCACGAAGTTGCAGGAAAGTTCGAAAAGAAGGCGCCTAGATTTTTCTTGAGAGTACTAGAGTCTCCCTCTCCTCCGTTTAAATACCAATCCTGTCCCAAAGATCATGGCAAAAAAAAAAAAAAAAAAAAAAAAAAAAAAACCAACACAAACTTCATAATCAACAAAACACTTCCAATAATTTCCTTTTTTTAGTCTCCAATAAATCTTCAATCTTCACCAAAAATGTCGCTAATTCCAAGCTTCTTCGGCGGTCGACGAAGCAGAAGCGTCTTCGACCCCTTCTCCGTTGACATCTGGGACCCGTTCAAGGACTTTCCCGTTCATTTTCCCTCTGAACCTTCCCGGGAAATTTTGGCATTCGCAAGCGCTCAGATCGACTGGAAGGAGACTCCGGAGGCGCACGTGTTCCAGGCCGATCTTCCGGGGCTGAAGAAGGAGGAAGTGAAGGTGGAGGTGGAGGACGATCGCGTGCTTCAGATCAGCGGAGAGAGGAAGGTCGAGAAGGAAGACAAGAACGACACGTGGCATCGGATCGAGCGGAGCAGCGGACGATTGCAGAGAAGGTTTAGGCTGCCGGAGAATGTGAAGATGGATCAGATCAAGGCTTCAATGGAGAATGGAGTTCTCACTGTCACTGTTCCAAAGGCAGAGGTGAAAAAGCCTGATGTTAAAGCCATTGAAATCTCTGGTTGATTTGTCGTAATTGTTGGTTTATTGGTTTATCTGCTTTGTAAACGTGTGAAAGAAGATATGTTGTTTACTGATAAACATCCTTGTAAATGTTTGTTACGTTGTGGCTGTCCTTGTGTAATTGATGCTCCATGCGGTAATGTAGTAAGATTATTGGTTGATTTTTAAGATTATTATTGTAATGGTTTATTGCAATGGTATCGAATAAATTACCTGTATTAATAGACTTGGTTTAGTAAAACTACGACAAAATAAGCTAAATCCAATCTAAATTCGTGCATCAAGCTTCGATGTTCGTACAAGTCCTGACCCAATGCTTTGGTTATGGTGTTCTCTACCTTAAAAGAATGTCTACTAGTAATTTGATTCAAACGATAAAATATTCGGTCGTGGAGGAGGAACACATTTTTTTTAATCGAATTTCAGTAGGAAGTATATGATGAGGAATTTGTAAGAGCACTTTTTATTTAATTAATTAGTATGACTTTTAACGGACTTGGTCAACACTCCCTTTGGCGGCGTCCCCTGACTCGAAATTTAGAGAGAGAAAGTTAATGAGTGAGGGTCTGATAAAGAAAAAAAAGTTTCAGTGTCTGGTTGGAGCTCCGCCACCATCTCCGGACGCGTTGTCTTGCTTCCGGCCTTGAGATTCAGTCCCAGGTCTCCTTTTGACGTTTTTCTTGTGATGGTAGTTGTGTATGGAGCGGTGCATCTGTTGGGGGGATTTGTAAGATGGTGAGATTCTTTTGGAGTTGGTGTTTATTTTCTTCTTTGGTGGCTGGAGCGTGGCTAATAATTACAGTCGGTAGATCTTTCTTTTGTTTAGTGGTAGTAAGGGCGCTGATGTTTCTGTCTATTTAGTGTGTTTTTTTTGTTTCACTTTAGTGTTTTTGTTTTGATAATAACAGAGGCAATGTCCTCTGCTTGTGTCCCCCAACCATTTAAAAATGGTGTGGTGTATGTTTTCTGGTTAGAGTTTCTTTTATGTCATGGTGTGATTGTCCTCATTACGTGAGGTTTGGTCTCAATCGACTGGGTTAGTCCATCGACTATTTCGGTGTTGTTTAAAGTGTAATGGTCAAGCTCGATGTTTATGTGCCGAGTGAGTTTTTTTTCTATTTGAGTCTCGGTACTTACATTCACCTTTGTGTTATTTTAGTTTTACTTATAGATCCAATCATTATTTCGGGGTTGAATTCTTTTGTAATTGGAGTCATTGGTTTGTTTCTTTATGTAATTTGTTTCTTATGAATTGAAATGTCCCCTAAAAAAAATCAATGAATGTCAAGTGAATGGCAAGTAATTTTTCCTTATATGGATCCTTTTTTTTTTTTTTTCAATAGGATCCTATTTGTTCCTTTAAATATATTTGTTTCTTATGAATATATTTCTAATATTTATGATAGTGTAAGCATTAAAAAAATACATAAATAAATAAATTTTACATAAAAACCTCACACATTTTTTTAATACTAAAAGAAAGTCCTTTGGGATTCTTTTTAATACAAAAAGAAAGTCCTTTGGGATTCAAATATGATCAGAATCTTATCTTGATTTAAACAATATTGGTGTTATGACAATGACATGTTATTTGAATAATATTGAATAAAGTTATGAACATACTACATTTAGGTTTGTTGATCCCAATTTGACACTTCTTACTAGGAAATTGTGAATTTTCTGAATTATTTGCCTGAGATGACAGTATGTTTGGATGAGGATAATTAAAAATTTCATACATCATAGTTTATAAAATTATGATTCTATGGATAACAAATGGAACGAGTTTTATTAAAAAAAAAAAAAAAAAAAAAAAAAAAAAAAAAAAAAAAAACTGCTATAATTAGATATCAAATACATGTCTATCATATTATAAAGCAAATTTTGAAAAAAAAAAAAAAAAAAAAAAAAATAGAATTCCACTTTCAAAGTTTCTCCGAAATTTCCCTAATATTTCTCTGAAATTTCTTCAGAATTTCCCGACATTCTACCCAAATTAAACTGTAAGTAAAACGATATCGATGCTATTTACTGAAACTTCTAATATCTTCTCGACAGTATGACGAAATCAATATTTGGGTGAAAAAAAAAAAAAAAAAAAAAACGGGACCTCTAACAATATCAAAATTTCAGAAATATAAGCGATATTTACGACCATGCCTTCATCAATTGGTTATTTCTCTTTGTTCATATATCTTTTTGCGATAACTCTCCCTCTCTCAAAGAATATCCCAAACACACTACACGTCTCTAACTTTTCCTTAATACAGATCAACGAATGATGGATCAGCTGTACGTCCTCTCAAACTCAAGCCTTACCAAACCTAACTCGTGTTGTTTTCCTTAAATAAGTTTTCTCTCGAGCGACATGTTGTACGTTTCTTGAACTCTTCTTATTGGTTGACATTCCACTTGTGAGTACCAGTTAGTTCAGATATCAATTCAATTTTACAATGATTTAATTGTGTTCAAAAATTAATTTCATTTTGCTGGCAACTTTATACATGAAAGGACCATACAACTCAAACATATCATGTAATACATATATTTATTCAAAAAATGAGATATTTATGTTTATTTCTTACAATCATGAGATATCAATAATTTTGCACATTTTCTTTTCTTTGGAATTCGAGGTGAGAAAATTTGAACTCTATACAAACTGATTTACAGCTAAGATATGCCTGCAGCAACCAATATTTTCCTTTTTGGATATTGTATCTGCGGCGCGGATGTTCAGTCTTCTAATCAAGCTCATTGCAATTTTTGCTTGATCTCCAAGTAAAAATAAATAATTACAATAATTTAACTTTAAACATTTCTGGACCACATTCACAATGTCCTCTTCTCTTCCTTTTTGTGCCCCCGTTCCTTCCTGCATCTTTAGAGAATTTTATGCATTCACTATTCACAAACTACTTGGAAGCACAAAATTCACTTTCAATGAATCTCATTATAAAGAAAATAACTTTTCTCTATATATATCCACTATCAACAAAACTAACCTTCCATAAGCTGGAAAATCCTTGTGTTATTTGTGCGTAACAACAAGAGAGATGGGAGAACAAGCACAGAAAAACTCTTCACTTGGTTTTAGTCCCTTTTCCATATCAGGGTCATATTACTCCAATGCTTCAGCTCGGCGCGGCTCTTTACTCCAAGGGCTTCTCCATAACAATTGCTCACACCATTTGCAACTCTCCAAATTCCGAAAACCACCCTAATCTTAGGTCCAGCACTGGCCCTCTACCCTAGTCCATAAGGGCCAGGGCTAGGCCCGGGCCCAGGCCCTTCATAGGTCGGCCCTGGCCTTTTAAAATTTTTTTGCAATATTTAATTAAAAAAAGAATATATATCATATGTTCCCAAAAGATATGATTTTATTAAATTGAGATAATACGAATAAGTACACATAAATGATTATCTCGTTAAAAACCTTACCAAGTAATACTCGTGGGGAGATCGGGACAAAACCTCATCGAAGGAAAAAAGAGTGCAATATTCTAGGATAAGTAAATTACAAAACTTAAGTGCTTCTAGAAGATTCTATTATATCTAAACTCAATCTTAACATAATTTTCTTAATGCACTTGAGTTTCACTTATGATTAACTATTTTTTTAGGATTTTTTTATAATTTCAAATTTGATGACAAAAAAAGAGTAATGTATCATATGCCCCAAAATAATTTCAAATTTCAAATTTGATGACA
The DNA here is from genome assembly GCA_012066045.3 of Morus alba. Classification (NCBI taxonomy): domain Eukaryota; kingdom Viridiplantae; phylum Streptophyta; class Magnoliopsida; order Rosales; family Moraceae; genus Morus; species Morus alba. The sequence continues at coordinate 13,850,972 of CP050229.2, read as the reverse complement.
AATAATATGAATAATTACAAGAAAATGACTGGTTGACCAGACGGTATAGGTCGGTCAGTTGGCCCTCAAATGCCTCAAACCTCATTAAAATTTCATGTCGTGGGTTTGACCCTTCGCATGCCTAGGCCGTGCCTGGACCTTGGCGGGCCTGGGCCGTGCTTGGATTGCGGGCCTCAAACATAAGGCCCAACCCAGACCCTTCTGGCGTGCCGAACCAGCCCGGCCCATAACAGTACAAGACCGGGCCGTGCCGAATTGACCACTGTAGCGGCCTGGGCGAGGCCGTGCCCAATTGACACCTCAAGCTCAAAGCTCCATTATTCATATTTGCCTTTTAATTATGCTCATATATACATAAAAAATATAAATAAAAAAAAACATTGCGTTTGGAATTGGTTTCAAAATGATTTTATTTTCAATAAAAAAATAAAAATGAGATTGTTTTGAGAATCATTTTGAAAATGATTCTGAAATTGCGTTTGGTTAGTTTTTTAAAAGATTATTTTGAGTATAATAAAAGAGTGAAATCGTGTTAGATTATAATTATTAATTAATATATTATAATATTGTTGATAAGTATTAGAAAATGAAAATAGAAAAGTGAAAACAACTTTCAACTGTTTTTTAAGTTCATTCACAAAATTATTCTCACTATTTTTTTTTATTTTTAAAATATTTCCTAAATAAATGTTGTTTCGTTTTCAATTTCAATTTTTTTCTATTTGAAAGACGATTTGGAAACAAAACCAAACGCACCCATTAGATTTTCCATGCTATTTTTGGACCGCACACTCACATGGTCCATCCCTTTGCCTTTTGTCCTATCCTCTCGTACCAGCTATATTTTTGGGGAAATTAATGCACTCACTTTTCATAAACTGTTTTGAAGCACAAACTTCATTTTCAAATAAATGCCACAAAGAATTAACCCACAAGATCTATTAGGTGCCAAATAACAATACCAAACCATTTCTGCAACTATGTGTGTATGAACCAAGGAGATGGGAGAACAAACACAGAGAAGTCAACACTTGGTCCTTGTCCCATTGCCATATCAAGGCCACATCAATCCAATGCTTCAACTAGGCTCACTTCTTCATTCCAAAGGCTTCTCTGTAACAGTTGCTCACGCCATATACAACTCTCCAAATCCTCAAAACCACCCCCATTTCAGCTTCTGTCCCATGCCGGACGGCTTATCCGACGCGGACCTTGCATCGGGGGATTTAGTAGCCAATATACTTTTGATTAATGAGAATTGCAAGGACAGCTTCCGTCGATCATTAGAACAACTTATGGAAGAAAAGGAGCCGCAGGGCGAGACGATCAGCTGCATAATCTCTGATGAACTCATGTTCTTCGCAGAAGATGTGGCCAACAATCTGAAGCTTCCGAGCATGATTTTGCGCACTACTAGCGCCGCCACTTCTTTAGCTCGATGTGGCCTTGTTAAACTTAAGGAAGGATGTCAAGTTTCCGTGCAAGGTAATTACTGTGTCTGTGAATATTGCTCTGTAGGTGAAAGTAGGAGATTTTCTGCTTATATGATTAGGAAAAAAGCATATTTACAAAATTTATAAAAAAGCATATGAGCATAGGAGATTTTCATTTTTGACTTGTTTATTGCAGGTTCTCTCTCTCATGATCTAGTATCTCAGCTCCATCCCCTCAGGTTCAAAGATTTGCCATTTTCCTTAACTGCAGATTTTGGAAAATTTTCAGTACTGATTTCTGAAGCATACATCAATAGGATGTCTTCAGCAATCATATGGAATACCATGGACTGCCTTGAGAAATCAACTTTAGAGAAAATTCAACAGCAATCTCAAGTACCAATCTTCCCTATAGGCCCAATACACATGTTAGCCCCACCAATCTCTAGTAACCTAATCAAAGAGGATAGAAGTTGCATGTCATGGCTTGACAAGCAACCCCACAACTCTGTCATTTATGTGAGCAGCTTGGGAAGCTTAGCGTCTGTCAATGAGAAGGAAGTAAATGAAATCGCGTGGGGACTAGCCAACAGCAACCAGCCCTTCTTGTGGGTGATTAGACCCGGTTCGGTTCACGGTTCGGATTGGATTGAGCTGTTGCCTAAAGGTTTCCAAGACACTGTTGGGGATAAGGGGTGCATTGTGAGATGGGCACCCCAAAGGGAAGTCTTGGCTCATCCTGCTGTGGGAGGGTTTTGGAGCCATTGCGGTTGGAATTCGACCCTTGAGAGTATAGCACAAGGAGTTCCAATGATATGTAAACCATGTTTTGGTGATCAAAAAGTGAATGCAAGGTATGTGAGCCATGTGTGGAGAATTGGGTTAGAATTGGAGGAGTTGAAGAGGGAGGAGATAGAGAGAGCTGTAAGAAGATTGATTTCGCATGATGAAGGGAAGGAGATGAGAGCCAGAGCCAAGGAGCTGAAGGAGAAATTTGAAGTTTGTACAAGCAAAGGTGGTTCTTCTTGTGATTCCTTGAACGAGCTTGTAAACTTCCTCGTGTCATTAGAGGACCAATTTGGTTTCAGAGAAAAGAAAAGTACTGAATTTGGAGGTCCTAAAAATAAAATTTAATCGGGAGTTCGTCAACTTGAATTGTTAGAATAGTGTACTGATATGTGTTAAGTTTTCGTTACAAGATCTATTTCTTTGTCTTGAGGAAAAAATAATAATAATGTCTTAAGTTTCTGTTTTATTTTAGTAATTTGTATTTACCTAATTTTTTTTCCCTCTTCACAATTTCTTTATCTTCTATCATACAATGTCAAGCTAAAATAAAGAAAAAAAAAATAATGCTATATATCATCTATTTATAACGAGTTCATATGTAAGTTTTTAAAAACTCCTGACCTTTTTACACAACCACTGGATTCGAATGTTTTCTTTTTTTTTTTTTTTTTTTTTTTTTGAACTTGGGTGAGAAATTTAACTCTACACCTTGTGTAATGACTGAGAAAATCCCAGACTATAAATAATACAATTTATTTATTTAAGCCAAGGATTTTCCTAGAAAATATTATGTGACTGAAGGATTTATGGAATCAACATCTGTATTCCCAAATTCTGTAATGTGATTTCATGTTAAGTTTATGTTTTCGATCAAGTAAATTCGATCGATAAATTATTGCCGTGCTTTAAAAAATAATTTTCAATTAAAGTATAGTTTGAGAATCTTAATTTCAAGAATCTCTAAACACAACATGATGTTAGCAACATAAAAAAAAATGCACCGACATTTTTAAAGAAGAAAAATCATAATTGCCGACGGTTAGATTAAAGTCACAAGATAAATACCCATAATGTTTTTACATGTAAGCGGTTTGACACCATCGAAACAATGTCATCCCCGGGATATAATGCAAAAAAAAGTTAAATGTAGAATTTGTTCGGTCTAGAATTAATTTCAAGACTTGAAAGCAAGTTCAAGATATTACGCAGTAAGAATTTAATGAGATGTCAAAGTAGTCGAATTAATATTTAATCGTAAATGAGCGAAAAAAGGAACTGAGAAACTAGAATTTCTGTCGACTAGGTACTTTCTTACAATCGATTATAATTTTATCGATTCAAGGGAAATTTAAGTGGACAAGAGTACAAGGGGTAGGTGAGATTTTCTCTCTCTCCTTCCCCATTTGGCCGACCAAGCATAGCAAATGTAGAGCCAAAATTTAATTAATGGAGTGTGTAAGTGAATGACATGGTAAGGTGTGATAGGATGATGTCATTTGATGATGGGAGGAGAAGAGTAATCATAAAACTTTTTCTCTCTCTTTTCTTCCTTTGGCTTGCCGTGTATGTATAGGAAGTTTTAGACAAAAATTTGTTTCACAACTTGAGTGTACTACAAGACTTGATGATGATAAATCAAATCAACTATTTCCCATATAAACTTACATCACCTCTTTCTAAAAGCACCCAAACCGCCAAGCTTAGAGGATTTTAAGCAAAGTTTTGATTAATTAAGTTGGACACAAAGGCTTGATTAAAAGCTAAGAGGGGATTAAGCAAAAGGCTATAAATACTAGATCATTTGTGTAAGTAACCTTTTCCTCTCACTTGCTCATTCTTCTCTCCTTTTCACACCAAAACCGGCCCTAACACTCTCTCTTATGCTCTCTCTTTAATTTTTCTTCCACTCCCTCAAATACAAATACTAGCTTAAGATCAAGAAGGAGAAGGAGGATCAAGGTGTTCTAAGAGGATTGAACCAAGGATTTTCTTTCCTTAAGGGTATAAACTCTAAAACCTTTCTCTCTATTTCCATTTCTAGCAAAGTTTAAGGTTGAGAATCTATTGATGTAATTTGTGATTCTCAAGGAAATAAGTTGTAATAAGGGTGTGTGAGTTTTGAGGTTAGTTTTATATGGTATGCTTATTTTTAATCTAATTGCTTATTTTTGCTTAGAGGAAAAATTTTCCGGTTGCTTTGAACACGGAAGTGAGAACCCTAAAACAAGATTTTTTAGCTGTTCCAAAACTTAAACTTGTAGCCCTTTATGTTGTGAACATTTTATGTGGCTGTGACAAAACCCCATTTTAACTCTAAAACCAAGTTTGAAGTTATTTTGCAAAACCGGACAGGCTGCCCAAAACAATTTCAAAAAAAGACTGGCAGCCACTGGTTCAGCCAAACGAGACCTTTAGAGGCTGAATCTCGATTTTTCATAAAAATGACAATTTTAGCCTTCGATGAGATGAAGAACTTTCATGAAGAATAGATTTTTAAAATCCAACCCTAAGATATAGTAAAATGCATATTTCCGAAATGACACAGTTTTTGATTAAAACAGTTTCAAGAAAAACAGGAGCTACGGTTTTCAGCCAAACGAGGCCTTTAGAGGCCGAATTTCAACTTTCACAAAAAACAAAAATTTTATATCTCGATGAGACGAGGAAGTTTTGTGAAGAACAAAATTTTGAAATCTGACTCTAAGATATAGTAAAAAGCAGATTTCGGAAACTGCACAGTTTTAACGAAACAAAACTAACCTAGTGTTGGTTTTAACAAAAAGTGATCAAAGAACCCGATATGTGATTTTAGTAAATTATTATGGTTTTAAACTTCACTTTAACAGAAGTATTCATAAAGAAAATTTTCAAGAAAAATGCTTTCTTTAAAGAACATAGTGGGTTATCGAGCAAATCATCCTAACAGGCACCCTCGAGCCCAACACGATGGGTCCTTAGGATTTTGAGGATTTGATGTGGGTCCAACGCCCAGCGTTAATTTAATAGACTTTGTTTGAGTTTAAATTTCAGCGGCCTAAGAATTGGAATGCCGTTAATAAGTTTCTACGCCAAATTGGGCCTTAATATCATAATGAGTCCAATGAGGAAAATTATGGAGAATAAGTTACTAGGTTGGGTAAATGATGTTCAATATAGACATAAGTATGTTAAGGGCAATTAAGGAAAATAAGATTTTGAGGATTTAACAAATCGATCCTTATAGTAAATTATCCTTCAGAAAAGGAAAGGAATACCGGCCTTAAGAAAAGGGTTAGATTCCTTCATAAGTTGCTAAAATAGAATAGCAAGCAACAGTTAATCTCACACTCTCAATGGGTGTTCATTTTCGAAAATAAGCAAGTAAGAGAATAGACATTTTGGCGAAAAGTGGATTCCAGCTCTTCGGGTAAGTAGGAATCTCTAGCTCTGATATGAATAGATTTTAAAGAAAAAAGTTACACATGTTATATATGCATGTTTATGTTTTTAAGTATTGTGCATGATGCTATGTTATCTTTGCATACACATAAGCGAAGGCACATGAATTATATGTGTTTAAATTAATTTAATGTTATAGTATGCTATGCTAGGTCATATTGCATACACCTTAATAAGTCAAGAGGAACTTATAAGAAGAAACTCGGGTTGAGTGCCGTACCGACCTCCGACCTAAGGGAGGTAATCGAACTCCACAAGGGAGATAAATGAACAAAAAAAAGGTCCTTCATTTCAGTTCAATTTAAATCACGGGTCGTTGGGGACCTTGCAAACCCTTACGTCCCGATGATTGCGCGCGCCAAGGTGGTAGGTGAGCACTCGGGCCCATCGATAAAAAAGATAAGATAAGATAATAAGACTATGATAAGACATCATAATTAAGCATAATCAGCTCATGCATATTTATTCATGTGTACTTACAGTTATTTTGTGAGATATAGTTCCTACTTGCGAGCGAAAAGCTCAATCGGATAAGTTCATCTTTGTAGGTAAGAAACCTATCGACAATTCTTGAAGGGCAATGGTGAGCGGAATGAATGGTGGAGATGGGAATGGATACCGCTTCGCAGATTATTTTCCTTGATAAGTTTAAGTATAATCATGTATATATTTATATGATTCAAAGTTTCAAGCATGTATGTTTAAAAGGTATATGTACATATGTATGTTAGGAAAACCGAGATTGTAGCTAACAATCCTAGTTTTGAGTATTTAAGTTTTAGAACGTTGCAACAAAGGCATGCAACAAATAAACAATTTTAAACATGATGATTTAAATGATTGATTTTAAAAGGACTTTAAGATGTACTTGAATTTAAGATTTTCACGAAATCCATTTTAAAGTCAAATGAGATAACCCAATTAAATTGGCTAGTTTTAGAAATGCTTTTAAAGAGTATGTGAATCAAGAGTTCAAATGTCACTCAATTCGAAAGATATTTTTAGAAGTTTTATCTTAACTAAAATTAAGAAAAGTTTTTAGTAATTGAGTGATTCATTATTTTAAAATTATTGTTACAATTATGAAAGTATTCATTCTTATGTTTAAAAAAAAAAAAAAATGTTCCGCAAATTTTAAGAAATTTCAGTAAGTACAAGTAAAAAGTTAGTTCTGATGGGGCGGCCTCATAGGAGGGTCGTCACACTTGGTATCGAGCCGGTATCCCGCCATCCTACTCTCACGTTCACGTGTTGCGCCGCCATAGTCCAAGTAAGTTAAAGTATGCCTATGTTAATTAGATTATAGTAGTTAATAAAGGCGGGCGCTTATTTAACAAGCAACCAAAGGTTAATATGTTCACACGATTAAGATCGCCCTATCAAGGACCATTCAAGTTTAACAGGGCCAAGGCGATACCTAAATAAGTGCAATCGTTTGAGGTGTCTCCTTTAACGATCGTTGCTGGTCTATGAAGCCAAGCAAAGTATGAAACCAAGCAAAGTATTGAAGCCAAGCAAAGTATTTGAGCCGGGCATAGCAGTTTGAGAAGAAACTACCACAGACTCCTTCAAGGAAGCCGTATGTCATCACTAGTAGCGGTTTTCAGCATGGATCCATAAAGAAGATCTTAATATGTAGCATAAAGGCGACGCTAATCAGGAGATGGATGATGTAACGCCGCCAAGTTAGATGTGAGTCACATCCTATGACTATATATATATATATATATGTATATCTAGATGCGACATAGGAAATAGAGCTTCAACATTAAGCATTACCAGCTTATGGTAGATGTTAAGCGAACCACTTAAGATATAATACACAATGATTGCTAGCCTTAAAATATTTAGCGATCTCATAGAAAGTACCCATTGTCTAAGAATGTGTTGATAAGTAACTCACAAAGACTATAAGTTAAGACAAATCCAAAAGAGGTTCGAAATGTTGATAATCTCATTTGGATATAGATACAAGAACTAATGCAATGAGTTTAAATGTAAGTAGCAGTTTAAGTGATAAGAAAAGAACACCGAATGTCATGGACAAATTGAAGGATGTTGTTCTAGGTTAGTTTTGACCAAACTAATCCCTCTACAAAATCTCAAGGGGAGATATTCTTACCCTATTTATGATTGAAGAATACAGATTCTGGACTTGTTTAAAATCCACTAAAAGAATTAAGATTGCATTAGGTAAAGATGATAAAGGTAAAAGTTGCCTTTACGGTGAAGGTATTGATTGACATAAAATAAGTCATCCCACAATACAGTAGGCAAGTAAGGTATGACAATACACTGCCATAAACTTATCCATTAGAAAATCATGGATTAGATGTGCTAAGTTGACGCGATGCTAAGGTGACCACGAACAGAGATGTGTGATATGAATTAAGTGATTAGAAGAAGAATAGAATAGTATGAATTTCTCTAATAAAAGGGCTAAACTTTTCTTATGACACAGTTTTGCCCAATCGATATGCATAGAACCCAACTTATGGTATTCTCGTGAATAGTAATTCACAAATAAAATAATAAACGTGCTCACCTACATATCTACTCAATGAGATTAACTTGGGTAGGTGAAATCTCTTGATAAACGGGATTATAGCTTAAGAAAGATAAGAAACCTCAGAATTGAAGTGTGAATCATTATTAGATATTATGAAGTCACGAAATTATAAATCAAACTCTTAATAGAGGATATAAAAAGTAATCCTTTTAAAGAGTCAAAAAAAAAAAAGGGGAGAAAATCTCTTGCATAAGTAAAGGAACAATAAGGAGTAAGGACTCATAACTTAGTCAATATGATAAGTAAGTTAAAACTAAGATATTGGGGTATCAAACATACCAATGGTTTAAGGATTTTATTTTATATATACCTCGCCCAATAATAAATAAGGGAACTTTATTATCAATTTAGGAATATAAAGAAAATGAAAGAAATTTTTTTAGTGTAATAATTCTTACACTAGAAGGATTACCTTATTGAGTTTAGAGGTTGAGGATTAGGCTAAGAATGATGAGTGTATAATCATTAAGACTACGAATTATACTCTGATAGGTACAAAGATCGAAAGATGTATGATCCTAACTAAAAACAAAGAAATCGTGGAAGGTAATACTTTGAAATATACATATTTTAAGAAGAAATTTTTATAATTTGTCCAAAATCATAAGTTTAAGATAATTGTTCTTGAGGAAAGTAAACATGAGATAAAATGAGTTTAAGAGCTTGATTATAAAAGAGTAAATTAGAAGGAAGAATGCTAAAGCACGGAGATGGTATCTCCTTAAATGAGTTCATACTTTTGAAAGTAGTTTGAACTTGACACCAAATAAGAATGAAAAGGGTAGACCCCTTAGAAAGACTCATAAAGCCTAAGACATAACAAATGAGTGAGTGTCACATTGTTAAAGGTCACATCAGTAACCCTAAAGGAAAAGATGATGTAGCTAGTCGCGTAAGCGATAACTATCCTTCAAAGAATTGAAGGAGAGTTATGAATGTTTTGTGATAGAAGCGTAAACAGTTAAAGCTCCAAAAAAAAAAAGAGATAGGTTAGGTCGGATGAGGCCTATACACATATACCTTCAGGAATTAAGTATTGGAGGAAACCAGTTATTAAGTCTAAAAGATAAATATAAGGTATGTAAACCTCAAGTAGTCATTTACGGAACTCATGAAATAACACAGTCTTATCTTGTAGAAGTATGTGTTACGATAAATTGTCACGAAATCTAGACTCATAAGGGTCTCATTACCCTATAAAACAAGGTTAGACATGGAAGATGCCCAAATATTCGTGACATGATATGTTATTACATCTCGAATTCTACAATAGGATAGAACAAGAAAGTATTACAATACAATTTTTCCACGCGAGAAGGATCCATGGTACCTCTAAGTTAGTACGTCATGTGAACTATTGGTTAGAGGAAAGGTAAAGCTCAAATTAAGTGTATATATATATATATATATATATATACACACACATATATACATAAGGAGAATAGTTAAATTGAGGCACCACAGGTTTTGATAAGAAACTGCTTAGTGATTATGACTAACAAAGTAAAAGTGAGGATAGTCCATAATCAATAGGAAAAACTATTAGAACAAAGTAGAGAGCCTCTACAAGTATTGACAATGAAGATTGCTACTTCTTCACTCATACTCCAAGAGAAGGGCATAGTGCCCGGAAGAAAAATAGCATAAGTTAAATTCGGAAAAAGATAGATTCCCCAAAGTATCGTAACAAGTATATAAACAAACTTTAGTTTCCACTATTATTAATGATAACAATTTGGATAATGGGAACCCACCAAGAAAATGTTAAGATGACATATTCTTGAGCAATTCCATATATCAAATCACGATCCGATAAAGAAATGTAGGAATTAAGAGTAGAAAGGAAGTTGAGATCATGAATTAGTAGGAAAGAGACCTCATAAAAAAAGTAAGGTCAATAATCTTAGTAAGATCCTCGGGAAGAAACGCCAATGGAGGATGCCTTCATGTGAAGAATAACGAAAAACATTACAAAACTTTGACTTCATCCTAATTTTAAAGATAAAATTTTTATAAGTCTAGTGAATTGTAATGTCAAGAAGAATTAATAGAGAAATAGGTTTACTTATTTACGGATTTTTCCATAAATAAGCTGTGCATTCAATAGGTTTAAAACCTTTAAGTACACGTGCTCATATTAGAACGACGTGTAAAAAAAATCAGTATGACAAGATATACGATGAAAAACCTAATAAGTATATCTGAATATGTTTAAGAGTACCGTGAGCCATGAAAGAAATGACTTCACGGTACACCATGTCAGATAGTAACTAAGAATATTGGCTATAAGGGTGTAAAGTTTCAAGTAAACTGTTTGACTTCAGATGGGTCATCACATTCCTAACGGTTCGGGCAAATTGACGAATCAATAAATAAGCACTCAATTTGTAATAACCAAGAATATTTTAAGATCTAAGTAGTATCATGAGTGTAGAATTATAGAATTATGGGATAATCCCGTGATTCAATATGTAGTATTACATTTTGAACTACGTAGTACCACAAAAAAAAAAAAAAAAAAAAAAAACAACAAGGAGGAACATTCTAATCCAAATTATATGAAAGTAGTACATCACACTCAGAATTAGGAAGCTTTCACGACAGTGGTATCAAAAAGATCTTATGATAACCAGGACCAATATCAATAGATTTGATAATCGAGTATCATTTGAATCAAGGATAGAAATGTGTAGTCTAAGTCCATGTTAAGTTTAAAAATAGTTTCGAGATCAGTCACGATGGATTTCGTGGTAGAGTTGCCTAGAATATCCGATAGTGACGATGCGATTTGGATAATCGGAGACCGATTGACAAGATATGCACATTTTGCCAATCAAACTCGGTTATTTTATTAAGAGATAGCCATTTCACGGTGTACATGGCGCAATAGGAATCAAGTTAAAGTTCAATTAGCTTCCCACATGCAGACGGATGGCCAATCTGAAAGCACCATCCATACCCTAGAAGATATCTTTGAGAGTATGTGTCATGGATTTTAAAGGGAACGGGATAGAAAGTTCATTTGATAGAGTTTTCCTATGACAATAGCTATCACACATCAATAGAAATGACACCTTTCGGAAACTCTCTCTACGACGAAGATACAGTCCCCAATTCATTAGTATGAACACTGGGGAGAAGCATCTAGAAATAGTATACTTTATCAGAACCACAGTAAGATGTGAGACTTATCACAAGGAGGTCCCATGCCGGACGGCTTATAAACCGACGAATTCGGACCTTGCATCGGGAAAGGAGTAATGAGATTCAGAAGAGGGAAATTCAACCCAAAATACATTTGATTAGATCCTAGAGAATTGGTCAAGGACAGCTAACTTTACCGTCGAATTAGCATTAGAACAACTTTCACATATTGATATCGAAGAAGAAAATCGGATTGCCGCAGGGCGAGACGATCCTAGCTCGCGAGGAAAAACTGAATAAAGAATCCCTCGGGTTAAAGTCATGTAGTGAAATCATAATATTGGAAGCTTTGAGAACGCAAGAGAATATGAGGAAAAGCTACCCCGAGTTCTAATTTTCTGAACGAAAATTTTCATAAGGGGGGGTAGATTGTAATAATGAGAAAATCCCAGACTATAAATAATACAATTTATTTATTTAAGCCAAGGATTTTCCTAGAAAATATTATGTGACCTAAGGATTTATGGAATCAACATCCGATTCCCAAATTCAGAAAGTGATTTCATGTTAAGTTTATGTTTTCGATCAAGTAAATTCGATCGATAAATTATTGCCGTACTTTAAAGGCGGAATAATTTTCGATACAAGTATAGTTTGAGAATCTTAATTTCAAGAATCTCTAAACACAACATGATGTTAGCGTATAAAAAAAAATGCAATCGACATTTTTAAAGAAGAAAAAAAATCATAATTGCCAGACGCTTAGATTAAAGTCACAAGATAAATACCCATAACGAAGGGTACAATGTGAGCGGGATTTGACACCATCGAAACAATGTCATCCCGGGATATAATGCAAAAAAGTTAAATGTAGAATTTGTTCAATCTAGAATTAATTTCAAGACTTGAAACAGTTCAAGATATTACTGCGAGTAAGAATTTAATGAGATGTCAAAGTAGTCGGAATTAATATTTAACGTAAATGAGCGTTAGAAAAGGAACATCGAAACTAGAATTTCTGTCATTAGGTACTTTCTTACAATCGATTATAATTTTTATCGATTCAAGGAAATTTAAGTGGACAAGAGTACAAGGGGTAGGTGAGATTTTTCTCTCTCTCCTTCCCCATTTGGCCGGCCAAGCATAGCAAATGTAGAGCCAAAATTTAATTAATGGAGTGTGTAAGTGAATGACATGGTAAGGTGTGATAGGATGATGTCATTTGATGATGGGAGGAGAAGAGTAATCATAAAACTTTTTCTCTCTCTCTTTCTTCCTTTGGCTTGCCGTGTATGTATAGGAAGTTTTAGACAAAAAATTTGTTTCACAACTTGAGTGTACTACAAGACTTGATGATGATAAATCAAATCAACTATTTCCCATATAAGCTTACATCACCTCTTTCTAAAAGCACCCAAACCGGCCAAGCTTAGAGGATTTTAAGCAAAGTTTTGATTAATTAAGTTGGACACAAAGGCTTGATTAAAAGCTAAGAGGGGATTAAGCAAAAGGCTATAAATACTAGATCATTTGTGTAAGTAACCTTTTCCTCTCACTTGCTCATTCTTCTCTCCTTTTCACACCAAAACCGCCCTAACACTCTCTTTATGCTCTCTCTTTAATTTTTCTTCCACCCCTCAAATACAAATACTAGCTTAAGATCAAGAAGGAGAAGGAGGATCAAGGTGTTCTAAGAGGATTGAACCAAGGATTTTCTTTCCTTAAGGGTATAAACTCTAAAACCTTTCTCTCTATTTCCATTTCTAGCAAAGTTTAAGGTTGAGAATCTATTGATGTAATTTGTGATTCTCAAGGAAATAAGTTGTAATAAGGGTGTGTGAGTTTTGAGGTTAGTTTTATATGGTATGCTTATTTTTAATCTAAGTTGCTTATTTTTGCTTAGAGGAAAAATTTTCCGGTTGCTTTGAACACGGAAGTGAGAACCCTAAAACAAGATTTTTAGCTGTTCCAAAACTTAAACTTGTAGCCCTTTATGTTGTGAACATTTTATGTGGCTGTGACAAAACCCCATTTTAACTCTAAAACCAAGTTTGAAGTTATTTTGCAAAACCGGACAGGCTGCCCAAAACAATTTCAAAAAAAGACTGGCAGCCACTGGTTCAGCCAAACGAGACCTTTAGAGGCTGAATCTCGATTTTTCATAAAAATGACAATTTTAGCCTTCGATGAGATGAAGAACTTTCATGAAGAATAGATTTTTAAAATCCAACCCTAAGATATAGTAAAATGCATATTTCCGAAATGACACAGTTTTTGATTAAAACAGTTTCAAGAAAAACAGGAGCTACGGTTTTCAGCCAAACGAGGCCTTTAGAGGCCGAATTTCAACTTTCACAAAAACAAAAATTTTATATCTCGATGAGACGAGGAAGTTTTGTGAAGAACAAAATTTTGAAATCTGACTCTAAGATATAGTAAAAAGCAGATTTCGGAAACTGCACAGTTTTAACGAAACAAAACTAACCTAGTGTTGGTTTTAACAAAAAGTGATCAAAGAACCCGATATGTGATTTTAGTAAATTATTATGGTTTTAAACTTCACTTTAACAGAAGTATTCATAAAGAAAATTTTCAAGAAAAATGCTTTCTTTAAAGAACATAGTGGGTTATCGAGCAAATCATCCTAACAGAATAGGTCCTTAGGATTTTGAGGATTTGATGTGGGTCCAACGCCCGCGTTAATTTAATAGACTTTGTTTGAGTTTAAATTTCAGCGGCCTAAGAATTGGAATGCCGTTAATAAGTTTCTACGCCAAATTGGGCCTTAATATCATAATGAGTCCAATGAGGAAAATTATGGAGAATAAGTTACTAGGTTGGGTAAATGATGTTCAATATAGACATAAGTATGTTAAGGGCAATTAAGGAAAATAAGATTTTGAGGATTTAACAAATCGATCCTTATAGTAAATTATCCTTCGAAAAGGAAAGGAATACCGGCCTTAAGAAAAGGGTTAGATTCCTTCATAAGTTGCTAAAATAGAATAGCAAACGACGTTAATCTCACACTCTCAATGGGTGTTCATTTTTTGAAAATAAGCAAGTAAGAGAATAGACTGTTTGGCGAAAAGTGGATTCCAGCTCTGTAAATCGGGTAAGTAGGAATCTAAGCCTCAAAGATGTATGAATAGATTTTAAAGAAAAAAGTTACACATGTTATATATGCATGTTTATGTTTTTAAGTATTGTAATGCTATGTTATCTTTGCATACACATAAGCGAAGTGCACATGAATTATATGTGTTTAAATTAATTTAATGTTATAGTATGCTATGCTAGGTCATATTGCATACACCTTAATAAGTCAAGAGGAACTTATAAGAAGAAACTCGGTTTGAGTTCCGTACCGACCTCCGACCTAAGGGAGGTAATCCAGACTCCACAAGGGAGATAAATGAACAAAAAAAAAAAAGGTCCTTCGCAAGGGAGGCACTCGGTTCAATTTAAATCACGGGTCGGGTGGGGACCTTGCAAACCCTTACGTCCCGATGATTGCGCATTGGTAGGTGAGCACTCGGGCCCATCGATGAAAGATAAGATAAGATAATAAGACTATGATAAGACATCATAATTAAGCATAATCACCATGCATATTTATTCATGTGTACTTACAGTTATTTTGTGAGATATAGTTCCTACTTGCTTTTCATCTTTGTAGGTAAGAAACCTATCGACAATTCTTGAAGGGCAATGGTGAGCGGACCCGAATGGTGGAGATGGGAATGGATACCGCTTCTGCATTATTTTCCTTGATAAGTTTAAGTATAATCATGTATATATTTATATGATTCAAAGTTTCAAGCATGTATGTTTAAAAGGTATATGTACATATGTATGTTAGGAAAACCCGAGATTGTAGCTAACAATCCTAGTTTTGAGTATTTAAGTTTTAGAACGTTGCAACAAAGGTGCATGCAACAAATAAACTAATTTTAAACATGATGATTTAAATGATTGATTTTAAAAGGACTTTAAGATGTACTTGAATTTAAGATTTTTCACGAAATCCATTTTAAAGTCAAATGAGATAACCCAATTAAATTGGCTAGTTTTAGAAATGCTTTTAAAGAGTATGTGAATCAAGAGTTCAAATGTCACTCAATTCGAAAGATATTTTTTAGAAGTTTTATCTTAACTAAAATTAAGAAAAGTTTTTAGTAATTGAGTGATTCATTATTTTTAAATTATTGTTACGAATTATGAAAGTATTCATTCTTATGTTTAAAAAAAAAAAAAAATGTTCCATTTTTAAGAAATTTTTACAAGTAAAAAGTTAATTCTTGGGTGGCCTCATAGGAGGGTCGTCACACCTTGAGATGGAAGTCAAGTGTAGTATTACCGTTAGATTATACTTACAACTCAGAATGTTTTTTTTTTTTTTTTTTTTTTTTTCATAGCTTGGAAGTTGGAACGCGGAATTAAAAATGGGGTTGGTCTACTAGCTAGGTGAGGAACATAGACGGCTTATAATATTTTTTCTTTTTTCTTCTGCTAGCCAGCAAAATTAAGGACTTATTTGTTTGTTGTGCTTAAAATCATAGTTTTAATTCTGATATAGTATTTTTCTCTTATAAAAAATTTAAATTTAAAATTTTAAAATTAAAAATAACTAATTTAAACACATGAATAAAACGACCCTAAACATATGCGTGCAGAAAAACTTTGTGATGATAAGCATGTAGCTGCTCATTGCAAAGAAAATGTGCTTTTTTTTTTCCTACGAATCTACTACAGTATTTACCTTCGTTCAATATTGCGTCTAAGCAATCAAATATTGGACAATTGTCTTGATCTCATGAAATAAACTAAAAATGGGTAAGAAAAGTTATAAAACATCCCCGAAGCAAGTCATTGATTAAAAAACAAAAACAAGCTCGCAATTATTACCTCAAGAGTTAATTCCACGCAAAGAAATTATTACCTCGAGAGTTCAATTTTACCACTCCATTCTTTCATTTTTTTTTTTTTTTTTTAAAAAAAACAACTTTTCTTCTAATTGAATAAATAAGAAATCAAAAATCTCTGACGCAAAATACATAGTACGAAACAAGAATATGCAGAATAGTACATGTAAATTCATAAAGCGCTGAGTTGAAAAAACAAAACCATACTTCTATTTGACGTAACTTCAAAATTCAAACCACAAGAAAAAGCAAGAACAACGAATATTCTGTATAAACTATATGAAAACAGCAAAAAAATTAAAAAAAAAATTAAAAAAAATTAAAAAAAAAAAATAAAATAAATAAAACTCAATTGGCAGCGCATAACGGGACTAATGGTATTGAGAACAATGTTCTCTAATCAATGGAGGGTAGATCCGATCTTGAATCTGGGGAGGAATTTTGTTGTAGGATCCATCTATGACTCCGGCCATGAAACTGCAACAAACCGATCCTGGAGTGAAAATTCACCTTCTCTTTTGTTCTGAACTTTCATCCAAGCATGGCTTCCACTTAGTGTCGAAATCGTGGGCCGACTTACATCTCGCAATTTCATCTGTCGTTGGTGGCTGCAGCCAATTGGAGCAGACTCAATTGGAGGTGGCGGCAACGGAATATGTTTCCACCATGGCTTAACTGGAGCAGGCAATGGAGAGCCCCTGGACTGATCAAATGAAGGTGGCGATTGATGCAATAGGTGGAGCACAAGGGCATGTGGTGAAACATTCAAGAGATCCATTGAGTTTACCAAGTGGTCCGGTGACAAGGCTTAAAGTCAAACACTTCAAGGAAGCATTGAATGGCCTGGTTCAGTAAATTGGTGATACGGCAAACACATGGAGACCAAACACAAGTCTAAATCCGAGTAAAGAGAACCTAGTCACAATGATTAAGGTTCTAAAAGATTCAAGTTAAAGTGCAAAGAGTTTAATAAGGGCTTGCCAAATTAGGCCTAGGGGAAAAGCTTTATGGTCGAATTGGCCTTGGAATGTATAGGGTCCGAATCGGACTTGGAATAGAATCTGAGTTTAGGCTTTAGGTTTAGATAATTAAACATTTTTTAGTTTGTTCTTTAGGATTAAAATCGCAACCTATATAAATAGGGATGCCAAACTCGTTTTTTCAATTAATTAATGAATTATTATTGATATTGAGGTTTCTCATATTCGTGCTTCTTGGTTCTTGAGAAGAATTTGAACTTATCAAGTATTGCTCTTGTGGCATTCAAACAATCGGACTTATCATTGAGATTAATGGGTGTTTCTTGATAATCTTAGTGTGGCGTTCTTCAACCTTCGTAGTTCTTGATTTGCGTAAATCCTTCCTTCCTTTGTTGCTATCCTTTGGCCAAATTTAGGATAAAGTTTTTTTTCCTAAACCTAGTTGGAATTCAAATTAGGTTTTCCTTCTTTGTTGCTATCCTTTGGCCGAAAACTTCATAAGGGGTTCGAGCTTCAATCAAATTCGACCTAGGTTCTTGTATTAGCCAAACTTTGCGATTTAAAAAATAATCCAAGAGAACAATAAAAAAAAAATCGTTACTGTGCCTTAGAACAGCCATAACTTTTGATCTAGAGATTGTTACAGGGCCCATAATATATCAAATCAAAGATCTTTTCAAGCTCTACAATCTTCACAGGGCGGAGACCATGTCCCTATTTTTGGGGCCAAAAATTGCTTGATTTCATTAGTTTTAGAGCCTTTTAATTTTACTGGTTTGTTCGGTTGCCAATAACTTGATTGTTACTTGAAGAAACTTGAGTGTTTTTTAGTCCGATTAAGAGCTAAAGAAGATACAACGAGTGGAAGAGAAAAAGCCAAGAGTGGTGAGAACATCGAATGGTAAAAGCCATTGAGTGACAAACACGAATGTCAAAAAAGATACACATCAGGAGTGAAACACGTGAGGGAGTGCTTGTGAGGTTCTAACTTTGTTTTGCAAATTTTAATCATGTCTCACAACCAAGGCGAACACCAAACCAAAGAGGTTCAACAAGAAGCCAATCCGCCTACACAACATCTAAATCTACAAATGCAGGCTTTGATAGGGGAGATGAGGCGAATGATAAGGGTGGAATTAGAACAACTTCATGAGAGGATGGATAAGCTAGAAGAAGGAGTGCAACAAAATAATCCCACTAGGCAGCCACCTAGGCGTGTGCCAACCAGGGATCGATGGGGTGAGTTTGAGGAAGAAGAGGAGTTAGAAAAGCTTGAGGATCCACCAATGAACCGGGATAGGTTTGGGAGAGGGAATAGATAAGCTAAGATGGGTAGACCTAGGGGAGATGATGATTTGGGAAGCATTAAGGTGAAGATTCCATCCTTTCAAGGGAAGAATGATCCTGAGGTGTATCTTGAGTGGGAGAAACGTATGGAGATGGTCTTTGATTGTCATAACTACTCGAAGCTCAAAAAGGTAAAACTCACTGCAATTGAATTCACCGATTATGCTATCGTTTGGTGGGACCAATTGTTGCAAGATAGGAGAAGAAACCGAGAACGTTCCGTCGAGACATGGGACGAGATGAAAACCACCATGAGGCGGCATTTTGTTCCAAGCTACTACCACCGAAAGTTATTTAATCAGTTGCAACGCCTAACTCAAGGGTCTAAGAGCGTAGATGATTACTACAAAGAGATGGAAATTGCAATGATCCGTGCGAATGTGGAGGAAAACCGTGAAGCAACCATGGCAAGATTCTTGCATGGTCTAAATCGTGAAATAGCGGATGTAGTAGAAATGTAGCATTATGTGGAACTAACAGCTACAATGGTTGAATAATTGCGGGGAAATCAAGGTAACGAAACACATTATGGTGGCATTTTCCATTGGGAAGTATGAGGATGAGGTGCTTTGTGACGTGGTACCTATGCACACATGTCATATCCTATTAGGAAGGCCATGGCAATACGATCGGCGAGTCACACATGATGGCTTCACTAATAGGTATTCTTTTACCATTAAAAGGCAACCTATAGCCCTTGTCTCATTGACTCCCAAACAGGTTCTTGAAGACCAACTAAAGATGCAAAAGGCAAAGGAAAAGAGAGAGGAAAAAGAGAAAGAGACCGAAAAAGAAAGAAAGGAAAAAGAGAGGAAAGAAGTTGAGAGAGACAAAAACATGATAGATCATGAGGGGGAAACAAGAGAGTTACAGCCTTGATGAGAGAAAAGAATTACAATTTGATGGCTACAAAAAGTGAACTTAAGAGAGCTTTACTATCACACCAGCCCTTTATAGTACTCAGGTACAAGGAGGCCATTTTGAATACTAACAACCTTGCTGGTTCTTTGCCGAGCAACATTGTTTCTCTCTTGCAGGAGTTCGAGGATGTCATTCCCGAAGAGATGCCTCCGGGCTTACCTCTAATTTGGGGAATTGAACATCAAATTGACTTCATACCCAGTGCATCAATTCCAAACTGGCCTGCCTATAAAAGTAAACCCGAGGAGACGAAGGAACTTCAAAGGCAAGTAGGTGAGTTGTTAGAGAAGGGGTATATGCGTGAGAGCATGATTCCTTGTGTTGTTCCAGTTTTGCTAGTGCCTAAGAAGGATGGGACATGGAGAATGTGCATTGATTATCGAGCAATCAACAATATCATGATAAAGTATCGTCATCCTATTCCTCGTTTAGATGATATGCTAGATGAACTACATGGAGCTTGTGTTTTCTCTAAAATTGACCTGAAAAGTAGATATCATCAAATTAGGATGAAAGAAGGAGATGAATGGAAAACCGCTTTTAAAACAAAATATGGTTTATATGAGTGATTAGTCATGCCCTTTGGGCTAACTAATGCACCAAGTACTTTCATGAGATTAATGAACCATGTTTTGTGAGCTTTTATTGGAAAATTTGTGGTTGTCTACTTCGATGATATCCTCATTTATAGCAAAAACATGGATGATCATGGTAGGCATTTGAAACTTGTTTTAGGAGTTTTAAGGAAAGAAAAGTTGTTTGCTAACCTTAAAAAGTGTACCTTTTGCATGGATAAACTTGTGTTTCTTGGCTTTGTTGTTAGTGCTAAAGGGATTAAAGTGGATGAAGAAAAGGTGAGGAACATTCAACAGTGGCCAATGCCTACTTCCATTGGATAGGTAAGAAGTTTTCATGGTTTGGCTAGTATTAACCGACGTTTTGTTCGGGACTTTAGTAGCCTAGCCGCGCCCTTAACCGAAGTCATCAAGAAGAATGTTCTGTTTAAGTGGGGAGAGGAACAAGAAAAAGGCATTTGAACTAATCAAGGAAAAGTTGATTAATGCACCATTACTTGTTTTACCTAACTTCACTAAAATGTTTGAAATTGAGTGTGATCCTTTAGGAATAGGTATTGGAGGTGTCTTGATGTAAGACGGACGACCGGTGGCATACTTCAGTGAGAAATTGAATGGGGTAGCCCTAAACTATCCCACTTATGACAAAGAATTGTATGCATTAGTTCGAACTCTAGAAACTTGGCAACACTACCTTTGGCCAAAAGAATTTGTGATTCATATGGATCATGAATCTTTAAAGCATTTAAAGGAGCAGCATAAGTTGAGCCGACGCCATGCCACATGGGTGGAGTTCATTGAGACATTTCCATATGTCATCAAATACAAGCAAGGTAAGGAAAACGTAGTTGCCGATGCACTTTCACGTAGGTACGCTTTACTTTCAACTTTAGACACTAAATTGCTTGGATTTGAATGCATTAAGGAATTGTATACACTATACCCTGACTTTGGGGAAGCATTCAAGACTTGTACAAAGGGGGTGAGTGGGGAATATTACTTGCATGACGGGTTCCTGTTTCAAAAAAATAAATTGTGTGTTCCACAATCCTCTTTGCGTGAATTGCTTGTTAGCGAAGCACATAGTGGTGGTTTGATAGGTCACTTTGGGGTAGCTAAAACACTAGGAGTGTTGCAAGAGCACTTCTTTTGGCCACGCATGAAACGCGATGTGGAGAGACTTTGTGATAGATGCATTGCGTGTAGGAAAGCTAAGTCTAGGCAACAATCACATGGTTTATACACACCCCTTCCCATTCCTAGTGCACCTTGGATTGACATTTCCATGGATTTCTTTTTGGGATTACCTAGGACTAAGAGGGGGAGAGATTCAGTTTTTGTGGTAGTAGATGGGTTCTCGAAAATGGCACACTTCATTGCATGTCATACAACCGATAATGCATCATACATAGCTGATTTGTTCTTCAAGGAAATTGTTAGGTTGCATGGAATGCCGAGAACCATTGTTTCTGATAAGGATGGAAAGTTCTTGAGTTACTTTTGGAAGACTTTGTGGGGTAAGTTAGGCACCAAGTTATTATTTTGTACTACTTGTCACCCACAAACCGATGGTCAAACCGAAGTAGTGAATAGGACTTTGTCCACTTTGTTGCGAGCAATCATACAAAAGAACTTGAAAACATGGGAAGATTGTTTGCCACATGTTGAATTTGCTTATAACCGATGTATTCATTCTGCGACTAAATTTTCACCATTTGAGATTGTTTATGGTTTAAACCCACTAACACCTTTGGATTTAACCCCTTTACCTTTGAGTGAACGTGTTAATTTACATGGCAAAAACAAGGTTGAATTTGTTAGGCAAATCCATGAGAAAGCTAGATAACACATAGAGCGGCGAATGGAGCAAAATCTCAAGCAAGCCAACAAGGGCCGCAAGAAGGTTGTCTTTGAACTGGGAGATTGGGTTTGGCTAAATATGAGGAAGGATTGTTTTCCCAAGCAAAGGCATTCAAAACTTCTTCCAAGGGGTGATGGACCATTTCAAGTGGTGGAGTGCATCAATGACAACACCTACAAGCTTAAATTACCAGGTGAGTATGGTGTTAATGCAAGCTTTAATGTTTATGATTTATCCCCTTTTGATGTAGGTGATGATTTGAGGACAAATCCTTTTCAAGAAGAAGAGAATGATGCGATAGGTGGAGCACAAGGGCACACGGTGAAACATTCAAGAGATCCATTGAGTTTATCAAGTGGTCTAGTGACAAGGCTTAAAGTCAAACGCTTTAAGGAAGCTTTGAACGGGCTGGTTCAGCAAATTGGTGATACGGCAAACACATGGAGGCCCAACACAAGTCCAAATTCGAGTGAAGAGAATCTAGTCACAATGATTAAGGTTCTAGAAGATTCAAGTTAAAGTGCAAAGAGCTTAACAAGGGTTGGCCGAATAAGAGCCTAGAAAGGGCTGGCCGAATTGGACCTAAGGGAAAAGCTTTATGGCCGATTTGGCCTTGGAATGTATAGGGTCCGAATTGGACTCGGAATAGAATCCGAGTTCGGGCTTTAGGTTTAGATAATTAAACATTTTTTTAGTTTGTTCTTTAGGATTAAAATCGCAACCTATATAAATAGGGATGCTAAACTCATTTTTCAATTAATTAATGAATTGTTATTGACATTGAGGTTTCTCATATTCGTGCTTTTTGGTTCTTGAGAAGACTTTGAACTTATCAAGTATTGTTGTTGTGGCGTTCAAACAATCGGACTTATCATTGAGATTAACTGGTGTTTCTTAATAATCTTGGTGTGGCGTTCTTCAACTTTCGTAGTTCTTGATTCGCATCTTGATAGACAACAGGTTAAGGCTCAACAATCTTGCAACTTGAAGATCTGGGGGTTGTGATCCGTATTTGATGTTGGGTCTCATCGCATCGTTGGCGAGGTTCATATCAACGATGACCGAATCCGTTTCCACCATGGCATTGAATAGGCATCTTGGGCACAAGACGAGCACTAGCGGAACATGATATGAGTTCTTCATCTTGGCCAGCTTTCTTTTTTCTCGCCTTACTTTCTCTCTCAACCTTTGTGGCTAGGTGAGTGAATTGAGATGTGGTAAATCTATAATAGCTATTTTTTCAAAGGAAAAAAGACAAGATACACCTCATCTGTGATAATGTTAATCTCATCACCCCTTACCAATCGTTTGCTTTTTTCTTTTTTTTTTTTTAAAAAAAAAAAAAAGAACAAACTCAAAGAGGAATGTAAAAGAAAAGGAGAAAGATAACGATCAAATGGGAATTTACCAAATCGTTTAATTAAAAAAAAAAAAAATGGGAATGAGTTAATGATAATGAGTATTACAACTCTCTTCTAGAGTTGAGGAACTACTAAAGAAAATAAGAAAAAGATTACGAGCAAATGTGGTTTCTTGACTTCGATGATAATGTGCACATTGAGTTGTAGCCTAATGGTTTCCAAGATGCTGTTGGGGATAAGGGATGCATTGTGAGGTGGGCACCCCAGAAGGAAGTCTTGGCGCATCCAGCTGTAGGAGGGTTTTGGAGCCATTGTGGTTGGAATTCAACTCTAGAGAGTCTAACTCAAGGAGTTCCAATGATATGTAAACCATGTTTTGGTGATCAAAGAGTGAATGCAAGGTATGCGAGCCATGTCTGGAAAGTTGGATTGGAATTAGAGGAGGTGGAAAGAGGGGAGATAGCGAGAGTTGTAAGAAGACTGATTTTGTATGAGGAAGGGAAAGAGACTAGAGCCAAGAAGTTGAAGCAGAAAATTGACGTGTCTATAAGAAAGGATGGTTCTTCCTATGAGTCCTTGAATGAGCTAGCGAACTTTATTTTGTCACTCTAGTTGTGCAAGCAGCGAGTTACAATGAAAGCTCTTGCTTTCTTTTGTTATAATTATTATTGTTCATTATTTTTATAAACTTTAGGGATTGGAAGATTTAAATACTATATACTTTATGGTATCGTATCAATGCGTATGCATGAAACCACAGCATCAAGAGAAACATAATAAATAAAAGATTTTTTTTTCTGCGTATGAGAAACAAAATAAGGAAAATTATAATTTTTAAACTGTCATTTTATTACGTTGACGTTATATTATTTAAGTACTTTTTTCGTATTTATTATTATTATTATTTTTTTTTTTTTTTTGCTTAGAATTTGAGTAATTTTAACAAATATCCTTTAAAATAATACCATTAAGAATTTTTACCTCTGAATATTGATCTATTGAATTTTGTCATTTTAGAATAAGTAATTTGATAGATTATTATTTATAATTTAACAAATTTCGCTGGTGGTGAGTCTCCGATTACAGACAGCAGACGTAATTTAACATATTATTATTTAAAATTTAATAAATTATGATCTATAATTTAACAAATTATTAATAAAAGAATAATCGATTAACGCCCAAAAGTAATGTTCACAAGCGGTCAATTGTAGCACAGAAGGACGGTCGTATCCACATAGAGATAACAAAATAACAAGAAAGATTAACAGAATAAGAGCATAAGAGAAAAAAAATAAATAATAAGCAGAATAATCAAAAAGAAGAGTTTTTGAGACTTTGTTGCAAATAAAAAAAAAATAGAGAAGATTTGTGTGAAAGAAACTTAATAACAAAAACGGTAAGGTGTCGAGAATCCCTAATGTCTCGTTCACTAATTCAAGTTTTGATTCACAAAATAAAAGAATCGAATAAATTAAATCTCTATGTTGACTCTGAAAATATTATTATTACAAGTTATCCAAAATCGACAATATATCAATTTGACAATATTGCAGTAAAAGACAATTTGTAAAATAATTTGAAAAACAAACAATGCATGACAGAGTTCATAAGAAAAGCGTGACTGAACTTATATAAAAATTGGCACACAATATTTTAAAAAGTAAAAGAAAATTATATGAGATTTAATTCATTCGGATGTTGAAGTTTACAGCACAAGGAATCAAAAATTCGAATTGGGTCACTTACAAAAGTTCATCTCTAACCTCACCAAGAGAACTCTAGCCTAGCTTGCAAAACATTCTCACAAGTTCTAGAGAGAAAATATGAGACTGACAGTAAGACGACAAAAAACTGAATATTAAAAGCTTCCCTAAACCTTAGGCTAACCCCCCTATTTATAGTGTTTAGAAGTTGCCTGTCAAATAAGGAGCAAAAAATATAAATAGAAAATTACAAAAAAAATGAAACAAAATAAAATTACACATAAATTAGGAGAAATCAAATATATGATTTGGGGAAGAAATCTGGCTAATTTGCTCTGATTTTGAAGGAGAAATTCGGATTGAGCACTCAGTGGACACGTGTCGCTACGTGATTGGCATTGAGGAGAAAACATGCCACGTGTCGCACATGGATTGGTTGGAGTGTGCTGGCGTGAGCAAGCGCGGGGTTCGCGGAAGCCAGTTGTCACGCACGGAGAAGAGAAGTAGACTGCACACTGACAAGAAGAAAGCTTTGGACGCACACTGGTGTTTGCGTGGAAGGAACGCACGCGCTGAGTGTGGACGTGCTGGTGACGCGCGAGGCGTGAGATGGCAGGAGAAACGGACGCGGATTTCCACGCTGACGGGTGCAGTGGCTTGGCTCGGTGGCTTGACTCGCTTTGGCTTAGGGTGGTTGAAAACATGACTTTCATGGCTTATTTTTGTGTACCTTTCACACTATTTATCTACAAATAATTAAGTAAAAACTAGATAAATTTCAATTAAAAATATTTTGAATAAAAATAATTAAATTATTTAATTAAAATTTAAATATTTTAATATTATATAAATTAAAAACAATAATTATGATGCATTTTCATGCACTAATCACCTATCATAATATAAATAAAAGAGTAGAACTTTATAAAGATGTATTTAAAGTTCAGTTTTTGCAATTTTCTCTCCGAAAATTTCACTGACGGATCCTGTCGAGGCCCAATTTATAATTTTGCTTTCGAGCCCAACAGGTTCCAGAAAATTCCATAATACATTGGTAAGTTCACGAACTAGCAAGAACTTTCCTCAAACGTCAAATCAATGACGCGCAAAATCGATTTTCTCTGAGAACACGAGAATCTCCCACAACTACTTATAAATACCAATCAAATCCTCACGGTTCAGGCAACGAGAAGAACAAAGCAACTCACTCACTAACAATCAAAAAACAAAACACTTTCAAATTCCAGTTTCCTTTTCTTCTTCAATCGTCTTTAGCTAAAATGTCGCTCATTCCAAGCTTCTTCGGCGGCCGACGAAGCAGCAGCGTCTTCGACCCCTTCTCCCTCGACGTCTGGGACCCCTTCAAGGACTTCTCCGTTCACTTTCCCTCCGAACTTTCTCTGGAAAATTCGGCCTTCGTCAACGCCCGGATCGATTGGAAGGAGACCCCGGAGGCGCACGTGTTTCAGGCCGATCTTCCGGGGCTGAAGAAGGAGGAGGTGAAAGTCGAGGTGGAGGACGATCGCGTGCTTCAGATCAGCGGAGAGAGGAAGGTCGAGAAGGAAGACAAGAACGACACGTGGCATCGTGTGGAGCGGAGCAGCGGAAGATTCCAGAGGAGGTTTAGGCTGCCGGAGAATGTGAAGATGGATCAGATCAAAGCTTCCATGGATAATGGAGTTCTCACTGTCACTGTTCCCAAGGAAGAGGTCAAAAAGCCTGATGTTAAAGCCATTGAAATCTCTGGCTGATCCAACTTATATCAAGTTATGGCACTTGTTTAGTTTACTTTGCGCTGTGTCACTGGTTGTTTAGTTCAAGGTCGTGCAAGAATTGATTGTAAGCGTGTGTTTTGTGATATATGTGCTCCATCATATATGCGTGCTGCAATGTAAAGTTTTGAGTCGTAAGTTGAATATATGGTGAATAAAAGGTGTTAATTAGATCTGCAGTGCTCAACTAGTAGTTTTCCAATCACTTGTTTTTCCCGATAGGCAAACAATTTGAGTCTGATTTCTCAGAGTTTGGTGTTGAAAATTTCAGAAACTATTTTTCATCTTTAAAAACGAAACGCCGGAAGATTTTTAGTCTCTTTAAAATAAAATAAAAAATAAAAAATAATAAAAAATAAAAAAAAAAGGAAACCAACATGCAAGCGAAGGGCTTAAAAAATGATAAATTGGAAAACGATACCAAAAATGTGACAAGTATACTCCAAAGGACGAAGTCTAAAGAAACGACAACATAACAAACACAAAATACATCATTGTCGTCAAACGACAACAAATAGAGAAAGTGACAATATCTTATATGAACGACGGCACGACAAAGCGGCATGCTAGCAAATCGGAAATGGGATGATCTTTACAACAATGGCAACATCTTATTAAACTGACGAGTCATAACACCCTCCAGAACGACGTAAATTCTTAGTAAACTGTACAACATCGACATCATACGCTCAAACAACGACAATATCTTAGAAAGAAGTCAACACGTAAGAAAAAATACAACCACAGGGAAATATTTTCTGCAATCACAAATGACAAGAAAGTTAAAATCCATAGTTTCACATTCGTTTCTTTCCCCTGTAAAAGTTATGTATTTTTATGCACAATACGAGAACATATAAGAAAAATTACGACCACAACAAATTTTTTCTGCAATAACAAATGACAGGAAACCTAAATCTCACATTATATTGGTAATAGTTTTTCGGTTGGAAAATAAAAAAAGTGTGTGATGCTGAAATGGGTCTCCTGAATGCCATACTCTCAAGAAAAGCTCAAATGACCTTCAACAAAAAGGTATCTATACCCGAAACCGACACAGGTAAGTAGATGGAGAATACCTTCACGTGTCAGAAAAACTACGACCACATCAATTTTTTTCTGCAATCACAAATGACAGGAAAGCTAAATCTATAGTTTCACATTTGTCTCTCACATGTAAAAATTTGGTATGTTTATGCACAAAAAGAGAGCTAAGGAGGACGCCACGTGATATGGATGCCCACCTTCACGGGAAGGGGGTTGTATTAAGTCTGCGATTTCCTCCCCATAGGTGTTATGGGGTCGGGAGTAGTAAAATCAGTCATTACTTTGGTTCTTACCCTATATCGTTCCTATTGACTCATCCCCCATGGCTAAACTTGTTTTCTTTCTTTTCTTTCAAAGCATTAACAATTATTTGTGCTGCATAATCCAATCTTCTTGGGGGCCATATTAGTGATTGCAATAGTGAATTTTTTTTTTACTTCACAGAGCCTGCAACAATAGTAGATCCTACGGAGCCAGTTTAAGCATCACTAGAAGAAGCAGTTGATTCAAGTGACAGTAATCTTACCTGACGTTTTCATAACCCCCTCCCCTTCGGACTCCATATCCCTTTTGATTCTATATAGATGAGGGTTCACCCCGGTTACAACATTCTTTTGTAGAGCACATGCAAAAAGGAGCTTATAAAGTAGTCATGGGACAGTAGAGAGGTAGTCAACCCTAACAATATGTATGAGGGATGGTGGCGAGAAGAGGTGCGAGAAGTAGGAGTTCTATTAGAGACCAGTCCCAGAATTGAATCTTGGTCAGTGAAGCAAAGAATGGAATATTAGGACTCCTTAAAAGATTGGATTCGAGTGTCACACTCTTTAATTACCTTTAAGTAAGAAGGATAGGTAGTTGTAGTAGAAGCTAAAGGGTCTTACATGCTAGTTTATCTTCCTTTGTTGCATTTAAGGGGAAAAAAATAAAGAAGCTATAGTTGCTTGCAAAAAATTTCCTTTTCTTTGTGGAAGTCTCGCTAGATATCTCATAAAATTGTTACTAGATAAACACGACATAAATTTTCAGCTGCACTTTGCCATGTATTTTTGTCAAGTCAGTATTTCTGCTTATTCATACATGAACGATTAAAGTGTTTCATTTCTTAATCGGCAATATTACAAAATAAAATAAAATAAATCTTTTAAAAAAAAAAAGCTTAACCTTTGAAAAAGTAAACGATTAATTGCATAACAAAACATTTTGTTAAGCAAAAAAAAAAAAAAAAAAAAAAAACAAAACTACACGTGGGAGGTTGGAAAACTTCCTGGAAGAAGTGGGTGTGTGAAGAAGGAGTGAAATACGTCAGTGGAGAGTTGGCTAAAAACAAAATAACGTGGAGAGAAAAGCAATTAATAAAAAAAAAAGGCGTGGGCTGCTTCAAAAATGCCTATATATAGGCATATAAGGGACGTAAAAAGAGGGAAGAAAAAAAGGACTTCGGCCAGTGTGTGTGTGTGTCCAGGTGAGGGGGAGGACAAAAGCAAAAAAAGAAAGGGGGGCTTTGTGCAGGCGTGAGTGAGAGAAAGTGAGAGAAGAAAAGAAAGAAAAAAAAAAAAAAAGGTTTTTGTGAATCTTTATTTTAAAACAAAAAAAATTCCTCTTCATCCTATTGACTACACTTTAAATAGTTAGATCAATAAATGGATAAGTAGGAAATTTCTTTACAAAGTCTTGTTTCTCACAATATCTCTATTTCAAAAGTCTGATCTCCCGTAAAAGAATTTTGTCTTTTAGAAAAATGGATTCTACACCATTTGGTTAGTAATCTATAAGAAAATCAGATTGCAAGATCTAGAACTTCTACAAAAATAAAGAGTTGCAAGTTTTAAAACTCTTAAAAAAATCATGAGATTGTAAGTTTTAGAACTCTTAAAAAAAAAATCATGAGATTGTAAGTTCATCGAATCTCATAAAAATAGGGTTGCAAGATTTAGAATCTCTAAGAGAAATTTAAAGTCGTAAGTTTTAAAACTCTACGACAAAATGAGTTGTAATGTCATAGAACCTTAATATCAAATGAAAACTAATGCCTACTACAAACGTGGCATGAAAGTAGAATAAAAGAAAGCAGATTTCTTTTATCTGCACAATCGGCCGTGCATGCAATTTTAACTACTTTCAGTTCGTAATCAATAAAGGCCTCCCAAATCCTGAAGAAAGAAATAGTCACTCCCTTTATGTACTCTCATGCTCATTCATAAAGGAGAACCATGCAAAAAAATAGAACTGTGCACCAGTAATGGATTTCAACTTCCGAAGAGTGCAACGTCGAACTTGATTTTCCTAAGGCTATATCTAAATGGGCCTCTGACATTGATTACAAGCCCAACAAGAGAAGAATAGAGGCTTCGGCCTTCTTTACCAATGACGTAAGCCCAAATAAAGGGGAAGACTTCATTGTTATTTGTTTAACAACGTATGGTATAACTGAAGGCCAATCAATTATCACAGAAGGCATGAAGCCTCGTCCCAAAGCATGCAGAGAAGCCAAGATGATTAATTAATTGAGTTGCTCAAATTAAAGAAGATAGCAGTTCATCCATCAATGATGGAACGTTGATAATTGCAACAGATGCAATACAAAATGTTATCAACATACTGTAAATCCCATTTCACAAATATATATACATATATATATATATATATGTATAGTGAATCAAATTATCTCCAAAATCATTCAAAGAGAGATATAGGAGTTTCAATTCAAAACAAACTCTCAAATTACTAAGAACGAACAACCTCGACCTGATTCCTCGACCTGATTCCGCAAAGGATACGTAGACAACCTATCAAATTAGGTGTGGTTCAAAGTTTAAAAAAAATAAAATGAGAAGTAAATTCTCAAAAGTCCAAAACAAGGTCATTCACCTCAAAATTTTTAAATCCCAAATTCAAATCAAAAAAATCTCAACACCAAATTTAAAAAGGATTCTTTAAATTCCTCATAAGGTCACATACCGGGAAATTAATTCTAAAGTAAAATTTCAAATCGAATTTTAAAATATCTTTGAATTCCTCCTATGGTTATATATCGGGAAATTCTCTAAAATCTAAATTTAAATTCAAGAACTACGATTGACTTGATTTTCTATGAGATACGTAGGCAACTTAAAATTTAGGTGCAGTTTCAAGACCAAATTCAATCTAAAAAAAATCCTCATAAAAGACAAAGTCAAAACAAAAATAAATCAAATTTCAAAGTGTGTAAATTCCTCATAAGGTCACACACCGAGGAATTGTCCAAACTCCCAAACCCAAAATTCAAACTACAAGTGGCTTGATCCCTTAACGGAATATGTAGGCAACTTGACAAAATTCACTGAGTTCAACCGCAATTTTAAATCAACCCAAATTTCCCAAATTCACATTTTAATTAGAATCAAAATGTTTTCCCTTGTACCAAGAGATTGTAATTAAGAGATTATTCTTATAATCTTGAATGGTTCAAACTATAAATAATAAACTCCTATTCTAGTTAAATCTTAAGATAAGTGAAATTATATTGTGTGTGAAATATTATTTCAACATTAATAAATATTTTTACTCTCACATTTAAAGCGTAAAAGAGGCCCAATTACCAAAAGTTGCATCCAAAACAAACAAGGAAGAAAACAGACTATCTGCCACTACATTCAAGAAAAGTGAGAAATACAGAGATGAAAACACATTAATACAAGTCAAAGGACTTAAACATCACATTGAGCATACCAAGCTCAACTCACCCAAGCCATCTCACTATCCTGATTCCAACTTCTTACAGATGCCCGACGGCTTAACTGATTCAGATGTTTCTTCTTAGAACTTCATATCTTTGATGTTAGCCTTCAATATCAACTGCAGAACTCCTCTCCAAGAGTCAATGACTAACTTCGTGGCTCAGATGATGAAAAACGAGGATCACCATGAAAAGTTTGGATGCATTATCGATGATAAATACATGTATTGCTATATATGATATGCCAACCTTTTGGATGCATCAACCTTTTGGAGCGCCATACGAAGGCTGATGGCGAATGAAGACGGCAAGAAGATGAGGGGGAGAGCAACAAAATTCAAGAATAAGATTACTCTATATATGAGACGAGGTGTTTTTTTTTTTTCCCCTGCAATTCTCTGAATGACCTGGTCATCCTATCTTATCATTGTCAAATTTCCTGCCTCATTTTCCATGTACTTCATATTATCCATTTATCTTCAATTCCTGCTTTCTTTTCCATGTAATATATTTTCATAAACATTCATTATTTGTCTCTGGTTATGTTTGAACCAGAAAAAATTTGCCTTGAACACTGGGTTCCACACAGGCTTCCCAGAGGGTATTCAGTCTTTCCAAACTTATTTTCTTCTGTCTCTATATATGCCTTCTTTTCCCAAGTTTATTGCTCACTGAGAAATCTTGAAAGTTTTCAGTTTAATTCGTTGATTCAAATTTTTAATTTGAGTTAAAATGTGATTTTATATCAAAATTTTTTACTGTAAAAAAAAAAATTAAATGTTCATGTTTGTGAAAGTTTTTTTTCTGTAATAAAACTCAAATTTTAAATTCAAATCAACAACTAAATGGGGCCTTAGTTGCTGCCTTTTCCAAAGGACACTGAGTTAAGCAAGAGATTTTGAGGTTCACTTCTAATGGTCACTGGGCATTTTCCCAAAAGGAAAAAAAAAAAAAAATGTTAAGGAATTTATTGAGAAAGGCGGCCAAACACCAAAATATTATAAACATAGAAGACTCGATATGTTATCAACATAGAACATTCCCTTAACATTACAATGTATGATTACCGAAACCAAGTAGCACACCACAAACTCGAGCAAAAGCAAACAAAGAAAAGAAAATCATGGCACACAACATTTTTCTTGACAATCCCACCAAACGATTTGTTCCAAAGACCGTTCCGAAACACCTCACAAAGCTAGCGCGTTAACATATATATACATATATATATATATATATAATTCAGACAAAAAAGGCGCAAAGACACGACCTTAATCAATCCTCGCCGGTGATTTCGACGACTCTGACATTCGACCTCGAAGCTTCCTCCTTGGGAACAGTGACAGTGAGAACTCCATTGTTCATGAACGCTTTAAGCTGATCGATCCTTGCGTTATCGGGAAGCTTGAACCTGCTCATGAAGCTTCCGCTGTCGGTGCTGATCTGAAGCACCCGATCGTCCTGGAGCTCGACGAGCACGTCCTCACCGGGGAACGTAGCTCTGAGGACATAGGCGTAGGCGGTCTCCTGCCAGTCGACTCGCGAATTCACCGAAGCTCCGAAGTTGAAGTCTGGGAAAGCGCGGGAAAGTGAGGGAAAAGGGAAAGGAAAATCCAGGAAAGGGTCCCACAGGTCTAGAGAAAACGGATCGAAGAGGTCGATTCTTTTATCGCTGTTGTTGATTGGTATTATCGACATTGTTGATGAGAATATTTGATAAAAGAGACCGGAGAAAATCAAAATTTGGGGAAATAGGCCGGTTTTTTTTTATAACAAAAAAATGATGACGTGTATCACACGTGGCAAAAAAATGGGTCCTATTAGTCTCAAAATGGGTCATTTTTTCAAAACTCTCAAAAACCCTCAATCTCTCTCGACCGACCTCTCTCTCGACCGACTCTCTCTCTTCCTCCCACCCGACCAAATCCTCCGCGCAGTTCTCTCCGATCACCTGTCACCGACCGACCACCTCTCGTCTCGGCCGACCGACCACCTCACCAAACACCGACGTTACCTAAAACCGACCAAAAACCGACCTCCATTCCCACTAAAACCGACCAAAAACCGATACTAAAACCGACCCCGACCACGAAAACCGACTAAAAATCCGGCAGCTTTTAGAAGTAATGGCATCACAAAGCGACTCTTCCTCAACTAAAACGGCCATTTCCCGAACACATGAGGCAACGGAATCGACTGAGGTAATATTCTTATTTGACATTCTTATATATTTTTTTTTGCAAGAACAAAAACTTAATATAAGCAACATTGGTCTGTTCAAAGTCGGTTTAGGTTTTGGTCTGTTTGCAGTCGGTTCTAGGTCTGTTTAAAGTCATTTCTGGTGGTCGGTTCTTAGTCGGTTCTGGTCGATCATGGTCGGTTCTAATTGATTTTGGTCGGTTCAGATCTGATCGGTTCTTGGTCGGTTCTTAGTCGGTTCTTAGTCGGTTTTGGTCGTTTTGGTCTGTTTGCTTCGGTTTTTGGCCTTCTTTTCGCTTGGTCCATTCTGCCGGGATTTTAGGTCGGTTCGGTCGTGTCATGGTCGGTTCGCTCATTTGGGTCTGTTCTGACCTATGTTTACCTTTTATTTTACAAAGATGACCTCCCAAAGTACAACACTGGTGAAATTCACGGATCGGACATCTAAAGACGTTAATGGATCCCAGACGCGGGAGTATTTCCTACCAAAGTGACGATGAAGTCCAAGATTGAGGCGTTGGAGGTAATTAGGCGTAGTCTAGACCCCGAGATAGAAATGCCAATCTTCAAGGAGTCTGCCGGACATTTTATTTCAATGTCCGAAAATATGACATATTGTGGGGTGTTGACACACTATCTCGCTTTTAAGGCGAGATAGAAACAAGGAAAAGACATGAGTTGTGGTTCAAGGTTAATGGAACCGCAAACTCGGTTTGGAATGAGGGAATTTGCTTTAATAACTGCTTGAACTGGGGGAATCTCCTGAGCCAGACGTGATCTTGAAAGCTTCAAAGAGCGTAAGATTATTGGAGCATTTCAACTCCCCGTAGTACTTGTTGCGATTTAAGAAGATTGTCGATGTGGGGATAAGATAAAAGGTAGCGATAAAGCAAAGATCGCTATCATTTATTTTTTAGCACAAGTACTATTATCGGGGGACGAGAAGAAGACCGTCTCAATCGGATTGGGCATCTTCGTTGACGACTTAGAATTCTTCAACAACTATCCATGGGGCGGGTGTGTCTTTTGAATGCACTCTGCGGGCTCAAGAAGAACTTGAGAGACAAATACCAAAAATGGGTTCGGAAAGGACGCAATAAGAGCGTCAAGGAAACCTACTCAATATCTGCGGGTTTCCTTGGGCCTTCCAGTATGTTATACTGATTATGTTAATAACTTTTCATGCATTATAGTAAATTGGTTTACTAGACTTTAAAAAATTGGTTTAACGCAGTTTTGGGCATTCAAACGTTTCCAAGCATCGGTATACGTTTGCAAAAGATGGTTGAGGGCGTCTTCCCGAATGCTCAAATGGGAGCAACGCCGGGTTTCCTTTTGGTCGAGGTTAGACAAATAGACGACCTCATGCACAAAGTGGCGAGGTAAGGGTTTGAATACAAAGTTTTTGTTTGTGTAAATTTTACAAAATAGGTTTTTTTTACAATATGTTTCTACCTAAATAATCATTGAATGTATGTTTTTTTAATGTACAGGAATGACCGTACCAGTTCTTTATCCCAATCGAGGAGGAAATGAACAAGATGTGCATGAGGTCGATATGCCTTATGCCGACCAAGAAGATGTTTGAGATTGACCAGCTTGCATCAATTTTGGACTCGGTGCACAAATGGTCCATGTCCAAAAGTCAAGCCCCAAAACAGTTTGGTCGTCTCCAACTACTTCCCCAACAACAACAAAGAAATTCCCCAACAACAACAAAGAACTTCCCCAACAACAACAACAACAACAACAACATCAACAACAACAACAACAACAACAACAACAACAAAGAATAACAACAACAACAAAGAATAACAACAACAAAAGAATAAAGACGATGGTATGTCTATTGACCACATAGGGACGTGCTCTATCACAAGATGATGAAGTACAATGGTAGACATTTTGATGCCATCAATAGGAGGCTAGACTCGCTAGACCAATCCGTTAGGGAAATTAGGGTCAATCTAGCGGGTCTAGCAAAACAACAACCTGGCCCAGAGCCCGAGGCGGAGCCCGAGCGAGCTTGACCTCCCTCGAGTTCGCCCCCAGAGGCGGAGCCGGACCTCCTCCCTCACGACGCCTGCGAGCCGAGGCGGATCTTGACCTCGTGTTCAGCCCGAGCCTAAGGCGGATCTTGACCTCCCTCGTTTCACCGGAGCGAGGCGTAACTTGACCTCCCTCAAGTTCGGCCCAGAGCCGAGGCGTAACTCGACCTCCATCGTGTTCACCCCGGATCCGGAGGCTCGGCGATGAGCAACAAGGTTCGATCGGGGTCGAGTCTGCACACCGAAGGTTGAAAAGCGACTTAAGAGGCCCAAATAGGGGAGTGGACTCACCTTACACGGATCCCTGCGTAACGTGAGGAAGAAGGTGTGGACCTTCAACGCGATCTTTGTTGAGGCCTTCAACAAATGGGTTCTTGATCCTCGACGGACTCCGAGCTGATTGTATGCGGCCTTGGAGATTGGAGGAAGGACTTCTTCCACGTCCTCTTGAAGCCGAGGCGAATGGTCATTTAATGATGTAAGTAATCACAAAATATTTTCTAAATTTAGTCTTATTTTTTATACCATTATCATTATAATTGAATTAATTTGTTATGACTTATAGCAAATTGACGAGGCATCGGGTCTTCTAGCAAAAAAGGCGGTCAAGGGGCACCCGAGGGGCGTTCATTAAGGATATTGTCATCCTAGGCGATATATTTTGCCAAAAGATGAAAGCGCGATACTTCATCAACAAAAAGGAATTGGCAACTTATACATTTGATGACGACCTTGATGAATATGTCCGTGGAGAGAAGCGCGTAATTGGCCAGAAATGGGATGACGCCAAGGGCTTCACTTTGCCTCTAAACATTCGGATGAAGCATTGGGTCGCGCTTTTATGTTGATCTTTCTGAATGCAACATAAAGGTGTATGACTCACTATTCCAATGTCTGAGATTTCACGGATGCGAAGAGAAGTGGAGCCAATCGTTTGTGATGATGCCCATGTTCTTGAAGCACACAGGTTTATTCAAACATCTAGGCGATAAACTTGAGTGTACATGGCCAATGATTCGGGTGAAGGGGTTGGTGCTAACGAAAGATCGAAGCGATCTGCTGCCTTTTCACTTACAAATTTATTGAATACCTTCTCCGCGGACTCCCTTTAGAAGACCTGAAAGAAGAAAAAGTTGCAGATTACCGGCTTGAAGTCGCAGTCGGAATTTGGAGCGAGTTTAGGATGAAGAAGCCCCTGAGCCCAACTATATGAAATGTTTGCTGTTTTGGTTGTTGTAACATAAGAACAGTACATTGTTTAACATTGTTTTGGTTGTTTTGGTTGTTGGTGTTACAATATGTTCATTATTGGCATTGAGTTGCATTTATAATTTATCAAATTCTACAGGTTATTTTGGCTATGGAGAACCTTATACTTTATGGGGAAATGCTTTGCCCAAATTATTGTGTAATAAGTTTTTTTTTTTAGCACTTTCACTCAAAACATACGGAGAGGTCTGTTCACAAGAAAAACAGACCTCTCTGGTCTGATTCTTTAGGACAGCGCCACACGGCCACGGCCGGGCGGCCGGCAAAACACGGCGGGGGCGCCGGGCGGGCGCCTGCGGGCGGCGCTGTCCGGCCGAGGCGGGACCACGGCCCGGGCGCGGCGCAACAGGGCCGTGGTCCCGGCGCGGGCGGGCAAGGAGGGGCCAGGCCGGGCGCGGCCCATGGGCCAGGCCGAACCAAAAATAGAGGCGCGGGTAAGGGCTGTGTCCGGCGCGCAAACTGGGCAGGCCAAGGGCTGTCCGGGCGCCGCATGGGCCACCCCGACCAAGAACCGACTAACATAAGGGAATGGACCAAAAACAGAAAAAAAACTAGAAAAAGAACAGACCCGAACCGACTATGAACGGACCAAGAACCGACTAACAAAAATGAATGGACCAAAAACAAAAAAACTAGAAAGAACAGACCAGAACCGACTAAGAAACGGACCAAGAACCGACCATGTTTTTCAAGAATGACCCGAACCGACCAAGAACAGGACTAAGAACAGGACCAAGAACAAAATGTGTGAAAAAATTTAAAGGACATTGGTTTATGTAAAACGACGTCGTTTTTGCAATATTAAACGCACGCCGTTTCTTCGTTCACATTAATGAAGTGTTTACGAATTCAAAACCAACGTTGGCTTTTGAAAACGACGCCGTTCTTGTTCGATTGATGTAGTCTTTCTCAAGTCAAAACCAACGTTGGCTTTTAAAAACGACGCCCTGCCTCTCTTTGCTCGGATTGATGTAGTGTTTACGAAGTCAAAAACCAACGTTGGCTTTTGAAATAATAATAATAATGATAATAATAATAATAAATATTATAATAATAAAAATAATTCTATTAATAATAATAATTATAATAATTACAATAATAATATAATAAAAATCCAAAATTATCAAAATAATAATAATAATAATAATAATCATTAAAATAATAACAATAACAATAAATATATTAATAATAATAATAAATAATAATAATAATAAGTGTAATAATATGAAAAATAAAAATAATTATAATGACAATAAAAATTATAATAAAAAAAAAAATAATAAGCATAATGATAATTATTATCATAATTATAATAATAGTAATAATAAAAATATTAAAACTAATAATAATAATAATAATAATAATAATAATAATAATGATAATAATAATTGATAATAATAATAATAGTAATAACAATAATGATAATAATAATAATGAATAATTGTCAATGAATAGGTCTCTTTACTTATATGACTTAATAATAATAATAATTATTATTACTATTATTATTATTATTATTATTATTATTATTATTATATTATTATTATTATTATTATTATGTTTTATTGTTTATTATAGTTATTATTATTATTTTTATAATTACTCTAATAATTTTTAGTTTGTTCTTGGTCCATTTCTTGGTCCGTTTCTTGGTCCGTGTTTCTAGGTTTTTTCCATTTCTAAGCAAATTTTTTTTTCATGTACAAACTAAAAAGTTTAGAATTACCCAAGAAGTCCGAGGAATATGAAAAAATATATCTTTTATATTTTTTCACAAATTTTGTTCTTGGTCTGTTCTTGGTCTGTTCTTGGTCTGTTCTAGGTTTTTTCCATTTCTAAGAAATTTTTTTTTTTCATGTACAAACTAAAAAGTTTAGAATTACCCAAGAAGTCATAGGAATATGAAAAAATATATCTTTTATATTTTTTCACAAATTTTGTTCTTGGTCTGTTCTTAGTCTGTTCTTGGTCTGTTCTAGGTTTTTTCCATTTCTAAGCAAATTTTTTTTTCATGTACAAACTAAAAAGTTTAGAATTACCCAAGAAGTCCGAGGAATATGAAAAAATATATCTTTTATATTTTTTCACAAATTTTATTCTTGGTCTGTTCTTGTCCGTTTTGGTCGGTTTTTTTTTCGGGTTCCAACTCCAAAAAGGATTTGCCAATTGGGTATGAAAAAAATAAAATATTTTCTTGGTTCTTGAGTTCTGGTCTGTTCTTTTTATTTTTCTCGGTTTTGGTCATCTATTTTATGGGTAAAGTTTCCTTTTTAGTCGGTTCTGGTCGGGGTTTTTCCATTCTTATACCGGCCGTTTCTTGATGCCCTAAAGTCTTGCCAATTACCCAAGAAGTTCGCCCTTGAAAAATATCTTTTATTTTTTTCGGGCCTGCATTTCCTTGCGCGCGCACCGGCCGGGGGCCCTTGCCAATTGGGGCCCCACACTTGGGCGCGCCTTGCCCAGGCCGTGCACCCTTTTCTATTTTTGTCCGGGCCCGGGTCTGTTCCTTTATTTTGCAAGGCCCGCGCCGGGCCGTTTTTTTTCCATGCGGCGCGCCGGGCGTGGCCCCTGCGCGCGGACCTAAAAGAATAGACCAGAAAGGTCTGTTTTGCGCAAAACAGACCTCTCCGGTCTGTTTTGATTCAAATTGTTAAAAAAAAAAACATAAGTTATTACACACAAATTTGGGCAGCATTTCCCCATAAAATATAAGGTTCTCCATAGCCAAAACAACCTGTTGAATACGATAGATTCTAAATGCAACTTCTGATTTGTTTGAAGTTTTCCTACTTAAAAAAAAAAAAAAAAAAACCATTATTGTGAAAAAATTTGGGCAGCATTTCCCCATAAATGTAAGCTTCCTCAAAGCCATAATAAGCTGCTGAATATAATGAGGGTGAACAAGAAATTTCTAATGATAGTGTCCATATTACATTGTAAACAAGAAATTTATAAGTCATGATTATTACATCGGTGCGTTCTTACATTTCTTCTGATAGTGCCCATATTGCCCACACCTAGCACATCGATTCTTTCTTCGTGTGAACTCACCTATCTTTGGGAATGCGTTTTGCTTGACCTACCCCTCTTTGGTTGAACTCATGTGGAAGAAGTAGAATTTCCTTTACGTGATTCGAATATCCCATTGCGAAGTATCCGGCACAGGATAGATTGTCTCGAAGATACGCAAGAGCCCAAACTTCATCTGTAGTATTTTGAGCATAAATCATAGAGTGACATTCACCTTCTCTACAACATGATATTGCATGCTCGCATGGTATCTGTTCAAGGTCGAACACACGACAAGTGCAACTTCTCGCCAATGTTGACAATTACGATTTGCCTCTCCACCTGTCACTTGGAACTCAACAGTATTAAGTCTTGTGGCCGTTAGAAATCCCGCTTTGTTGTGCCTCTCACGAAGAGTTTTTTCCACACTTGGCGTTAACAATGTTTTAATTTTAGAAGCTTCGACCCGCCTGTTATTAAACCACTCTGACATCTTCGCTTGTATAAAATTAAAGAGGGCAATGACAGGGTAATCCCGAACATCCTTGAGCATTGCGTTCATTGATTCAGACATGTTTGTGGTCATAATATTATATCGATTTCCTTTAAAATGAGCACGAGACCACATTTCAAAACGAACTTGCTCCTGTAGGTATCTAGCAACACTGGGATATCTTGCAGACAACTCATCAAACAAGACAGAAAACTCGTCAATGCGGTAGGCCTCAGAGGTTCTAAAGAATAGTGGCGAACACACCTACAGCTGAAATTACTCTTGATGTTTTGAGACACATGCCATGTGCAACAACCGTGATGTGCTAATGAATAAACGTAGACAATGCATTACTTATACTTTGATTCCTATCGAAAATAAAAACTAATTCCTCGGAATCGGTGACAATCACCTTCAAGTTCGAGAAGAACCATGTCCGGGATGCATCATTCTCTGAGTCTACAATGGCCCATGCGATGGGATAACAATGGCGTTCACTATCACGTGCGGTGGCAACTAACAACGTACCTCTAAATTTTCCCTTCAACCACGTTCCATCAACACTCGATAACTTTCCTCATGCAACCGAAAACCTCGTATACAAGGTCCATATGCTAGGAAAAGATACATAAAACAGTTCTGTTCATCAAAATGAATATTGGTGATCTTTGCCGTGATTAGTAAGAGACACCATATGAAAGTATGATGGGAGCCGAGTGAAGCTTTCTTGGCCGTACCTCTTACGAGTTGAAGTGCATGCTCACGAGCCTTCCATCCTTTGTAATAATCAAGGCCGTCCCGAATTCGTCACGGGCATATTTACGAATTGATTTCGGAACCGGGCCTGTTTTGACGCCTACAAATTGATTTTTCATGCAACTTCCAATAACGGAGTCGTTGCTTGCCCGTGCTTCACGAACGCTTTTCTAACGAGCAAGAGTGAACACCATTATACTTGCGGATTACAAACATGTTCGACGGTCTCAATTTGCGTGCTCGGATCGCCACACACATTTCGGATCCACACACTCTACTACAAGCACGTCTTTATTTGATTTTGTTGTCCGAAACTCAAACTTCCCTTTCAAAGCTATTAAATGCGACTTTTCCTTCAAATCATTCTTACTTGTAAAGTCTTGACCAACTTCTAAACTAGATCCGTCCTTTGAAGGTAGATCCATGAGATGATCCAAACTCGTCTTGTCCATACAAACTAAAGGACCAAAGAACTTCTACTTCATTTAAAATGGCAAGCGGTTGTGGCTCTAGGCTGTGGTTTGTGACTCGGTTGTGGTTGTGACTGTGGTGGAATATCATTACGACTCGACAACTCATCTCAGCTACATTACCCATAAAATCACGATCAAAAAAAATCATCATGCGGAGGATTTCTCTTAATTTTTACTCCATCAATATGTTCTTGAGATTGATAAACTTCTCATCCACTATCACGTGTAAGCGGTACCTCGTGGGCTATATCCCTGAAGAATAACAAATCATCATTGTCTTTTATTACAACGGGCAACGATTTACTGTTTCAAATTCGGTACCCATGATAGGCTTTAAAAGAATGTTTTTGTCCATCAATTACGCATTTTCTACAAATCTTATCAACAAAGGTTTCGAGAGTATCCTTCTCATCCATATATATGCCAATTAAATTACAATCAGTATGCCACACCCAACAACTTTCGGTCTCATTCCATTTTCCTCCAATGTCAAAAAAAAATCCTCCATCGAGCCATTATTTAGATTTTAAAAGCTGCGAAAATTTAAGCAAGAAAATAATACGTCATTAAACCATACAATAAAATGAGAACAAACCAAGAACATACCATATAATAAGAACAACCCAAGAACGGATCAAGAAACGGACTAAGAACCGATTGTGCAATAAGAATGACTAAAAAGCTGGCCGTGCAATAAGAAACGAGACCAAGAACGACTACTAAAAAATGACCACACGAACCGACCATGTTATAAGAAACGGACCAAAATGACCACGAACCGACCATGTTATATGAATGACTAAAACGGACCACGAAACAGACCACGAACCGACCATGTTATAAGAATGGACCAAGAAACGGACCACGAACCGACCACGAACCGACCATATTATAAGAAACGGACCAAGAATGGACCACGAACCGACCATGTTATAAGAATGCGGACCACGAACCACGAACCGACCATCCTGTTTTTTCTAAACTCAAAGCAGATCTTCATCATATCGACGATGTAAACTAGTCTTTTAACATGTAAAATTACTATTTTAATGGATTTTTAACATTTTTAACTACATTCTCATCTTAAAAACATATGAACAACAACGAAAAACACCACAAAAGATATAGAAAATGAAAGACTTACTTACTAGCTCTTCTTCAAACTTCGTTTTGGACGAGAAAAAAAAAACGTTGAATGGGCAAGATAATAATGTTAATGAGGTTATGCGATGACGATGACTTGAGAAGAAGAGAGAGAAAATTGAAGGCGGTTGGGAGAACAAAATGGCGCGAAATGGCGGGGAGGAAGAGAAAGAAAACCTAAAAGCATAATGATGACGTGGAGTGCTGATGTGGAAGCATACTTAATGACGTGGAATGCTGATGTGTAAGTTAGGTTATTTACTCAATTTATTTTTTTCGTGGTTTATTTACTTAAAAACACATTTTACTTAGACTATTTATACAAAGGTCCCATTGTTGATGGGGTTGAGTGGTTTTGGTTAGGACTTGTAAGTGAAGTGAGCAGAGCCACTGAACTTAACTGAGAAAGAAATTGAAATGGATGGTGATAAAGATGAATGTACAGTGTTTCTGGTACTTTCCGGAAGGTTGAATGTGGGCTGGGGCTGCCCAGGCCCAAATATGAAAAGGGTTCTTAACAAGCGAAATACCCGTCAAATAATTTATGGGAGAAAGAGAAAAATAGGTCAAAATTTGAGATGAATTAAAATTAATAGGTCAATAGTTTACATAAGTTAATAAATAGGCCAAATTATTATTTTCGTCCATAACTTGTCTGGTTATGAACCATAACTTGACAAGTTATTATTCATAATTGTCCATAACTTATCCGGTTATGAACTATAACTCGACAAGTTATGGCCTATTAATTTCTATAACTAAAAATTGGTCTATTTACTTTCTTAAGCTTTTCATATTGGCTTATTTTCTACTATTTCCCATAATTTATTAAGATTATTTCATTGATTTCTATTCTACCCTTTTATAAATTAATGGGACGTTTACTAGTAAATTTAAAATTATAGTTAAAAATTATTCTCAATTTATGTGTATTTTTTATAAAAAATATAATAATAAATTATAAATCATAATTTAAATTATAATACAAATTTACTAATTAAATGCACACTAAATAATAAAAATAATTAAGTTAAACAATTTTTAAAAATTAAAATTACTCTCCGTTGTCCATTAGTAAATCATAAAATATGACGGCGGTCTCCCGTCTCTGACCAACCAATCATAACGTGATAAGTTATGATTTATAACCTAACTGATTACACCGACACCAACCATAGTCTGTCAGATTATGATCCATAACTTAACATATTACGATAGTTACCGGCCTCCGACCTACGGCCTCTGGTCAGTGACATCACCGGATCCGGTCATAGTTTGACAAGTTATGAACCATAGACTGCCAATTTATACTTCAAAACCTGACAAATTATGTTTTATAATCTGTCAATTTATAA
This sequence comes from Morus alba, assembly GCA_012066045.3. Taxonomy (NCBI): domain Eukaryota; kingdom Viridiplantae; phylum Streptophyta; class Magnoliopsida; order Rosales; family Moraceae; genus Morus; species Morus alba. The sequence continues at coordinate 13,806,641 of CP050229.2, read as the reverse complement.
GATTATAATTTATAACCTGTCAACTTATGATTCATAAATTATCAAATTATATTCATAACCTGACAAATTATGCTTCATAACCTACAAGATTATAAAGATAATCGACTACATTATACTGTTAATTATGTATTAAGTTTTTTTTTTTTTTTTTGAAAAAAACAACTAATAACAATGGTAAGATATTCAAAATGTAAAGATTTCTAAGTATACAGCATTACATTTACAATAACCAACATCAAAACAAACATCAAGAGTCAAGACGCGCAAATTATAACATATTCAAGTTTTTAATTCGAATTAAAATGTGATTTTATATGAGACTTTTTTTATTATAACAAAAAAATTAAATGTAACCGTTTTTTAAAATTTTTTACTCAAAACTTAAATCGGTGAAATGAACCGTGTCTAATTTCTCATTGATTTTGGACCACAACCCTCGGAAACTAATTTGAGCTTTTCAGCTTCGACTGATGTTGTTCCTATGATATTCTGGGCCCGTTTAGTTCGCTGATTCGAGTTTTTAATTCGAGTTAAGATGTGATGTTATATGAGAGTTTTTTACTATAACAAAAAAGTTAGATGTGACTTTTTCTGAGAGCTTTTTACTGTAGTAAAACTCAAATTTTAAACTCGAATCGGCGAAGTGAACGGGGCTTTAGTTTCAGCAACATCCCACATCCTGATTTCATTGCATAAAATCATTAGATATCTTAGCACCATTAATACTAAAACATAATTACTTCACAAACGTATCAAAGAAAAAAAATTTGACAACAATTTGAAAAATGAAATTAAGATAGATCAAGAAAGAATGAAAATATATATATATATATATATATATATATATAAGAGAAAATGAGAAAGAAAAAGAAAAGGGACGATCTCATTACTCATAAGATTTTTGGTGGCAAGTAAAGTTTGAATCAAGAACTTACACTCTCCGAAATTGAACATGTAATTAAGTTTAGATCACAACCTTATAAACAGACAAGACTAAACATGAAACTAGGAAAAAAAAATCATTAAGGGGACATTTGGTTCAGGAATTCGAATCATGTAATTTGAATCATTTTTTATTTATGTGTATTTTTTGTGAGAGAAATTACTGTAACAAATCACTATTTTTTGTGAGAAAAATTACTGTAACGAACTACGAATCATGATTCAAATCGAAGGACGAATCCCCCAACCAAACATCCCAAATGAAATTGAAATGTAAGCTCAAATACCTGTAAAAGTGGCACAAAAAAGAAGACTAACAATTGCCCATATCATTAAAAACATGTAAATTAAAACACAAAATTAACTACTGCTCACAACATGACCAAAACTGAAAAGGATCGTGACGACAAGCAAAGAAGGCAAACAAGCAAATATCACCTGACACGCTATCTTTTCCTCTTCCATTTTCTCAGCAGCCAAACAAGCAATGAAGGCGTAAAATTGAACACAAATTTTGACAAATCATTTCTCTCATTCGATTAAAGTGCCCACCGGGTACATATACGTGTAATAAAAACGATTTCCACGCGGAGAACAAATAAAAAGGCAAAAAAAAGCATTACCTAGAACAGAGATTCATCGATTCACCGTCGGACAAAGCAGCGACGGTGACAGAAGCGCGAGGAATGGAATCGGAGGGACTGCACATGCGACTGGACCTCTAGCTAGGATTGCGAGAGAAACTGAGAGAAAGAGAACAGGAAAAAAAATAGATTTTCTTTACATCGTCACTCAAAATCAATTTCTCCGGAAGAAAAATAGATTTTCCAGACAAAAATGTATAAAAGAAATAAAAAATCGAAAGAGATAAGTTGAAATGAGAAGATACAAACCTTAAGGAAGAGGAAGAGAAATCTCACTGCACAAACCTGATGTGGCGGATCTAGATGTCTTCGCCGGAGCAGATAGAAAGGAGGAGCTTCAACGGCAGATCTGGTGGCTCGTCGGAGGATGCTCGTCGCGGACGGAGCTTCTACGTCGAGAGAAGAACAATGCTCATCTTAGCCCATCATGAGTCTAGATGGACCAGTCCATCTAAACATGTAATTTTAAATTTTTTTTATTTTTTATTTTTGAATTTTTAAACAAGTTAATAAATATATAAGTTTAAAAAAATAATAGTTTATTTACGATTACCTAATTAAATAAAAATATTTCTAAGGAAAACTAGTGGAAAAAAACCTTGATAAGGAGAAAATAGTATAATAATGATAATTATACATAAGATGTTTACAAAATTACTATAAAAAAAAAAAAAAAAAAAATAAAAATATTATGGGTCTAGATGGATTGGGCTGGGACGGGCCATTATGAGCCTAGACGGGCCGGGCTGGACCGGCCCATCATGGGCCTAGACGGGCCAAGATGGGCCGGCCCAGCCCAGTCAAAGTCCGGCCTAGCCCATGATTTTTCATGGGTCGTGTCGTGCCGGCTCACGGGCCGATATATGTTGGCCCAACCCAGCCTAGCCCACCAATATTTATAGGTTGGGTCGTGCCTTGCACAATAACGCGTCGTACCGACCCGGCCCGTCACTATGTCAGGATGAGCCTAGGCCGGCCCACAGGCCCCGGCCCATTGTTGAAGGGGGCGAATAGAGAGAATGCGAGGGTGAAAATGATTTGTGATTTATGTGTGTTTTTTATAAAAATATAATATATATCATAATAAATCACAAATTATAATTTGAATTATTGTAAAAATTTTTGTACTAAACACTTTAAAATTAATAATAAAATGGTCATTTTAAAAATGTTAAAACCAGTTTTTTAGTTTTTAAAACTCAAATGAAAGGGGTAGACTTTATTAGAAAGGTAGAAATTATAATTTGAGTGATCTTGAGATAAATTATACAATTTTTTGTAATAGTTATGAATCAAGAGTAAATGATAAAAATCTTAATTCACGCACTTTTTAAGGAATATTTGTTAAGATTATCTAATTATTACGGCTATTTACGTGTACAAAAAAAATTTCAATAGCATAGTTTAAATATAGCAAAATTTTATTATCACTAAACAATATATCATTAGATAGTATAAAATGTGACAATACTATCATTACATAATATAAAATGTGACATCATTATAATAATGACTATATCAATTTTGTTATATTAATAATATTATGATACTTTTACTAAATTTCAACTCAAGGTATAAAATTTTACCATGTAATGTTTATTACTATTTTCAAAGAATATGGATAACTAATTTTAAATATATAGAAAAATTTTCAATAGTAGAGTTTAAATATAGCAAAATTTTTAAAATATTAAAAGAATAGCAAAATTTTGATATTATTAAAATAATATATTATTGTGTAATATGAAATGTGACATCATTATTATGTCATTGTTGCTATATTTATAATATTTTAAAAATTTTATTAAATTTCAACTCAACACATGAAATTTTTTCATGTAGCGTAATTACGCTAACTTTTTAAATTAAAATCGTAATCCTCGGAGAAATAAAAAAAAACAATCGTTGGTTTTTTTTTTTAATTTGTTGTCGTTGAAATGTTTAGCGTGTTTGGAATTGATTCCAACAAAATTTTTACGTTTCTTGAACTCTTCTTATTGGTTGAGATTCCACTTGTCATGTACCAGTTAGTTCAGATATCATTTCAATTTTATAATGATTTAATTGTGTTCGAAAATTAATTTCATTTTCCTGGCAACTTTATACATGAAATGACCATACAACTCAGACATATCATGAAATATATAAGTTTATTTAAAAAAATGAGAGATTCATGTTTATTTCTAACAATCATGCGATATCAATAATTTTGCACGTTTTCTTTTCTTTGGAATTCAAGGCGAGAAAATTTGAACCCGATACAAACGGATTTACAGCTAAGATATGCTTGTAGCAACCAATATTTTCTATTTTCGGATATTGTATCTATGGTGCGGATGTTCGGTCTTCTAATCAAGCTCATTGCAATCTTTGCTTGATCTCTAAGTAAAAATAAATAATTACAATAATTTAACTTTAAACATTTCTGGACCACATTCACAATGTCCTCTTCTCTTCCTTTTTGTCCCCCCGTTCCGTCCTGCATCTTTAGAGAATTTTATGCATTCACTATTCACAAACTACTTGGAAGCGCAAAACTTCACTTTCAATGAATCTCATTATAAAGAAAATAACTTTTCTCTATATATATCCACTATCAGCAAAACTAACCTTCCATAAGCTGGAAAATCCTTGTGTTATTTGTGCATAACAATAAGAGAGATGGGAGAACAAGCACAGAAAACTCTTCGTTTGGTTCTAGTCCCCTTTCCATATCAGGGCCATATTAGTCCAATGCTTCAGCTTGGCGCGGCTCTTCACTCCAAGGGCTTCTCCATAACAATTGCTCACACCATTTGCAACTCTCCAAATTCCCAAAACCACCCTAATTTCAGCTTCCTTCGCTTATCGGATGGCTTATCCGACACTGATATTGAATCTCGCGGATTAGCCGCTAACTTACTGGCCATTAATGACAATTGCAAAGAGAGCTTTCAATGGTCCTTGGAACAACTGATCATGGAAGACAGAGAGACGATCAGCTGCGTAATATCTGATGAATTGATGTACTTTGCTGAAGATGTTGCTAACAATCTCAAGATTCTGAGCATAATCTTGCGCACAACTAGTGCCATCACTTCCATGGCTCGCTCTCTCCTTCTTAAACTTGTGGAGGGAGGTCATGTTCCCTTGCAAGGTATGTGTCTTGTAAATGTATGTATGAATGAAAGAGTAATTATTGCACTGTTACACTCCAAATTATTCGGCTTTCGTATAATGCACTCAAATTTTAACTTTGGTAAAATGTGCATTTAGACTTTAAAATTAGTAGCAATTTAGGGTATTTCGTGAGTTAAAAATTAAAAGTTAACTATCTTTGCTAGTAGTAATTAGTTGAAATTAACTTGATTTATGTTATGGAAGGAGTAACACATCCAGAATTTTACCTTTGTAGGGCACATATGAGAAGAAATATTTTTAAATTAAAACAATGAAAAGAAAGTGTAATACTTTTCTATTTAATGCTGATTAGCTTTGAGTTTATTTAGTCTATACGCTGAAATAGGGAAAAACCAGATATTCTACTTAAGATAGTAAGAAGTTATTATTTATATCAATTCACTCAAAAACAAACAATTATTATTCAATTAATAAATAAATAATAAAATATCACAGTAACATCTAATTATTTAAAATGGCATAAATAATAAACTACACAATACTGTGGCAAACCATATACTTTTCTCTTGGAAATATTCCACATGTGTCTGTCCTTCAAACTTTATTTTAAATATTATGCTTATGATTTAATATATGAGTTTTTTACTTTGTAATCCATATCCGTCAAAGGGTATTTGTAAATTGATCTTCACTTTATTTTATATTTTCTTTCCTGTAATAAATACAAATCTATATGTGCCAACTTTCTAATTAATGATAATTTTGAAGTCAAATAATTTAAAAACAAAAAAAGAAATTGATAAAAAAAAAAATAAAAAAAAAGTGCGCATGAAGGAATTGAGAAGAAAAAGAGCCAAATGATGGTCGGGGTTTCAAGAAAGGACCGAAAAAAAAAAAATTGTAATCTAAATTTTCAGTGTGGGCACATTCAATTAAAAAATATTAATTGGTGGATGAAAATTAAAGAAGCATATGAATTGAACTGAATTCTTTTTTGAGTAAAAACAGGTAGGGCCACATCTAACAATATTACTTAGCAGTCAGTAGTAAGCAATTTGTAAGATAACATATTGATGTTAATCCTTATCTCCAATTTATCTTCTGAGTATAAAGAATAGAAGAGAAATTTAGATGTCATGGTACAATTTTAATAGGTATTTGATTTATGACACAATTTCTTTATGATTCGGACATATATATCAAGTTTTGTTGATCTTTGAGCAGTCTATTTGCGTGGTACAAATCCAAAGCTCCAATATTCGTCACATCCTCAAAATTGCCTGCATATGTTTAATACCAAAACTCTTGTATTACAGGTTTTGCCTCAGACGAACTTGTGGCGAGACTTCCTCTCCTCAGGTTCAAAGATCTACCCTATCCCTTAACCGAAAATTTCAAGAGTTTTGCAGTGATAGTTGCCAGGGCATACAACAAGAGGACCTGTTCAGCCATCATATGGAATACAATAAACTGCCTAGAACAATCGACTCTAGATCAAATCCAAAAAGAATCTCAAGTCCGAATCTTTGCAATAGGTCCTATGCACAAAATAACCCCATCAATCTCCAGTAGCCTAATCAAAGAGGATAGAAGCTGCATATCATGGCTTGACAAGCAACCCCATAATTCAGTTGTTTACGTAAGTATCTCTGGAAGCATAGCATCTCTCTATGAGAAGGAAGTAACTGAAATGGCGTGGGGACTAGCCAACAGCAAGCAAGCCTTCTTGTGGGCGATCCGACCCGGTTCGATTCGGGGTTCGGATTGGATTGAGTTTTGCCTAATGGTTTCCAAGATGCTGTTGGGGATAAGGGATGCATTGTGAGGTGGGCACCCCAGAAGGAAGTCTTGGCGCATCCAGCTGTGGGAGGGTTTTGGAGCCATTGTGGTTGGAATTCAACTCTAGAGAGTCTAGCTCAAGGAGTTCCAATGATATGTAAACCATGTTTTGGTGATCAAAGAGTGAATGCAAGGTATGTGAGCCATGTCTGGAAAGTTGGATTGGAATTAGAGGAGGTGGAGAGAGGGGAGATAGCGAGAGTTGTAAGAAGACTGATTTTGTGTGAGGAAGGGAAGGAGATTAGGGCCAGAGCCAAGAAATTGAAGCAGAAAATTGAAGTGTCTACAAGAAAGGGTGGTTCTTCCTATGAGTCCTTGAATGAGCTAGCGAACTTTATTTTGTCACTCTAGTTGTGCAAGCACCGTGTTACAATGGAAGCTCTTGCTTTCTTTTCTTATCATTATTATTTTTCATTATTTTTATAAACTTTAGGGATTGGAAAATTTAAATGCTATATACTTTTTGGTATCTTATCAATGGGTATGCATGTAACCACAGCTTCAAGAGAAACATAATAAATAAAAGTTTTTTTTTTTTTTTTTTGAGTGTGAGAAACAAAATAAGGAAAAGTATAATTTTTAAACTATGTCATTTTATTACATTCGCGTTATATTATTCAAGTACTTTTTTCATATTTATTTATTTTTTCTTTTTATTTTTTGCTCAAAGATTAAAATTGAGATAATTTTAATAAATACCCTTTTAAAATAATATCATTAAGAATTTTTAAGTCTTAATATTAACTAATTTGATAAATTATTATCTATAATTTAACAAATTTTACTAACAACGAGTCTTTAGCTTACCGATAATAAACGTAATTTAATAGATTATTATTTAAAATTTAATAAATTATTACTTAAAATTTAATAAATTATTAATAAAAAATAATATATCATAATAAAAAATAAAATAGTAAAAAGTCTATAAAGGTGTGTTTAACGGTCAGTTTTTACAATTTTCTCTCGAAAATTTCACTGACGGATCCTGTCGAGACCCAATTTCTAATTTTGCTTTCGAGCCCAACAGGTTCCAGAAAACTCCATAATACATTAGTAAGTTCACGAACTAGCAAGAACTTTCCTCAAACGTCAAATCAGTGACGCGCAAAATCGATTTTCCACGAGAGCACTAGAATCTCCGTCAACCACTTATAAATACCAATTAAATATTCACGGTTCAGGCAACGAGAAGAACAAAGCAACTCACTCACTAACACAATCAACAAACAAAACACTTTCAAATTCCTGTTTCCTTTTCTTCTTCAATCTTCTTTAGCTAAAATGTCGCTCATTCCGAGCTTCTTCGGCGGCCGACGAAGCAGCAGCGTCTTCGACCCCTTCTCCCTCGACGTTTGGGACCCCTTTAAGGACTTCTCCGTTCACTTTCCCTCCGAACTTTCTCGGGAAAATTCGGCCTTCGTCAACACCCGGATCGATTGGAAGGAGACCCCGGAGGCGCACGTGTTTCAGGCCGATCTTCCGGGGCTGAAGAAGGAGGAGGTGAAAGTCGAGGTTGAGGACGATCGCGTGCTTCAGATCAGCGGAGAGAGGAAGGTCGAGAAGGAAGACAAGAACGACACGTGGCATCGTGTGGAGCGAAGCAGCGGAAGATTCCAGAGGAGGTTTAGGCTGCCGGAGAATGTGAAGATGGATCAGATCAAAGCTTCCATGGATAATGGAGTTCTCACTGTCACTGTTCCTAAGGAAGAGGTCAAAAAGCCTGATGTCAAAGCCATTGAAATCTCTGGCTGATCCAACTTATATCAAGTTATGGCACTTGTTTAGTTTATTTTGCACTGTGTCACTGGTTGTTTAGTTCAAGGTCGTGTGAGAACTGACTGTAAGCGTGTGTTTTGTGATCTATATGCTCCATCATATATGGGTGCTGCAATGTAAAGTTTTGAGTTGTAAGTTGAATATATGATGAATAAAAGGTGTTAATTAGATCTGCAGTGTTCAACTAGTAGGTTTCCAATCACTTGTTTTTCCCATAGGCAAACAATTTGAGTCTGATTTCTCAAGAGTTTGGTGTCCAAAATTAAAACCACAGGGAAATATTTTCTGCAATCACAAATGACAGGAAAGTTAAAATCCATAGTTTCACATTCGTCTCTTTCCCCTGTATAAGTTTGGTATTTTTATGCACAACACGAGAACATATAAGAAAAACTACGACCACAACAAATTTTTTCTGCAATAACAAATGAGAGGAAAGCAAATAACAAAATAAAAAAAAAAAGACGATGGAAATGGGTCTCCTGATTGCCATAAAACGATCTTCAAAAAAAAAAAAAAAAAAAAAACTTATATCCGAAACCGACACAGGTAAGTAGAGAATACCTTCACATGGGTCTGTTTAAGCACAAAAGAGAGCTAAGGAGGATGCCACGTGATATGGATGCCCACCTTCACGGGAAGGGGGTTGTAATAAGTCTATTCCCTATAGTTCACCGTGGAGTCGGACTCATCCTCCTTATTCTATCATTCTTGTCGACTTATTTTAAACTTTCTTTCTTTTCTTTCAATGCATTAACAATTATTTGTGCTCCATATTTCAAATCTTCTTGGGGGCCATATAAGTGATTGCAATAGTGAATTTTTTTTTTTTTTCACAGAGCCTGCAGCAGTAGATTCTATAAAGTCGGTTTAAACATCACTAAAAGAAGCAATTGATTCGAGTGACAGTAGTTTTACCTAACTTTTTCATAACCCCCTCTCATTCTGACTCCATATCTCTTTTGATTCTATAAATGTGGGCACCTGATATCAATGAGGGTTCACCCCCTTTGTAAAGGAAAAAAAAGATCTTATAAAGTAGTATCGGGACATAAGTACAGAGATACTCTACCCTAGCCATATGTACAGGGGATGGTGGCAGGCAAAGAAGTAAGAGTTCTATTGGAGACCTGTCCCGAATTGAATCTTGTTAAGAATTATATTTTAGACCTGTCCTTCGGGATTGAATTTTGTTCAGTGAAGTTTTCTGAGAAGGGTAAAAATTTTGAATATTTTTTAAAAACCTTAAATTTGAGTGTCACACTTCTTTTAAATTCCAGTATCACACTCTTTAACCGCCGCTAAATAGGAATGATAAGTTGTTGTAGTAGAAACTAAAGGGTCTTACATGGTAGTTTATCTTCTTTTGTTGCATTTAAGGGGAAAAAAAAAAAAAAGAGCTGGTAGGAGTAGTTGCTTGCAAAAAATTTCCTTTTGTTTGTGGAAGTCTCACCGCTAGTCATCTCATAAAATTTTTACTAGATAAACACGATATAGGTTGTCAATTGTACTTTGCCATGTATTTTTGTCAAGTCAGTACTTTTGCTTATTCATACAGAAATGATTAAAATATCTCATTTCTTAATCGGCAATACTACAAAAAAATAAATAAATAAATCCTTAAAAAAAAAGGCTTAAACTTTGAAAAAGTAAACGATTAATTACATAACAAAACATTTAAAGCGTACTAGAGGCCCAATAACCAAAAGTTGCATCCAAAACAAACAAGAAAACAGATTACCCGCCACTACATTCAAGAAAAGTGAGAAATACAGAGATGAAAACACATTAATACAAGTCAAAGGGCTTAAACATCACATTGAGCATACCAAGTTCAACTCACCCAAGCCATCTCACTATCCTGATTCCAACTTCTTATAGATGCCCGACGGCTTAACTCATTCAGATGTTTTTTTCTAAGAACTTCATATCTTTGATGTTAGCCTTCAATATCAACTGCAGAACTCCTCTCCAAGAGTCAATGACTCACTCCGTGGCTCAGATGATGAAAAAAGAGGATCAACCATGAAAAGATTGGATGCATCATCGATGATAAATACATGTATTGCTATATATGATATGCCAACCTTTTGGATGCATCATCAAGATTGGATGCATCAACCTTTTCGAACGCCATATGAAGGCTGATGGCGAATGAAGACGGCAAGAAGATGAAGCGGAGAGCAACAAAATTCAGGAATAAGATTAAACTATATATGAGACGAGGTGGTTTTTTTTTTTTTTTTTTCCCTGCAATTCTCTGAATGACCTGGTCATCCTATCTTATCATTCTCAAATTTCCTGCCTCCATTTCCATGTATTTCATATTATCCATTTATCTTCAATTCCTGCTTCCTTTTCCATGTAATATATTTACATAAACATTCATTATTTGTCTTTGGTTATGTTTGAACCGGAAAAACTTGCCTTAAACACTGGGTTCTACACAGGCTTCCCAGAGGCCATTCAATCTTTCCAAACTAATTTTCTTCTGTCTCTATATATGCCTTCATTTCCCAAGTTTCTTGCTCACTGAGAAATCTTGAAAGTTTTAGTTGCTGCCTTTTCCAAAGGCAGACACTGAGTTAAGCAAGAGATTTTGAGGTTCAATTTTAATGGTCACTAGGGCATTTTCCCAAAAGGAAAAAAAAAAAAAAAAAAAAAAAAAAAAATAAGTTAAGGAATTTATTGAGAAAGGCGGCCAAACACCAAAATATTATAAACATAGAAGACTCGATATATTATCAACATAGAACATTCCCTTAACATTACAATTTATGATTACCGAAACCAAGTAGCACACCACAAACTCGAGCAAAAGCAAACAAAGAAAAGAAAATCATGGCACACAACATTTTTCTTGACAATCCCACCAAACGATTCGTTCCAAAGACCGTTCCGAAACACCTCCCAAATCTAGGGCGTTAAAATATATATACATAAATATAATTCAGACAAAAAAAACGCAAAGACACGACCTCAATCAATCCTCGCCGGTGATTTCGACGACTCTGACATTCGACCTCGAAGCTTCCTCCTTGGGAACAGTGACAGTGAGAACTCCATTGTTCATGAACGCTTTAAGCTGATCGATCCTCGCGTTATCGGGAAGCTTGAACCTGCTCATGAAGCTTCCGCTGTCGGTGCTGATCTGAAGCACCCGATCGTCCTGGAGTTCGACGAGCACGTCCTCACCGGGGAACGTAGCTCTGAGGACATAGGCGTAGGCGGTCTCCTTCCAGTCGACTCGCGAATTCACCGAAGCTCCGAGGTTGAAGTCCGGGAAAGCGCGGGAAAGTGAGGGAAAAGGAAAAGGAAAATCCGGGAAAGGGTCCCAGAGGTCTAGAGAAAACGGATCGAAGAGGTCGATTCTTCTATCGCTGTTGTCGATTGGTACTATCGACATTGTTGATGGGGTTGAGTGGTTTTGGTTAGGGCTTGTAAGTGAAGTGAGTGAGCAGAGCCACTGAACTTAACTGGGAAGAAATTGAAATGGATGGTGATAAAGATGAATGTACAGTGTTTCTGGTACTTTCCGGAAGGTTGAATGTGGGCTGGGCTGCCCAGGCCCAAAGATGAAAAGGGTTCTTAACAAGCGAAATACCCCTCAAATAATTTATTACCAACTCCTTATTTCATTCATTTCTACCCTTTTGTATTTTAAATAATAAAAATAGTTAAGTTAAACATTTTTAAAATATCAAAGTGGTCCATTAGTAAATCATAAGATATCATGGTGGTCTCTCGTCTCTGGCTAACCGATCATAACCTGACAGGTTATGATCTATAACTTGATAAATTATAGTGACGTCAATCATAATCTATCAGATTATGATCCATGACTTGACAGATTACAATAGCTGCCAGCCTCCGGCCTCTAGTCACCAACACCACCGGAGCCAATCAAAGCCTGACAAATTATGAATCATAAACTGTCAGTTTATACTTCATAACCTGTCAATTTATGAGATTATAATCCATAACCTGCCAATTTATGATTCATAAACTATCAAATTATGTTCATAATTTGACAAATTATAACCCATAATAAAAATAATCTATTATTTGTTAAACTATCAAATTTTTTTTCATTTCTGAAAAAAAATCTAATAACAATGGTAAGTGATTCAAAATGTAAAGATTAAAAATATAATTTACAATAACCAACATCAAAACAAATCAGTTCAGTTCATTAACATATTAAGTTTTCTTTTGGAAAAAAACTAATTTGAACAATGTTGTTCTTGTGATTCCTTAAAACATCCCTCAAAGATTCATTGCATAAAATCATTAGATATCTTACACCATTAATACTAAAACATAATTACTTCAAAACATCAAAAAAAAAATTTGACAACAATTTGAAAAATGAAATTAAGATAGGTCAAAAAGAATGAATAACATTATATATATATATTATATATAAGAGAGAGAAAATAAAAGAAAAAGATCTTTATATAAGATTTTATAGACTTTTTTATTATAACAAAAAAATTAAATGTAACTATTTATGAGAGTTTTTTACTGTAATAAAATCTCAAATTGGTGAAATAAACAATGTCTAATTTCTCACTGATTTTGGACCACAACCCTTGGAAACTAATTTGAGCTTTTCAGCTTCGACTGATGTTGTTCCTGTGATATCCTTTGTTTCAGCAACATCCCACATCCTGATTTCATTGCATAAAATCATTAGATATCTTAGCACCATTAATACTAAAACATAATTACTTTACAAACGTATCAAAAAAAAAAAATTTGACAACAATTTGAAAAATGAAATTAAGATAGATCGAGATGGAATGAAAAAAAAAAAAAAAAAAAAAAAAAAAAGAGAAGAAAGAAAAGGGACGATCTCATTACTCATAAGATTTTTGGTGGCAAGTAAAGTTTGAATCAAGAATTTACACTCCCAAATTGAACATGTAATATTATCGTTTTTGCTATTCTCAATATTATATAGGTTTAAAAAAATGGAGAATTTTTTTTTTTTTTGAAAGTGAATGAGTCTAAATTTTTATATCTTATTCTTGATACATTTATTAGTGTAATTGTTTAACTCAAAAGGTTATGAATTAAAAAAAAAGATTACATTTTCTACAATACAATTGTTTGAAAAAAAAATTATAATAATTTGTTGATAGAATATAATAATAATAAAATAATAATAAAATAATAAAATAATAATAATAATAATAATAATAAAACAAAACAAAAAAAAAAAAAAAAAAAAAAAAACCACGGGTTTTATATGACGTCGTTTTTTTTATCGTATATTGTCATTTTCAAAAAGATTATTCATCTTTTTAAACACCGATATGCTGTCGTTTTAGCCATCATTCTTTTCTTGGATGTCTTTTTTGGGTTCAATTTCAATTGAAATTATCGTTTGATTTGTTTGCTGTCGTTCAAAGGTAATGTTAGTTTTGTTACTGTCGTTTTATCAAATGTCGTCGTTTTCCAATTTATTGCTCTTTTTAGGCCTTGTCGCTCTCTAAAGATGATTGCTTTCAATTATCAAAAAAAAAAAAAAAAAGATGATTGCTTTCGCAAATTCCAACGTTCTCAGTTTTGATGTGATATTATTAATTAAAGAAAGAAAGAAAGAATGTATGTATAGTCTTTCGTCGTTTCATCATTGTGATGTCGTTTTTACTTAGTGTGTCGTTCGTCTGATGCTATTGTTGTTCCTTATGAGTTGAATCAATCCAACCTTTAGATTACTTTTTAAATTTTGTTAAAAGACCGCCACTTCTTTGTTTTTTCAGAGGAACGAGAGCTGAAGCAACAGAAAAAATTAGTCCGACGCTACATATAGATAACGCACTGAAAATGTGGAGATCATCTTGCAATTAATACGCACCAACGGCCAAAAATCAATCTGGTTTACCTGTGGTATGTGCAGGGAAAAAAAAAAAAAAAAAAGGAGGCAATATTCAACTAACAAAAAGATTACAAATATCTTTATATCACAGCATCGTATGCAAACATATACTCCTGGCAGTACAATAACTTATTCTATAAATCAGCGAAACTTGAATATTTTTGTCTTTTTTTTTTTTTGAGAGAACGGAAACTCAGATATTATAAACTTTACAATACATATTTATAGATCCTACAATTTAAAAAAAAAAAAAAAAAAAAAAAAATCCCTTCAAAGAAAAAAAAAAAAAAAAAAAAAAGATAACCTAGTCTATTTTCTAATTACTAATAAAAAGATTAGAAAAAAAAAATTTGAAAATTGAACTAAAGAATAAAGGGAAAAAAAAAATTTAAGGGAAGAACAAAGAAAGATTTGGTGCAACTCCATTCACATCCGTTCATTAATGTTCTTTTTTTTAAAAGTTGGAAAAATCCTATCATGATCCCTTTTTTTTTTTTTTTTTTTTTTTTTTTTTTTGGGGTATTATCACATTTCCTTTTCTTTTTGATAGATTATATGTTTATCATCTCTTAATGAAGCGCTTTGATATCACCGGATTCAACGCCATATTATTATCCACACAGCTCACAAAAACTCTCTAAAAACCGTAAGGGTTAAATGGAAAGGATTTACATGATTTGTTGATTCTTAATCTGAAATTCAAATTTTAAACATAACGATTAAACTTCCTCTAACTATTTTCAAGGTAACCATCAAAATTTTTTTAGGTTATAGATCCCCACACCTCTTCCGATACTATAAAAATCCTATTGTAGTGCCAAACCTAAACACAATTCACCCACAGCAAACGTGAGAGAGAAAAAGTAAGGAGTGAATAAGGTGTGGAAAAAAAAGAAAGCTATCAAGGATGAAGAACTCACGTGTAGTGTTATTGATGATCGTGTGCATATCCCTCTACGCCGAAGATGCCTATTCACTGCCGTGGTGGAAACATATTCGGCCGCTGCCGCCTCCAAATATGTCGGCGGGCTCTCCGTTGCCTGCTCCAGGTGAGCCAGGCTTTAAGCCGCAGCTACCTAATTGGTTCCGTCCACCAACGGCAGATGAAATTGCAAGATGTAAGTCGGCCCGCGATGATAAGGCCAAGTGGAAGCCATGCTTGGATGAAGGTTTAGAACAAAGGAGAAAGGGAATTTTCACTCCAGGACCGGTTTGTTGCAGTATCTACGCTGGAATCATAGACGCCTGCTACAGCAAGTTTCCTCCCCAGATTCAAGATCTAATCTACCCTCCATCGACTAGAGAACATTGTTCTCAATACCTTAGTCCCAATAGAGTTCCTATTCTCTAGGTTTGTTTGCCATTTCATGGAGGGGTATTCTTAGTTTTAGGATTTATCTTTATTTGAATTATTATGGGAAGTATTAATTTTTATAGGATTTGATCAAATGTGATAACTAGTGGTTATCTTAATTATTAGAATTAGGAAACTAGATCTATGTTATTTTCTGTATGTAGTTCAGTTTTCTTAATAAATTAAATATCTCCAGAGTTTTCTTAAATATCTTGCATAATTTTCGATTTCTTCTCGAGTCAACAATTTTATACGCTTTTTTATGCTTTCTATTACCTCTCTGTATTCATTAGGTTTAAAGTTTATATATGATACATTCTTTGTTCTTGGTTTTTTATTTTTTTTTTTTTATTTTTTGTCGTTGGTTAATTAAGTTCAATCAAATACTAGTATTGTTTTATGTTCAACTAGGCGCTATATGAAAGAAGATGTAATTTTATTTTACTTTTTACTTGTATTTTTTCCATATTTTGTTAATTGCTGAGTCTTTTTTGCCAAGACTACTTGATTCCTTATTTGACATGAAAGAACGGACTTCATGATTCATCCTTTGCCAGTTTATATAGTAATATTTTACGAGCTAATTCATAATTAAAAATAACTAAATTGAATTCTGACGTAAAGTTGTGCATGACTGAAACATGCATGATTCAGATATAAACGTACGCAATGTTTTTTTTTTTTTTTTTTTTTTTAATCTTTTACTTGCTTCTGCACGACGTCTTCTAATAACAAATAATACATTGGATATATATAGATAAAAATTTAAAAAAGAAAAAGAAAAACGTGCCAACAGCCAAAGGGTACAAGAGGACAAAGGAAGAGGGATAGATCATAGACCACTGGTCCAACAAAATAGACTGCCATTAATGGAAAAGAGTAAGAACTCTTAATGACGATTGCGTAAATTGTAGTTTTAAGATGATGTTGTATTTCTGTCCTTTAAAAACACGCAGTGTTGTTTTCGTTTTACTGTCGATCTCTTTGGATTCGTGGATACGAAATATATATTATGGTGTCTTTGGTATTTCCCGTTCATTATTTTCTATGGGTTCCAAGGAAGAATTTTATCTGTCGTGTTCCAGATACTGAAATCGACCTCAAATCGTTTTGCCTAATAGAAAAAAAAGTGATGGGGAAATGGAAACTACTTGCTGAACTGAAGAACTAACATGTTAGGATTTTTTTTTTTTTTGTTTTTTTTTTTTTTTGTTGGCATGAATGGCAACAACATTCAAGAAAATATTCAAAAAGCAATTTTGAAATTCAGATGGAGATAAAAGTTCAAATCGGATTTAGAATTATCAGAAAATAAGGAGAGATGAATTGGAAATATCATTTGGCTAAGCATTGAAGATTTGCTACAGCTGTTAAGGATTTGGAAAAGATTATTCTAATCTATGTTTAATTCGAAGGACAAGAATTTGGTTTTGTTTTTTCGAACTTCAAGGAATTGCAATTTCATTAGAGGATATTTTTTTATGAAGATTTTGGAAGAAAAAGTCAGATAAAAGTAATGATTTATTTTAAAAGTCAAAACAGGAAATAATGTTGCAACAAAGTGTGGAACAAATTCTGCAACATTCAAATTTTGAGGTTCTTATTCGACATTTGAGCTAGAATTTGATGGTGCTCTTAGGCCTCCTTCCATTGCATATTTAAATTTTTAATTTGAATTAAAATATAATTTTATGTAAAAAAATTTTACTGTAACAAAAAAAAAAATTAAATATGACTTGTGTGAATTTTTATGTGAGAAATTTTAATTTAAATTATGTGATTAAATTATTTTTTTTAAAAACTTGTGAAAAAAGTAAAAAACTATGAACCATAATTCTTAAAAAATTCTAAATTTCAAATTTGAATTTTTAATTATAATAAAAAAATTTTCTCGAAAAATAAAATAAATGGTATCTTACCGATTCAAATTTTAAATTTGAGTTTTGTTATAATAAAAAACTCTCAAAAACAGTCACATCTAATTTTTTTACTACAATAAAAAATTATCACATAAAATTATATTTTAACTTAAATTACCAAACTAAACAAACCATTAACATGTTTGATAGTCTTCAAAGAGGGTATTCGATTATCTAACTTTAAATTATTGTGTTTTACAGAGAAAGAAGTTACCCAGTTTAACTAATAATCATTTTTTAGAAAAACAATTTAGAGTCTTCAAGGGAAGACGGTGTGCAACGAGTGGTGTTCACTTAATAAATCCAGCTAATTATTACAAGCCTAAAGACAACTACGAGAGTGAGTATTAAGATTGTTTAACTCTATTAGTGATTATAACTAT
Organism: Morus alba; assembly: GCA_012066045.3. NCBI lineage: Eukaryota > Viridiplantae > Streptophyta > Magnoliopsida > Rosales > Moraceae > Morus > Morus alba. The sequence continues at coordinate 13,788,777 of CP050229.2, read as the reverse complement.
GTTTAATTAATAGATAGTTCAATATTTATTATTTTCACGTGATCCCATAAATATAGGTTTTTACAGTGACATAAAAATATTTACTGTGTTTAGTAATTTATTCTGGTTAATTTCTCCATATTCGGAAATTAATAAAACGAGTTTTGTTACAGTTTTTGTTGCAACAAAAACACCATACATAGATCTTTCATAACCAATGCGTAATTTTATTCATACTACATTCAACTCACATGTTACAACCCAAATTATACATATTGCCGCACTTGACACATATAATATTATTCATTAATTACACAAACGAGACGCGCGCAATCCTGATCAGTTTTTACACGGCCATGAACAATACAACCAGTGACACAGTGCATCCTTAATTTAAAAAGTACTAATCAAATATAACTTCAGACATTTGGATCAACTAGAGATTTCAATGGCTTTAACATCAGGCCTTTTGACCACTTCCTTGGGAACGGTGACAGTGAGAACTCCATTATCCATGGAAGCTTTGATCTGATCCATCTTCACATTCTCCGGCAGCCTAAACCTCCTCTGGAATCTTCCGCTGCTCCGCTCCACACGATGCCACGTGTCGTTCTTGTCTTCCTTCTCGACCTTCCTCTCTCCGCCGATCTGAAGCACGCGATCGTCGTCCACCTCGACTTTCACCTCCTCCTTCTTCAGCCCCGGAAGATCGGCCTGAAACACGTGCGCTTCCGGGGTCTCCTTCCAATCGATCCGGGCGTTGACGAAGGCGGAATTTTCCCGAGAAAGTTCGGAGGGAAAGTGAACGGAGAAGTCCTTGAAGGGGTCCCAGACGTCGAGGGAGAAGGGGTCCAAGACGCTGCTGCTTCGTCGGCCGCCGAAGAAGCTTGGAATGAGCGACATTTTCGCTAAAGAAGATTGAAGAAGAAAAGGAAACTGGAATTTGAAAGTGTTTTGTTTGTTGATTGTGTTAGTGAGTGAGTTGCTTTGTTCTTCTCGTTGCCTGAATCGTGGGGACTTGATTGGTATTTATAAGTGGTTGAGGGGGATTCTAGTGCCCTCGGGGAAAATCGATTTTGCGCCATTGATTTGACGTTTGAGGAAAGTTCTAGCAAGTTCGTGAACTTACCAATGTATTATGGAATTGGGAGAAAGAGGAAAATATGTCAAAATTTGAGATGAATTAAAATTAATAGGCCAATAGTTTATATAAGTTAAAAAATAAGCCAAATTATTATTTTCGTCCATAACTTGTCTGGTTATGAACCATAACTTGACAAGTTATTATTCATAATTACCCATAACTTGTCCAGTTATGAACCATAACTTGAGAAGTTTGTCCATAACTTATCTGATTATGAACCATAACTTGACAAGTTATGACCTATTAATTTCTATAACTAAAAATTGGCCTATTTACTTTGTTAAACTTTTCATATTGGCCTATTTTCTACTATTTTCCTATGGAATTTTCTTGGATCTGTTGAGCTCGAAAGCAAAATTAGAAAATGGGCCTCGACAGGATCCGTGAGTGAAATTTTATTGGGAGAAAGAGGAAAATAGGTTAAAATTTGAGATGAATTAAAATTAATGAATTAAAATTAGTGAAACTTACTAATGAATTAAAATTAATAGGCTAATAATTTACATAAGTTAATAAATAGGCCAAATTATTATTTTCGTCCATAACTTGTCTGGTTATGAACCATAACTTGACAAGTTATTATTCATAATTGTCTATAACTTATCCGGTTATGAACCATAACTTGACAAGTTTGTCCATAACTTATCTGGTTATGAAACATAACTTGACAAGTTATGACGTATTAATTTCTATAACTAAAAATTGGCCTATTTCCTTTCTTAAGCTTTTCATATTGGCCTATTTTTTACTATTTTCCAATTTTCTTGACAGTAAAAACTGACCGTTAAACACATTGTTCTACTAAGTTACTTCTTTAATAATAATTTATTAAATTATAAATAATAATTTATTAAATTTAAATAATAATTTATTAAATTATGTCTGCTATCAATAACTGGAGACTCGCTTGCCAACGAAATTTGTTAAATTATAGATAATAATCTGTTAAATTATTTATTTTAAAGGGGTAAAATATAATAGGTCAATATGAAGGCTTAAATTTTTCAATAGTATTATTTTAAAAAGTATTTATTAAAATTATCCCAATTCTAATGGTTCAGAAAAAAAATAAAAATAAATAAATATGAAAAAAAGAACTTGAATAATATAACGCCAACGTTATAAAATGAAGAATTTAAAAATTATACTTTTCCTTATTTTGTTTCTCATACTCAGAAAAAAAAAATCTTTTATTTATTATGTTCCTGTTGAAGCTGTGGTTTCATGCATACCCATTGATAATATACCATAAAGTATATAGTATTTAAATTTTCCAATCCCTAAAGTTTATAAAAATAATGAACAATATTAATAATGATAACAAAAGAAAGCAAGAGCTTTCATTGTAACACGCTGCTCGCACAACTAGAGTGACAAAATAAAGTTCGCTAGCTTATTCAATGTATCGTTATTACTGTTCATTATTTTTATAAACGTGAGGTGTTTCGGAACGGTCTTTGGAATGAATCGTTTGGTGGGATTGTCAAGAAAAATGTTGTGTGCCATGATTTTCTTTTCTTTGTTTGCTTTTGCTCGAGTTTGTGGTGTGATACTTGGTTTCGATAATCATAAATTGTAATGTTAAGGGAATGTTCTATGTTGATAATACATCGAGTCTTCTATGTTTATAATATTTTGGTGTTTGGCGGCCTTTAAAAGTGAACCTCAAAATATCTTGCTTAACTCAGTGTCTGCCTTTGGAAAAGGCAGCAAAGAAAAGACAAACTTTTCAAGATTTCTCAGTGAGCAAGAAACTTGGGAAATGAAGGCATATATAGAGACAGAAGAAAATGAGTTTGGAAAGACTGAATAGCCTCTGGGAAGCCTGTGTAGAACCCAGTGTTTAAGGCAATTTTTTCCGGTTCAAACATAACCAAAGACAAATAATGAATGTCTAGTTTCTGACAATTCCTTAATGGAGAAGTACGCATAAGTAAATCTATTACATGGGCAAGGAAGCAGGAATTGAAGATAAATGGATAATATGAAATACATGGAAAAGGCGGCAGGAAATTTGAGAATCATAAGATAGGATGACCAGGTCATTCAGAGAATTGCAGGTAAAAAAAAAAAAAAAAACCCCACCTCGTCTCATATATAGTTTAATCTTATTCCTGAATTTTGTTGCTTTCCGCCTCATCTTCTTGCCGTCTTCATTCGCCATCAGCCTTCGTATGGCGTTCCAAAAGGTTGATCCATCCAATCTCGATGATGCATCCAAAAGGTTGGCATATCATATATAGCAATACATGTACTTATCATCAATGATGCATCCAATCTTTTCATGGTGATTCTCTTTTTTCATCATCTGAGGCACGGAGTGAGTCATTGACTCTTGGAGAGGAGTTCTGCAGTTGATATTGAAGTCTAACATCAAAGACATGAAGTTCTTAGAAAAACATCTGAAAGAGTTAAGCCGTCGGGCATCTGTAAGAAGTTGGAATCAGGATAGTCAAATGGCTTGGGTGAGTTGAACTTGGTATACTCAATGTGATGTTTAAGCCCTTTGACTTGTATTAATGTCTTTTCATCTCTGTATTTCTCACATAAGGACTTTTCTTGAATGCGGTGGTAGGTAATCTGTTTTCTTCCTTGTTTGTTTTGGATGCAACTTTTGGTCATTGAGCCTCTGGTACACTTTAAATGTTTTGTTATGCAATTAATCGTTTACTTTTTCAAAGGTTAAGCTTTTTTTTAACAAAATATTGTTGATTAAGAAATGAGATACTTTAATCGTTTCTGTATGAATAAGCAAAAATACTAACTTGACAAAAATACATGGCAAAGTGCAGCTGAAAACTTATGTCGTGTTTATCTAGTAAAAATTTTATGAGATGACTAGCGGTAAGACTTCCACAAACAAAAGGAAATTTTTTGCAAGCAACTACTCCTACCAGCTCCTTTATTTTACAAAAGAAGAAAATTACCATGTAAGACCCTTTAGCTTCTATTACAACAACCTATCCTTCCTACATAACGGCAGTTAAAGAGTGTGACACTCAAATCCAATCTTCTAAAGAGTTTTAATATTACCCTTCTTCGCTTCACTGAACAAGATTCAATTGCGGGACAGGTCTCCAATAGAATTCTTACTTCTCGCACCTCTTCTCTGCCGCCATCCCCCGTATATGGCATATGGCTAGGGTAGAGTACCTCTCTACTCATGTCCCAGGACTACTTTATAAGATTCTTTTTGCATGCACTCTACTTAGGAATGTTTTAACCGGGGTGAACCCTCGTCGATATCAGGCACCCACATTTATAGAATCAAAAGAGATATGGATTCCCAAGGAGAGAGGGCTACGAAAAGGTCAAGTAAGACTACTGTCACTCAAATCAACTGCTTCTTCTAGTGATGCTTAAACGGGCCCTTTAGGATCTATTACTGCTGCTGCAGGCTCTGTGAAGTAAAAAAAAAAAAACTATTGCAATCACTAGTATGGCCCCCAAGAAGATTGGAATACGCAGCACAAATAATTGTTAATGCATTGAAAGAAAAGAAAGAAAACAAGTTTAACATGGGGGATGAGTGAGTCAACGGAAACGATATAGAGTAAGAACTAAAGCAATGACTGATTATACTGCTCCTGACCCCATGACACCTATAAGGAGGAAGTCCCAGACTTAATACAACCCCCTTCCCGTGATGGTGGGCATCCATCCATATCACGTGGCGTCCTCCTTAGCTCTCTTTTTATGCATAAACATACCAAATTTTTACATGTGAGAGACAAATGTGAAACTATAGATTTAACTTTCCCGTCATTTGTGATTGCAGAAAAAAAAATTGATGTGGTCGTAGTTTTTCTTATATGTTCTCGTGTTGTGCTGTGCATAAAAATACAAAACTTTTACAGGGGAAAGAGACGAATGTGAAACTATGAATTTTAACTTTCCTGTCATTTGTGATTGCAGAAAATATTTCCCTGTGGTTGTAATTTTGGACACCAAACTCTGAGAAATCAGACTCAAATTGTTTGCCTATGGGAAAAACAAGTGATTTGAAAACTACTAGTTGAACACTGCAGATCTAATTAACACCTTTTATTCATCATATATTCAACTTACAACTCAAAACTTTACATTGCAGCACGCATATATGATGGAGCACATATATCACAAAACACACGCTTACAATCAGTTCTCACACGACCTTAAACTACACAACCAGTGACACAGCGCAAAGTAAACTAAACAAGTGCCATAACTTGATATAAGTTGGATCAGCCAGAGATTTCAATGGCTTTAACATCAGGCTTTTTGACCTCTTCCTTGGGAACAGTGACAGTGAGAACTCCATTATCCATGGAAGCTTTGATCTGATCCATCTTCACATTCTCCGGCAGCCTAAACCTCCTCTGGAATCTTCCGCTGCTCCGCTCCACACGATGCCACGTGTCGTTCTTGTCTTCCTTCTCGACCTTCCTCTCTCCGCTGATCTGAAGCACGCGATCGTCCTCCACCTCAACTTTCACCTCCTCCTTCTTCAGCCCCGGAAGATCGGCCTGAAACACGTGCGCCTCCGGGGTCTCCTTCCAATCGATCCGGGCGTTGACGAAGGCCGAATTTTCCCGAGAAAGTTCGGAGGGAAAGTGAACGGAGAAGTCCTTGAAGGGGTCCCAGACGTCGAGGGAGAAGGGGTCCAAGACGCTGCTGCTTCGTCGGCCGCCGAAGAAGCTTGGAATGAGCGACATTTTGGAATATATGATACGAGTAGTAAAGTTGAATTGAAACTTGGACGGATTTGTATAAAGTGAGTAATGAATTAAAAGCTTCGAGTTTTCAGACGAGTTGACGAGTTGGAGGACTAGTTGGGTATTTGTAATACTTGGTTGGACTATTCTAGTTCTTTCCCGTGCCTTCTTTATTTCTTTTTTTTTTTTTTTTCTTTTTTTTTTTTGAGAAGACTTTTTTTCTGTTTAAAAGTTAAGGAATCTATTATTATTTTAATGAACTTTCTCGTAGTTTTGCGAACTTTACAGGACCTTCTCTACTAGTACTAGCGTCTTCCAATGGCCAAGTTTTGCACAATTGCATCTAAACAAGAATGTAAATAATTTTTTTTTGTTTAAATGAAAAATTATGAAAATTAAGGAAATACCTGGTTGAAAATTCAGAATGTATGAATAAAAAATGATGAAAATTAAGGAAATACGTGGTTCAAAATTCAGAATGTATATTGCAAATATGGATATAGAATTTTCTTTTAAGAGAAAATATGCTTAGTTCTTTGATTAATTTATTATCAGCTCTCATTACTTAATAAAAAGAAATTTATTTTGTTGGCTCCAGTCATTATCTAATAAAAAGAAAGAATTTACTTTGTTAGCTCACCGGAGAAATTTATTCCATATCTTCAGAAAATATTTACTCCACATATTGAGCAAAAATCGGTGGATTCTCTAGCGATGTTAAAATAAATAGGGATATGCAAAATTTTATTCTGAAAATATTTACTCCACTTATTCAGCAAAGATAGGTGAATCCTCTAACGGTATTGAAAAATCTAGTGATATGCAAAATTTTAATTGTTACATTTTATAAAATTTCATTAAATTATAATTTTCTTAAATTTAATGTTAACTTTGATACAATATTACAGGATCACAACTATTTACATTGAATTTTTTTTCTTTCAATCGGCTTTTTACTTTAATATTTATTTAACCTAATCACAATTCTAAACTTATACTATTTTTAAAATAAAAATTTATATTTTTAAGTTATGATTCGTAATTTATTATAACGTATTTTCTTAATTTATTTATTCATGACCAACGTGTAACTTTTCTTATTTACTACATTTAGCTAATTTTTAATGTTCTCGTAAAAGAAAAAAATTAAAACAAAAGATCAGAAGTGAAAGTCAATGTAATTTGATTTTTTTTTTTTTAAAAAAAAAAGGATCAATGTAGAGAGATCTCAAAAGTACAGAAAACGACAAAAGGTCAGTCAATTAACAGAAGAGAAGAATCGGAATCTTCGAGAAAGTACCGGACAAATCTTCCACCAATCTATAAATACCAAACCCAACGACAACTCCAACCATCTCAGAACAAAGTTCAACAATTCACAGTTTTCCAATCGAAATTTTTCTCCCTCTACCAAATCTTATACTGTTCTACACAAACACAACAAGGCTAATAATCATAGAAATGGCATTGATTCCGAGCTTGTTCGTTGGCCGAAGAAATAACATCTTCGACGTGTGGGACCCTTTCAAGGAATTCGCCTTCTCTTCCCCTTCTCTCTCCGGCACGGAAGCTCTGGTCAACGCTCGCGTTGACTGGAAGGAGACTCCGGAGGCCCACGTATTCAGGGCCGACGTGCCGGGGCTGAAGAAGGAGGAAGTCAAGGTGGAGGTCGAGGACGGAAGAGTTCTGCAGATCAGCGGAGAGAGGAGCGTCGAGAAGGAGGACAAGAAAGACACGTGGCATCGCGTGGAGCGTAGCAGCGGAAAGTTCCTGCGGCGCTTCCGGCTGCCGGAGAACGCGAAGACGGATCAAATAACGGCTTCGATGGAGAACGGGGTTCTGACTGTTACTGTGCTTAAGGAGGAGGTCAAGAAGCCTCATGTCAAATCTGTTGAGATCTCTGCTTGAATTGTCGTTTCTGTTCGATTGTTCATGTATTGTTGTGTACTTATGCTGATAATAAATACTGTAGAAACTGTATTTGAAATTGAATTTGTGAATCAATAAATAAATAACGAGTTTATAATTCTGTATTTGATCTCCGTTATCTCCAAATTTCTGTCCGCTATTATTTATAAAGTTTCAATTTAGCTATTAACCAAAAGGAGCTCAATTTGGATCGACGAATATGGGCATATAAACGCGTTCGAATATAAAGCCAGATATAGAGCAAAAATGCTTTCATTACGCAGGAGTTAAGTTAGGTCCGTTAATTTCTTGATTCGAGTTTAAAATTTGAGTTTTGTTATAATAAAAAACTTTCATGAATAACTACATTTATTTTTTTTTATTACAGTAAAAAATTTTCACATAAAATCACATCTCAATTCAATTAAAAACTCAAATCAGCAAACTAAACGGGTCATAAATTTTTTTATTATAATAAAAAGTTTTTATATAAAAATTATATCTTAATTTAAATAAGAATTAAACGGGTCTGTAACTTATCAAGCTGGAGTATACGAGACCACTTCCCTCTAGCTTCTACGTATCCCTGGGAAAGGCAAAGTTTCATGGTTTCATACTCTTTTCCGGTCAATTTTTGCATTATGTAACATTTCTTAAAGTAGAAGCTGGCTGTGAATCGCACTTTTATTGCCTTTTTCATCTTAAAGCTGACTCGAGGAAATTAACATTCGAACTCAATGAGTACGTCATTTTGTAAACTAGTATAATTCGTCGATCGTCGTCAACCTAAAACAAGGAACATTTTTCAATTAGCAAGAGGGACTTTAAGATCATTATACTTCGAGTTTGGTTCAACCTTTGAGAGTTTACTCCAAAAATAAAAACCCTATTTCCTATAATTAGATCCACAAACAGTGCTTAATTGAACATTCAAGTTCAAAACATCACAAACCACGCCTTAAAACAAAATAATAACACAAAACTATAATTTGCATTGTCGTATAAAATACGTCCTTTTTATTATACGGAATACATGTCTTACAAACAACTGATTTCAACTCTATTCCACAACAACAATACACGCAGAAAGTACTAAAACTCACACACCTCAGATCTGTTTAGTTTTTTCTAATATTCTTCTTCAGCCAGATATCTGAACGGCTACGACATCAGGCTTCTTAACCTCCTCCTTAGGCACAGTCACAATGAGGACCCCGTTCTCCATCGAAGCCGTTATCTGATCCGTCTTCGCGTTCTCCGGCAGCCTAAACTGCCTCTGGAACTTTCCTCCGCTGCGCTCGATCCTGTGCCACGTGCCGCTATTCTCCTCCTTCTCGATTTTTCTCTCTCCGCTGATCTTAAGAACTTGGCCGTCTTCGACCTCGACCTTGACTTCTTCCTTCGTAAGCCCCGGAAGATCGGCCTGGAACACGTGAGCTTGGGGAGTCTCCTGCCAGTCGATTCTGGGGTTTGATAAAACCAAAGTTTCGCGGAATTGAGCTGGTAGTAAGTGGAATGGATCCCAAACGTCCGGGGAGAAGGGATCAAAGACGTTGCGAATGTTTGGAATGAGCGACATTTTTTCTCGGAGATTGTTTGGTTGCATGGAAAGTTTGATTGAGGATATTGAAACAGATATATATATATATATATATATATAGTTAAAGAGAAGTTTTGCTCAGTGTCCGTCTGTAAAGAAGCATGATTGAGGTATTTATAGAATGGAGTCGTGGAGAAGATGATTCGGGCTAAAGAAGACGTGAATATGATTTTTTTATTCGTGGGCGAAACTCCCTATGGCTCTTGCTTGCTTTCTATTGGTAACACATTAGAATGGGCCCGCAAGTCGTACATATAATTGAGAACTCTTTGCTTCCTTGATAAGAAAATAGAAAAGAAAGCAAGAAAAGATTTTCTTTTTTAGAATTTTTTAGAATAGGGAAATCTTTTTTTTTTTTTTTTTTTTTATTGAAATGCAAAAAACAGAGTATTTTTGTGTGTATTATTAGATTTTATTTTAAGCCTAGTTTATTTTATGACTTAAATTATATTGTTATAATATTTTTTTTATATATAAATTTAAATTTAACTTTTTTATTAGAATATTTTTCTCTTACGTACACAACATAAATTATAACTTTAGTTTTTTTAGTTTTTTCATTAATTAAAATTAATGATAAAATAAAATAAAAATAACTTTTCCACTAACATTTTCTTTTGGACCATCAGATAGCAATCTCATGTGTTTGAATAGAATAACTTCAATACAAATGTTAATATCGATTATATATTTAACATAAAAAAGAGTGATATAATGTGTTATTTTTATTTTTATATCAATACATAATGTTATTTAAAATGTTAAATTCACTTTTTTACATAATCATTAAACTTTAAAAATTGTAAAAGTAAACTTTTATCTTTAAAATAATAAAAAAAATGTAAAAGTTTTGATGATTATATGAAAATGTAAACATGCAATCAAATGTCAAATTTTATATAAGTTATATTTGGTGAAAATTTTGTCACAAAATATAGCACACGAGAAATTTAACAAAATAAATAGCATTGTATTGAAAAGTTTTTTTTGTACTCAAATACAAAATTTACAATTATCACATCAATTATAACATTATATTAGAAATGCTCAACTATGTTTTTAGGGATGGTATTACTAATTTTTCCCAGTTTATGCATTATATTGAGAATGGATCAGCTCATTAAAATTGTATGGGTAATTCTATACATGTACCCTTTTTTATTCTTCACATCTTTTTTAAATATACACCTAACAATTTTAAGATGATTAAATTTATTTAAAAGAGATGTGGAGAATAAAGAGGGGTGTTAACAAAACTGATTATACTTATATTAGCTTCTCTGCTTCCTTCTTTAATGAGAGAGAAAAAACTGATTTTTTTTTTTTTTTTTTTTTTTTTAGTATTTTGAGAGATTTATTTATATATGTATAGAAATTTAAAATCGCTTTATTGTTTGGCACATTTGGACCAAAATGGTGCCGTTTTGGTAAAAATGTTCCCTCTTCTATTTTTTTAACTCGTTCATTTTATTTTTTATTTTTACTTTTATCCTAAAATTTATTTTATCTGTTTTAGTTCTTTTTATCTTAAAATTTATTTATTTATTCATTTTTATCCTTTTTCACCATTTTTTTTTAGCCCTAAAACTTTATTTTTTTTTTCCGTTTGGGTTTTTTTGAGTAACACTTATGTATTTCTTTATTTTAGTCTTTTTTGATAATTTTATTTTTATTTTGAAATTTCATTTACTTTCATTTTGGTTAATTTTATCCTAAAACTTATTCATTCTTCATTTTAAGCCTTTTATGATCCTTTTTATTTTTGTACTGAAATTTTATTTTATTTTTTATTTTAGTTCATTTTGTCTAAAACTTATTTATTTTCTCATTTTGATTTTTTTGACCTTTTTTATTTTTTTGTCTTGAAACTCTTTTTTTTTTCGTTTTAGCTCTTTTACCCCAACACTTATTTACTTCTTCATTTTAATCCTTTTGTTATCATTTTTTTTTTTTTTTGCCTCTTGTGCTAAAACTTCATTTGTTTACATTTTTTTATCCTTTTTGGGATTCTATATTTAGATCTTATTTATTGTTAATAACAAGACGGTAAGTAAAACATAACCCACAAATTACTCTCCACATAAATAACACGTGGAGTTCAACTAGTAATACTAAATAGAAGAACCTGAAAAAAAAAAAAAAAAAAAAAAAAAAACTAGAAGAGACTACCAAAAAAAAAAAAAAAATCTTAGAAGGATTGCTCTTTTTTTGCCCTTTTCAAAATCAAAAGGATTAAGATGAAGAAGAAGAAGTCTAAATACGAGTAATCTTAATAAATATTTTTTGAAAATATATGAGTTAAAATTTTTATATTTTATATTTTATTTTTAATTAAATAATTACACAAATAAAAAATATATATTAAGAATGAGGAATAAAGTTCAGTAAATTTTCCATTTTTTTCATTAAAATATCGGTCAAAAAACCGCTTTTTTACACTCAATCTTCTGTCGTTTGGGTTAACGACCTTTGGGCCGGAAGACAACTGGATGACACTAAAGCCCAGCAGAAGGTCCGCGATGGGTCTGGAATGCTCCAGTCCCATCTCTTCTACCGTGACTGCCAGAAGTTACCAGAGCATTCTTTCGTCGTTGATAAAACCCAATCATCTCCACCTTCCGAAACCAAGAGTGAAATCACAGAGAAATTTGCAACTTCTCTCGAAAATTTTGAAAGTCAATCTCTAGTCTTTAACACTCCTCTCCTTGAATTCAATCTTACTCTCAGATATGTCGCTAATTCCAAGCTTTTTCGGCGGCCGAAGGAGCAGCGTCCTCGACCCCTTCTCTCTAGACGTGTGGGACCCGTTCAAGGATATCCCTTTCCCCAACTCTCTCTCCTCCTCCGGCTCCTCTTTTCCCGAGCTTTCTCGTGAAAATTCTGCCTTCGTCAGCACTCGAATCGACTGGAAGGAGACTCCGGAGGCGCACGTCTTCAAGGCGGATGTTCCTGGGCTGAGGAAGGAGGAGGTGAAGGTGGAGGTGGAGGACGATCGCGTGCTCCAGATCAGCGGAGAGAGGAAGACGGAGAAGGAGGACAAGGGCGACACGTGGCACCGCGTGGAGCGTAGCAGCGGCAAATTCGTGCGGAGGTTCCGGCTGCCGGAGAACGCGAAGATCGATAGGGTTAACGCCGCCATGGAGAATGGGGTTCTCACCGTGACTGTACCTAAAGAGGAGGTCAAAAAGCCCGATGTCAGGGCTATTGAAATCTCCGGCAATTGAGTTGTTTTTATTTCATTGATTGTTGTCTTTAAGTAAAGATCGTTGAGGATCTTTCATACTATGTAGAAATGCAACCTTCTGCTTGTGTCAAAGTGTCTGGTTCTCTGTTATGTGAAAGGGTCTGTAATCTTAATCCTGTGAAGTAATCAGTAATATCACGTTTTAAGTTACTTTTCTCTACTCTTCAGTGACTTGTTAATTAATTGATTGGGAGATTAAAGAAAGAAAAAAGTCCACATGAAAGCCATATAATTGTGAACATGCGTATGAAAATTAACTCGATCATTGTATAAGAAAGAGAGGAGAGGATTAGGTTCCATATGGTGCTGGATTGGCATCAGGTTCAACTAGAACTGCTGGAGACGATTGGCATTTTTGAATTCTGATCAAAGAAAGTGGGATACAGGAGTTTTAGTGTGGTTAATCATAGTATTTTAGAAGAGAAACGGGGCATTGTTCAAGAGGAAGGAAATATGATGAGTTTCACTAGGGTTTGATTTTGCTATTTCTTTTGTTGAACGCAAAAAGGTGAATATTGAGCTTTATAGGCACCGCGCAATTTAACAAGGAAAACTGACTACTTACAAAAGGTTACAATATTACAAATGTGTGTGTGTGTGTGTGTGTGTGTTGAAATCAAAAGACTAATATGTGTTGTTCAAATTTAAGTTTAAAATTTAAATTTTATTATAGTGAAAATTTTATCAATTTTAAGTTTAATTTAAACTTAAATTTTATTATAGTAAAAAATTTAAAAGACAATTACAGTTATTTTTTTTATTACAATTAAGAATTATCACATAAAATTATAATTTGAATTAAAATTTTAAATTAATAAACTAAATGGATTCATAATTCAATTCATACAGAGAGACTCCAATTCAATTATAAAACTAAACAATATTGACTCTCTCTCAAAATAATAATTATAATAATAATTTCCCTCCTAATTGTAGCTAACTGAAAAATCAACGTTAGGACGATATATAAAAAATTTCCTTACATCTCATTCCATACGGAGTAATCGGAAGTCAGGGCTACATATAATTTGAGGTTTTTTACGCATTTATCTCCTAAATTTTAATTTGTCCCCGAAATATTAATTTTGGTAAGTTACTTTCTTGTAAAATTATTACACTATGTTTTATTTTGATAATAATTATGTTAAATTAATGTCAAAAAGCACGTTTAATACAAAATGTTAACATCTTAATTTAAATATAACACAAAGTTTCAATTCTACAATTTTTATTCTTTTAAATTTAATAATAAAAAAATTTGAGCAATTTTTGTATAATGTGGTACATTTTAACAAATTTACAATTTAAGGGATTGATTGTCGAAATTAAAAGTTTAAAGAGTAATTTACTAGGTAGACGATTGTGCTAAAAATCTTATCCCTTATTTAGTTGCATATTGATTTTAGATTTGAGTTCAATTCACCCTGAAATTAAAAGGTTTTATAAAACTTTACCCCCTTCTCCCTCTTCCTTAAAGTTTTTTAGGTCTGACCTAAAACATTGTTCACAAAACTAATTTAAAGATTCTCACTAACTATTTTCACTCATATTTTTTTTTTAATTCATAGTTCTCAAACTTTATTTACTTTTTAGACTTTACACAACTAAACTTACACATAAATTTAGGTTTCGTTCATTTTACAGATTTAAATTTTTAGTTTTAAGTTTGTATAGTAAAAAACTCTCAAAAATTATCAAATCTAACTTTTTTTTACTACAGTGAAAAGTTCTAAGAAAATATCACATTTCAATTTGAATTAAAAACTCGAATTAATAAAATAAACGGGTCTTAAATATGCGTAATATTAATAAATACTTTTTAAAAATATATGAATTAAAATTTTTATCATTTATTTTTTATTCATAATCTTTTTAATCAAATAATTACATTAAAAAATATAAATATTAAAAATAAAAAATAAAGATCTAGATCCATAAATTTTAAAAAGTAAATTTTTCATTTTTTTCATTAAAATATCGGTCAAAAAACCACTTTTTTACACTCCACTCTTCTGTCGTTTCGATTAACGACCTTTGGGCTGGCAGACACCTGGATCACACGAAAGCCCAGCAGAAGGTCCGCAATGGATCTGGAATGCTCCAGTCCCATCTCTTCTACAGTAAGGAACCAAACTGGCCGTAACTACCAGACGTCACCGGAACATTTTTTCGTCATTGATAAAACCCAATCATCTCCACCTTCCGAAACCAAGAGTGAAATCAAAGAAATTTGCAACTTCCCTCGAATATTTTGAAAGCCAATCTCTACTATTTTTAACTCTACTCTCTTTGAATTCAATCTTACTCTCAGTCTCAGATATGTCGCTAATTCCAAGCTTTTTCGGCGGCCGAAGGAGCAGCGTCTTCGACCCCTTCTCTCTCGACGTGTGGGACCCGTTCAAGGATATCCCTTTCCCTAACTCTCTCTCCTCCTCCGGCTCCACTTTTCCCGAGCTTTCTCGGGAAAATTCTGCCTTCGTCAACACTCGAATCGACTGGAAGGAGACTCCGGAGGCGCACGTCTTCAAGGCCGATGTTCCTGGGCTGGGGAAGGAGGAGGTGAAGGTGGAGGTGGAGGACGATCGCGTGCTTCAGATCAGCGGAGAGAGGAAGACGGAGAAGGAGGACAAGGGCGACACGTGGCACCGCGTGGAGCGTAGCAGCGGCAAATTCGTGCGGAGGTTCCGGCTGCCGGAGAACGCGAAGATCGATAGGGTTAGCGCCGCCATGGAGAATGGGGTTCTCACCGTGACTGTACCTAAAGAGGAGGTCAAAAAGCCCGATGTCAGGGCTATTGAAATCTCCGGCAATTGAGTCGTTTTTATTTCGTTGATTGTTGTCTTTAAGTAAAGATCGTTGAGGATCGTTCATACTATGTAGAAATGCAACCCTCTGCTTGTGTCAAAGTGTCTGGTTGTCTGTTATGTGAAAGGGTCTGTAATCTTAATCCTGTGAAGTAATCAGTAATATCACGTTTTAAGTTACTTTTCTCTACTCTTCGGTGACTTGTTAATTAATTGATTGGGAGATTAAAGAAAGAAAAAAGTCCACATGAAAGCCATATAATTGTGAGCATGCGTATGAAAATTAACTCGAACATTGTATAAGAAAGAGAGGAGAGGATTAGGTTCCATACGGTGCTGGATTGGCATCAGGTTCAACTAGAACTGCTGGAGACGATTGGCATTTTTGAATTCTGATCAAAGAAAGTGGGATACCGGAGTTTTAGTGTGGTTAATTATACTACACACTCTTTCCGTTTTCTTAATTCGATGTTAGAATTTAAATTTTTTTATAATAAAAAATTCTTCACATTTAATTTTTTTATTACAATAAAAATTTTCACATAAAATTATATTTTAACTTAAATTAAAAATTTAAATTAACAAAGTCTATAGTATTTTAGAAGAGAAACGGGGCATTGTTCGAGAGGAAGGAAATATGATGAGTTTCACTAGGGTTTGATGTTGCTATTTCTCCTGTTGAATGCAAAAAGGTGAAATATTGAGCTTTATAGGCACCGCGCAATTTAACAATGAAAACTGAGTACTTACAAAAGGTTACAATATTACAAATATATATATATATATATTTTTTTGTTGAAATTAAAATACTTACAGGTGTTCATTTTATCAATTTAAATTTAAAATTTAAAATTTAAGTTTTGTTATAGTAAAAAAATTTTAAAAATAATTAAAAATAATTATTTTTATTATAAAAAACAGCCACAGATAAAAGTTATAATAAAAATTTTTTACATAAAATTACATTTTAATTTAAATTAATAAATTAAACAGAAACTAAATAGATCCATAATTCAATCATACAGGGAGACTCCAATTCAATTATAAAACTAAACAATATTGACTCTCTCAAAATAAGAATAATAATAATAATAATAATAATAATAATAATAATAATAATAATAATAATAATAATAATAATAATAATTTCCCTCCTAATTGTAGCTAACTGAAAAATCAACCTTAGGACGATATATAAAAAATTTCCTCACATCTCACTCCGTACGGAGTAATCGGAAGTCAGGGCTACATATAATTTTAGGTGTTTACACATTTATCTCCTGAATTTTAATTTGTCTCCAAAATATTAATTTTGATAATATACTTTCTTAACTTATAAAATTATTACACTATGTTTGATGATGATTGTACTAAATTAGTGTTAAAAAGGTACGTTGAATAAAAAAATTTTAACATCTTTATTTAAATGTAGCACAAATTTTTAATTTCTTAATTTGTATTCCTTTAAATCTAATAATAAAAAATTTGAGTGATTTTTGTAAAATGTGATACATTTCAACAAATTTATAAGTTTAAGAGATTGATTGTCGAAATTAAAAGTTTAAAGAATAATTTGTTAAATCACGACAAGTTCGGGAGACGATTGTGCTAAAAATCTTACCCCTTATTTGGTTGCATATTGATTTTAGATTTGAGTTCAATTCACTTCAAAATTAAAAGTTTTATAAAACTTTACCTCCTCCCCCCTCTTCCTTAAAGTTTTTTAGGTTCAGACCTAAAATATTATTCACAAAACTAATTTAAAGGTTCTCACTAATTATTTTCACTCATATTTTTTTAAAAATCTACAGTTCTAATAATGTAATCAAATGTCAACTTAAACTTTATTTGCTGTTTAGATTTTACACAACTAACTTACGTATAAATTTAAACCCAACCTGTGAAGTTTTAGAGTGAGCATGAAGGATGTGGCCAATTTGAACCCGTGAAGTTTAAGAGTGAGCATGATTCCGTGAAGTGTTGGATCTGATGGGGAATGGACTTGGCCCATTCGTCTTCAAACCAGTCTGGGCTCAAAAGCTAATGGCCGAAGAACTGCCCATTTCATGTATCTCTACAGTGCAAATTCTGTTCTAGTAAACTTGTTATTAGTACAACTACTTATCAAAAAAATAAAAATAAAAGAAGAAAAAGAGAAAAATAAAACGAAACAAATTATGAGTAGTGGTACTACCGAGAAAAACTCTATTGGTTGAGGAATTCGTTCTCTGATTCAAATTATGATTCGTGATTAGTTACAGTATTTTTTTTCACAAAAAATATACGTAAATCAAAAATGATTCGAATCACATAGTTTAAATTCTCCAACCAAACGTCCTCTAATTCTTTTTATTATTATTTGATTCGAAAACTCACCCCGCAAAAAAAAAAAAAAAATGCAGTAAAAAAACTGAGAGCAACAGTAGAGATCAATATAGCTAATTGGATGCGAAATGGGATTGAAGATGATGGATATGGCATTGGCAAGAAGTCTCCCAGAATCTCAGCCGGATTTCCTGCTTGGTTATGTTTTGTTGATTAATTTTCATTTGGTTTTTAAACCTTTTGCTTTGTAGCTACTAGCTTGTTCTTCAATAGAATCCCATTTACCAATAAAACAAGTTGATAATTAACAGAAAAAAAAAAAAAAAAACATTAATAAAAAGAACATGCACACTCCAAAATCTTAAAAACACATCGACTTATCATAAAAATACATTAAGTGTCAACAGCTAGATTAATATCCTTAACATATATATATATATATATATATATATGTTTACGTATATGTAACATTTAGAATATCCATGTAGCATTAAAAGTAGTACTTTTATCCTTAATCCAATAACTATCTCCAGATTCCCGGAATTCCTTAAAAGAAAGAAAGAACCATCGCCAGACTTTTTATATGCCTAAATATATATATATATATATATATATATATATATATATATATAAGATGTTGGTCGTGCACCATTCCAACAACCCCAAACTGATTGGCTGAGATTGCTTTCCCCAAACATGATTAAATTGTATTCGACAAAAGTGCTTCACCATACGCTTTATTCGCCCAACAACACATGTGAAAACTATTTGTATTTTTGCCCTGAACTAGTTACTACTCAACAGTACATACATACAAAAAGCAACAGCGAATTTGGCTATGCGACAAACACATATATGCCAACGTCAGATAGCCAAATTTCAACCTTTAGCCAACAAGAAAGAAAAAAAAAAAAAAAAAAAAAAAAAGCATGACCGATTTCTGCGGAGGGGAAAGATTTCAGACCTAAATATGATGGCATTCACATGAGGCTAATATTTAACATATCAACTAATGTATTATTGCTTCAATAGCTCATGATCAAACTTGGATAATATGAGCTACTGAGCTTTATCATTTCGTAAAAGTTGCAATGATTTTGGAGATGACGATCCAGTACTTTTTTTCTTATGAAGATGATTAATTTGGACAATCTTTCGGACATTCTTGACAATAATTTTGTGGCGTGCAGTTTCAAACCTACCAGAATTTCTCAAACAATTTTGGTATTTTAATTCAATTGCAACTTAACATGAATTAAACATTTTTTATTTATAAATGTTTTTTTTTTCTCACGTTAATAAACATTAAAAGATATAATATTTACTAGTCATGAAAAAAGTGATACTCACCACTTGAGTTGATATCAATAATTAGAATTAAAATTAGGACATCTAGCACTACTCACTACTACTCAACTCTGGGAAATTATTGTTCATTAACTGTTTAGAGTTTCGAATTAGAACCATGAAATAGTAAAAAAGAACTTATGTCAAGAATTTATTTAATTCTTTATTGTCATTATTTATTATCCTATAATTCATATTTGTCCATCACAAAAAAGAGATCTCTTTTCCTCTAACTCTTAAATATGCTATTATTATAGTAGTTGTCATTTAATTATTGTGTTCCCTGTATATATCGCCCATAATTTGAGACGAACCACTGCTTAAACCGCTGCTTGGTTGTATATTAAGAATATATATATATATATATATATATATATATGACGTATTACGGCTTGATCCATTATCCTGTATATGAACCTAGGAAAAAATTAGCAATTGGGTGATATTAATGTTAATACAAATAAATAAATAAATAATTTATGGTAGGATAAAGCTTTTCTAAAAATCACAGTGTCTCAAACGTCGGATCCATATCAGATTTTATTAAATCAGTGTAGATTTAATTATAAAAAATTGTGTCCTATTTTTTATTTATTTTTTTCATTCTATGCCACATAACTTTCTTAAAATAATAATAATAATAATCATTTGCTTAAAATGAATAAATAAACTAACCAAGGTCGTGCAAAAATGAGATCCTTGAGATTCATGCATGGAAAATGACACGTAGGGCTGAGATGGATGAGTTGTAATACGTAGTACTGTGGCTTAAAATTTGGCTTGCAACTTGCTTTGAAGATTTGTCCGACTTGCGACTGAACACCATGTGACCTGTTGCACCAAATTTCAAACACATAAATGTATCCATTATTAAAAAAAAAAAAAAAAAAAAAACCATAAATGTATCTGACACTGCTATTCTTATCAAGTGTACCCCCACTATATATATATATATATATATATATATATATGTATATGTGTGTGTGTGTGTGTGTGTGTGTGTGTGTGTGTAACATAGCAGACGTAAAAATTTTGGACTTTGGATTCTTAAATGTCAGCATGTATCACTTCTCTGCTATGCAATAATATGACTAATGTTGGTACATCTGTTGCTGTGCTTTATGGCTTTCAACTTTGTAATTACGTTCCTTTTTTTCTGACAATTATAAATTTGGAGAAGAGAAAAACACAGAGAGATAACATGAACGGAAATGAGGTTTTTTTTGTCCTTTCTTTTTTTTTCCTTTTTGGAAAGAAAAAAAGCGAATGGGGTTAAGGACCCATAATTGTCTAAAATCACTCATAATGTGGGCTCAAAATCTTTAATCCCATGAGTGCTGGTAATAAAAGTACTGATCCAGATCCTTTGCAGATCACAGATCACGTATAGTGTTTCAGCTTAGCTTTTGTCTCCTATTAATAATACGACAAGCAAAATTGAGTTGGGGAGAAAGTATTATGTGTTTCTAGTCACTTTCACTTGGGATTTGTTTTATTCGTTAATTGATACATTTGAGTTTGAGTATTTGTAAGTTTTCAAGCATTTTTATTAGTTTAATGTGTTTTTATCTTACTTTTGTAGATTAAAGTTAAAATGGAATAAAATGAACGAAAATTTAACTTTGAAACATACTTTAATATTTGAGATATAACTCTCTTATTTAAAGTTCGAATGAGATGATCTTAATGACGTTAAAAAGATAAGAGATAAAGTTATAACTTTCATGAGATACTAAACACTAATTCGGCTATATAGAAGGCAAAAATTCTCATCAAAATCACACACCCGGTATGTCGGGAAATCCATACGATGTAATAGATTTCTTGTCCAAGAGCAGCAAAACCACACACCCACTCCAGCGGTTGCACCAATTTCACTAGGGTTTTTCAAAAACTTAGCGGCGCTGCATCAGAAAATTAATCCACTATAGTACCTGCACATGAAATACTGTCAATTTGAGCTAATTTGGAGAGATATAAAAGGGGAGAATACTCATTTTCCCAAAATTGGAGGGGAAAAGAAGAAAAATAGGCACAAAATCCCCTAGAGAATAAAGAACTTTGGAGGATCAAATCCCATGATTTCATTGAAGATCCTTGAAGAAGATGGTGGATTCAAGCTTAGAATATCATTCTTCCAACATAGTTCTTCCTTCTCCCTTTGTTTCCTTTTTAGTTTTTAGATTTTATTTTTGGTTATGGATTCCTCTATGCTGAGCTAGATTATTATTCTAGGACTTAATATAACCTTGTTTGAATATGATTTGAATATTTTACTAATTATTAGTTTGATTTCCATTTAATTCATTTGTGTTTCTCTCTGTGAATTTAGGCTCAGGAGAGTTACTTTCACATGTTGAAATTCAAAAAACACAATCTAGAGTTAGTTAAGTTCGGGAGGCTAATTAATTCGGGTAATCAAAATTAGATTGCTTAATGGATGCTTGATTCAGTTAGGCTAATAGGGATATTATTTAACTGAGTTTTGCATATTTTGCTCGGCACTCAAGAGATGTGGTGAAATTACGTTCAAAAACCTAAGATTATTTAATTGAGTGGAATTAGCTAGTAATAGCTAAATATGATTAATATAGGAATGATATAGTGAAATCAAGTCCCTCGTACATTTGTGCATAAAAATTTTCATATTTTATTTTATTTTTGTATTTATATTTGTTCTTGTTCTATTCTAATTTTAATTAGTTCAAATTTTTATATATAATTGAGTTACAATAATTATAATACTTAATAACAATTTAACGACTAATTTTTATAAAAATAATACTTACTTATTTTTTACAATCAAAACTTGACACAGTAGCGGATTACATTCATCATAATATGTCTAAATTAATATGATGTACGAAACTCCTAAAGGCGCTTAATTAGAATCACTAAAAAGTTAAAAGTTGTTTGAACAAGAACCAGTCAACAAGCCACTTATTATGAACACTAACCAGATAAATGGATCCAATCCAACGGTCAAAGAGGTATAATAGCTGGGAGCGAAAGCGATTATTTTTGTAAATTTTTGCGTGTAATTTAACATTAATACATATATTCTGAGAATACGTACGAACAAAAAGAACTCTAAATATCGTTCGTGTGTGCGTGTATAATGAAAAAAGAGCTTGAAAATGAAAGTTCACTAGATTAATATAGTTGATGACACATCGAAATCGTGAAAGTACAATTGGATTAAAATTATAATTTATTCTATAATTCGAATCATGATTCATAATTCGTTATAATATTTTTTTTCATAAAAAATACACATAAATTAAAAATAATTTTAATCACATAATTTTAATTTATGAATCAAATAGACTCTAAATTGAGAGTTTTTTTTTTTTTTTTTTTTTTTCTGAATCATCTAATTTATTAGATTACCAAATTCTATTTATAGCTATTTATTACGAGTCAATATAATGCAACTTCCTTTATCTGAAAGGGAAATGCTGAGGGTTGATATATCACTTGTGTTTAATCAATGATTCAAGGGAAATAATCTTTTTTTTTTTTTGGTTAAATTCATGCATAGTCGGTGAATCTTTTTTCTCTTTCTACAATTAGTTCATGCGGCCAAATTTTCTTATGAGCAGTTTCTGAAGTCAAAGTGACTCATAAATAATTTCTCTATTAAATTTTAGATAGAAATCATTAACTTTTTATCATAAAATGTCTTTAAACTATCTTTTCTTTACTAAATCAAATCTCTAAACTTAAAAAAAATATTATCTTAAAAATTATAAAATCAGAAAAAGAACTAAAAAAACTAAAAAAATAAAATAAAAATAAAAAAATAAAATTCTCCAAAGAACGACAACACAGGTCCTCATCTTTTCCACTAAAAATATGAATCTAAAAGTTCAACAACAAAGAAATTTCTCCTTTGTGCAAAAACACACAAATATTCAAAGAGCAACAAGCCCAAATTTGCAATAAGCGTCCAAGTCTTGAGCACCGATCGAACCACCGTCAATAAAGTAGAAAAGTGTCATTCCAAGATGCTAAATCCTCTTGAGTTCGAATCCAAAAGTCTTGCCGGAGCCGAATGAGGCTTGAGAGGGAATGAACAATAGTGATGGGTCGCGTGTGGGCGGCAAGGGTAGGGAAGGGAAGAAACGAAGGTGACGAGCAAATGACATGGGGAGAGGCTGACGAGCACAGGACTAGAGAAAGGTTGACAAATCTAAAAAAAAAAAAAAATCTTGAGGGGGAGGGAATTTGAAAGATCTAGATTTTTTTTATTTTTATTTTTCTAGATCTTAAGGAAAAAATAATTTTTTTTTTTTTTGTGGGTTTTGAAGCTTTAAGAAAGATTTGCAATTTTGATTTCTATTATAGTTATTGCTTTTCTTTGACGTAGAAATTATTTTTAAAGAGAGAAAATAGTTTAGAGACATTTTATGAGACAAAATTAAATGTTTTCATTTAAAGTTTAATATATAGATCATTTATAGAATACTTTTAGAGTTCAAAACTTATTTATAAGAAAAATTGACTATAAGAACTAATTTTAAAAAGTGAAAAAAAAAAATTTTAAGGACTATTCATGAATTTAACTTTTTTGTTTTTTTTCAAAAAAGTCCTTTTTCCGCTAAGAGGAAGAATTGATGCAGCTTATCTATAATTTTGCTATCGACTCAATATTCAATATCTATTGATCATGAAACTTCAATAACACATTGGATCTCTCGTCAATACAAATAGTTATGGCTTAATGCAAACACTACTTAATATATGGTAGCTCTATTGGTCACACCAAAAAATAACCATTTTTCTCCACCCTCTTAATTATCATAGTATTGCCCAAAAATAAATAAGGAAAACTACAAAATGGGGGAAAAATTAGGTAAAGAGCGGCGTATTTAATGGTCTTCATTGGGGGAAAAAAAAAGCATCAAATTAGTAGCACAATAACCATTTGATGATACGATAAAGTAGTCAATTATGTGCGATTGCAATGGCCACCTGGCTCTTGAAATATCATTGTAACTTCGGATTTATCAACCTAGTAATAATGATTAGGCCATGGATATGCCTTTTTAATTTATACCATCCCCCTCTAATAATCCGGCTCCCACTTTTTTCTCCTTCACTTTATCTTTCTTCTTTTTGGTATCTTTCTGTCATTTTTTTTCTTTTTAACTTGACCAAAAAGTACTATCTTTTACTCTCAGGCGCTCTCCAAAGCATATTTTGTGCCCAAAAGTAAAAGTATATTCTCTTTCCTTTTAATTTCTCCCTCAATTTTTTTGATGGTTTATTTTATGAAAGTCTTCTCATGACCCTTTTCTCACATTAATTATTGGCATGTTTACATATAAGAATTAGAAAATAAAAGTGAGAATGTGAGTTAAATTTATATTTATTTATTCTTTTTTTATCTTAAAATAAGAGTAAGGTGGATTTTTCTAATCAAATTTAAAATTGAAGAATATGATTAGAAATCTCATACCCTCTCTAAATTGAGATTCTTATTATTGATATTAACTCAAATTAAAAAATAAACAATTTATTTTTTCAAATATGTGAGATTTTAAAATTTAATTCTTAAATTCAATTTCACAATTAACATGATTTTATAAATTAATTTTACAACTTAAATCAATTTAATCAAATTAAATGAATATTAGCGCATGGTTCTTATTTTATTTTATTTTTCAAAACTCTTTTAAATAAATAAAATAATGCGCGTGTATGCATGATTGTTATAAACATATGAGTAGGCACACTAGATCTATATGACATAATATAAAGTATAAAATATGCAATTGGCTATTGAGATTAATTTGACCATGTTCCATGGAAAAATAAAATACAACCACATCGAATGAATAATTATTACAACCAAATCGAATAAATAAATAATTATAATAATTATTTTTCTTCTGTTAAATCAACAGGTCTTTGATTTTAATTTTCATTCTTTGGGTCTTCATTTCGTCATCTTCAGGTCAGGTATCTTCCTTCGGGTGCGGAACTCTTTCAGATTTTTCTGCACCTATTGACGGGTTTCTTAAACCCTAATGCGCCCATACGACCTTTCCTAGCTGGCTGATGGGGCGGCCTAGCCTCCTCTACTATGTGTAAGATAATGCTCGGGTGTGCGCCAGTCAGCCTGGAGGTGCTCACTAAACAACGCGTGAGGGGCACAGGCTGTTTGTTTCACTGGGTTAAACAGACTAACTGTCGGCCACCAGGGGCGCATACGAGCGTGGCTGCAGGAGGAACTTTGGCTAGGGTTTCGGGACTTCGTAGTTTTGTGTTTCTCTTCTCGATTCTATTCTAGTAGACTCGTCCTGCTTGCTAATGTACGAGCCCTAAACTACCCGAATCCTAGAATTACAATAATTCTAATTCTCGAATAAAATTACAAATAATTTAATGTATGAATATAACCAATCTATGGAACCATATAATTAACGTCGAAATCCATCATCCTTACATTCATCAACATTAATAAATATTAACATAAATAATTAAATGCAAGTGCATACCCATCACATACATATATAATTAAATATCACATATTTAATAGAATATTGATTATCACGTAATCGAAGCATAGACCTCTCTAATACCAATTGTTTGTTTTTGAAAACAATTTTCTATGCGGAAGCGTGTATCTAGCGGATCGTGTATAACAAAAAAATTTAATAAACCTTTGAGATGCTCTATATAATACATTAATTTTTGCACGAATAATTTAAATAATTTAATTAATTTAATTTAAGAATAAATTTATGTAGCAAATAATTAGGTCAATAACTTGAGTTCTTTGACCACGAACGTTCCTTGTTCGAAGCTTGTTTAGAATACATGAATCTTCCTTGTCAATTTCTTGAATCTACAAAGACGTGTGTGTGGGGGCACACTTGAAACAAAAATAAGGTTAGCACTCAAAACACTCAAGTCTTCCACGAAAACTAACACATGCATGACATGGAATTGGGAATATGGAATAACTTTTACTTCTCTATTTTTTTTCTCTCAGGTTACACGCTTACCTCTAGCAGGTTACACGCTAACAAACTGCATGTTACATGCCTATGCTAGGGATGTTACACGCCACCTGTAGGGGAGGGAGTAAGAAAGTTTTATGCCTGCACTAGCATGTTACACACTATCTGACAGAATGTTATACGCCCATAAATAGTATGTTACATGCCTATCACATTGGGGAAGGGAGAAAAATTTGTGTTCTTCAATTTTCTGCAACCTTCTATTTATAGAGTAGCTGACATACTTCTAGTAGAAGTCTAAACTTTATTTTCAAGATAAAGCTTGATAATTATTTCTCACTTCTATTTTATTTTGGAAACAACACCCCCTTTCTCTCTTATCCACAGGGGCTGGTCACCACAGGGATATTCCCCCCTGTGGTTGGCACAAATTACAGATAAGGAAGGAGAAAAAGTTCTCCTCTATGATGCAGTCTAATTTTGACTCAAAGTGAAATTTCAATTAAAGTTAAAACTTAATTTAATTTGAATTTTAATTGGATAACTTATCAAATAAGTCAATCGGATAACTTAAAGAGCAAACAACTGAATCCCAGAGGGATTCTCACAACGTTGGGCGTGTACACCATGTGGACTCCTCGACATGTGTGTTCTAAAAATTTAAATTTAAATAATCACATTATTTAATTTATAATTAATTGTCAACTAATTATTCTTGAGGTTTCTATTTAGAATTCTATAATTCTAAATTTTTCATTTGGCCTTAGTATCTTGTGGGATTACAAGGACGATACGGAGACTCATGGACCTATAATTTTGAGCTCTAATAAAATTTATAATTAATTAAAACTCTTTAATTAATAATTAATTCTTATTAATTCCAAAGTTAAATTATCTGTTTGGTTCATTGATTCAAATCATATGATTAGAACCATTTTCGATTTATTGTGAGAGAAAATACTGTAGCAAACCATGAATCATGATTCGAATCAGGGAGCGAATCTAGGTACCAAACGGACCCTTAATTCATGTTGAGCTAGCTTACTATGCTGATTTAATTTTTTTTTTTTTTTAATGTGAATGTTGTTCACTATGAGACCACAAAAGGCAACAATAATACTACAAAGCTTTGCAGGTATGTTGCCATTGGCGATGCCATTAGATTCAGAAATCACCACTACTGCGTGTTTTTTTAGTCTCATTTAAAAGCTCAATTAAGGTCTTAATCATGTTGATTAATTCCTTAAAAAACTGAAAATTTATGTTGAGTTTGGCTTACTGTACTCATTTAATTTTTTTTTTCCTTTTTAATGTGAATAATTTCATCTAATTTGTGTATCCTTAAGTGTTTTAAAGTTTTGGACCTTTTGTTTATTTTATAAGTTTAAACTAAAAAGTTTTCATTCAAATCTTAAGGCGCCGTTTATTTCGCTTATTTAAGTTTAAAATTCGAGTTTTGTTACAGTAAAAAGCTCTCACAAATAATCATATCTCAATTCGAATTAAAAACTCAAATCAGCGAACTAAACAAGCCTTTAGTACTGTTGTGCTCTAAACTTTTTTACTAACCGCCCCAACTAGCAATTGCAATATTCCCCGTATTGTTAACTTCCTACTAAATTGAGGATTTGAGTTCGGAAAATTCGCATTGGGGTTGTGTTAGATTTGAATTTTTTGTTCATACATGAGATTTTCCATCCTCGCATTACCCACACATGGGCTTTTTGTCATCCCTTTTTTTGAAATATGAAATGTTGGGTGCGTTTGGAATTAGTTCCAAAACGTTTTTGTTTTTTGTATGTAAATGAAAACGAAAACGTTTTTATTTTTATTTTGAAATCATTTCTGAAAATGCGTTTGGTAATTTTATTTTGAGATTGTTTTCAGTTTTTAAAAAAACTGAGATTGTGTTTGGTGGTTTAATTTTTAAAAATATGTAATAATATTTAAAATAATAATAATATTAAATATATTAAATAAATAATAATATTAAATATATTAAATAACAATATATAAAATAAATAATAATATTAAATATATTAAATAATAATATTAAATAAATAGTAATATTAAATATATTAAATAACAATATATAAAATAAATAATAATATTAAATATATTAAATAATAATATATAAAATAAATAATAATATATTAAATAAATAATAATATTAAATATATTAAATAAATAATAATATTAAATAAATTAAATAATAATATAAAAATAAATAATATATAAAATATATTTAAAAAATAATATATAAAATAAATAATAATATTAAATATATAAAATAAATAATAATATCAAATATATTAAATAAATAATAATATTAAATATATTAAATAAATAATAATATTAAATATATTAAATAATAATATATTAAATAAATAATAATATTAAATATATTAAATAATAATATATTAATATAACATTATATATGTTAGTTAGGAATTGAAAACGAAAAACGTGTGAAAACAAGAAAAACAAGAAAATGAAAACATCAAAAATCCGTTTTCATTTTTCTTGAGTTTTTCAGAAAAATCCAAAAACGTTTTTGTTTTTGGTTTTGGTACGGATTCCTCCCAAACACGTTTTCATTTTTCGTTTTCAATTTTTCTCATCGAAAAACGTGAAAAATGAAAACGGAAACGGAAACAAATGGGCCCGTTATATCTGCCATTTTTAGTAATTTCTGATGTAATAGATTTGAATTTACTCTTTATTAAACATTTAAAAAAAATCTTAATTCTGTAACTAAACATCATTTTTGCCTTAGAAAATCTTAAAAGAGTAAATTTAGGTTAACCAAATTAAAAATGATTAAAAAGAATAAATTCAATATTTTATGTCTCAAAATATGGACTTAGAGAATTAAAATCCGATATTTTAAAAAGTAGAATACCAATTTAAAATTATAAAAAAAATGAGGAATTAAAAGACATTTTCGCTAGCATTTAGGGTATCAAATTAAAATTATCCCTTAGCATTATATTTGACTAGAAATAGTGTTTTGTGATATTGCCAATTTTGTTGTTAAAATTGTGCTTTTTGTTGAGTATTACAGTCGACAATAATCTGTATTAAGGTCGGATTGGGATTTTCAATGTTATGCTGCATACTACTTTAGAGTTTCATAATTGGATACCATTAATAATCTGTTGTTAATGGTCGGTGACTGTTAGTTGTCATAATTTTGACGTCATGTTAAAGGATTAAGTTTATATATCTCTTTTTATATCCCTTCCATAAAATTATATCATGTCAATTAAAGCTTGTAATGAATTTTTAGTTAAGGTAGTGTATAATGGTAATAAATTTTTGGTTAGCGTAGTTTAAAATTTTAGATCTTTCACAAATTTAAGTTTTTAATTTAAATTAAGATATAACATTATTTGAGAGTTTTCAACTATAGTAAAAAAAAATTAGAGATAATATTTTTTTAAAAATTTTAACTGTAAAAATTTAAAATTAAAAACTCAAATCAATAAAATGAATAAGATACTGCTGTTGGCTACTGTTACTATTTTGG
Organism: Morus alba; assembly: GCA_012066045.3. NCBI lineage: Eukaryota > Viridiplantae > Streptophyta > Magnoliopsida > Rosales > Moraceae > Morus > Morus alba. Next base: position 13,759,235 of record CP050229.2, on the reverse strand, counting down.
TATACTATGAGTTGGATCATATTTCTATTCTATTCATTTCACCGATTTTAATTTAAAATTTAAGTTTTGTTATAAAAAAAAGTTTTAAAAAACAGTCATATTTAACTATTTTATTACAATAAAAAACTATTATATAAAATTATATCTTAATTTAAATTAAAAACTTAAATCAATCAACTAAACCGATCCTCCATAATTCATGAGTGTTGTATTTTCAACATTAAAAAAAAAACAAACAAAAAAACATCAAGTCAATACTTTTAGGTGTAAAGTCCCCTAATGCATCGTGCAATGACAAAACACAACCTCAATAATCATCGGACGGTCCAATAAGCATTTTCATGTGGACCCTTAACTGGTGGGCCCAATGTTGATCGAATTTCGTTTTAAAATTCCTTATTTAAACGTTAAATACTAATGAATAAAAAGAGTACAATGAAACTTTTTCTTTTTCTTTTTGGTTTTTGTAATTTAGTCCCGTTTATTTTGTTGATTTAAATTTATAATTTAAGTTAAAATGTGATTTTATATGAGAGGTTTTTATTACAGTAAAAAGTTAAATATGACTGTTTCTAAGAATTTTTTACTGTAACAAAACTGAAATTTTAAACTCGAATAGGTGAAGTGAATGAAGACTAAATTATTATCCACCGTTTGCTTATTATTTTCTTAATCTGAAGATGGATTAATTTGACCTCTATATTGTATGGAGGAATCGTGTTTTGAATTACAAATTATACATGAAACCATATTTTTGCTTACTATTTTTTTTAAATGAAATATTTACTAGCATATTATCAAGTTTTTTTATTAGATGAAAATTTACCTATCAAGTTATTTTATTAGATGAATATTTACCTTTTCCTAAAGACAAAACTTTTTTTTTTTTTACCACAATAAAAAATTAAATACAAAATAAAATGAAATTTTATAATTTGCACGTGATACATATTTACAAACAATTATTAAAAAAAAAAAAAAAACAATGAAATTTTGTTCATATATGATAAGAAAAGATGATTTAGCCATTAGGCAAAGATCACAAATTCCTTGCTTGGAAAAGATGATTTATTAATCAAAATAAATCTGTAGATGATTCCTTTCTTTTAATAGGAGCCTAGTAGGTATTTTCTCACGCACATGTGATTATCCTGCCTTTCCTTTTAGCCGTCTGATGAAAACGATTGGCTCTATCTTCTCTCTCTTCTGATCTTCTCTCTCCTTTCTCTCTCTATCTGCAGCAGTTTCTCCGCGTGAATCTTTGAGCTTGATATTCTCACAGACTTCGTTGGAGTTTGGGGAAGTGAAAAAGCTGATCAGCCATTGGGATTACTACGAAGACAGCTTTATTTACTCCGCTGTGTGATCTCTGTGACTATTTCGCTTGCCATTTTCGGAGAAAAATGTCGCACCGACACTCGAGGCTTCGTCTCCAAGGTCGTTGCGGTTTCCGTTAATGGCGTCTCCCGCGTCCAACTCTCGACATTACCGGATTTGAACTACTCTGGTACGTCCTGCCTCCGCGCGTCCAAGTTGCGATAAGATTTTCTGTTTGGCTCGCGAGAAACTTCGCTCACCGTGAAAATTGTAATTGCGTTCAGGTTTCAGAAATTTTTTTTTTTTCCGTTTAATTTGTTGTCTCTTTTAGTCCTTGCCTTGTTAAATTTCTGAAGTGTGTATAAATCTCATATTTATGATTCTTTAGATATGGAATTCGCTGTTTAGAAGCTAGGAAAGTCGGAAAAGAAAAAGGAAATGCTTACTTTTAAGCCTTTTTTATTTGTCAGGGCCAAACACGGCCCTAAAGTTACGGAATTTCGAAAGAAGAGTCCGCTCTAGTTTTTGAATAGCTGGCAGTAAATTTGTTTCTTCTTCTTCTTCGGTAATTTGTGGCAATAGGATCGGAGGATAACCGTAAGGACCAAGGATGATGGGTCGTTTTACCTTATCTTGAAATTTTGAAAATGGGAAATGAAGGACCACTGAACTCTTGCTTTTTTGTATTGCTTCCTTGGTAGGTCGCCTTTTGTCCGTATACACCCCAATTGGCTTCTATCAAGGTCCTTTTTTTTTTTTTTTGTTAATTTAGGCTTGCTCGGTGTAGTCGTTTACTGATGTAGATAATAATTGTCGAACTATGTGGACGATAAATTCACCATTTGGGATGAAGGTGAAAGTTTGATGTTGGTGAAAGTCTCCTCACTGAATTTGTCAACTAGTCTTGCTTTAAAGTTCAAACCCTGAATGTTGGCCTTTTCTAATGTATTTTTCCTTCTCCGAGGAACGGGGCTTTTGGGTAGAGTTATCGTTGCTCCTCGGTTGGAGGGCAAAGAGAACTATTTTAAGATCAGAATTTTAGCCTTGAGATTGACATGTAATTGATTTAAGGAAGCGGTATGACGGGTACCTAGGAATTGTACTAGCTCAACAATGTTTAGAAGTCACCCTGAGCTTATGAAAGAAAGATATTCTGTTTAAGATAGTAAATTCTACAAATAAAGATGACTCAAGCTGTAGTCTGTATGATCACATTGTTGCTTTGGTTGCTTCACTTGTATTGACAAAATGAGATTCAGTTTTTCATTTACTAATATTACCTGGCCCCCTTACGTGCTTTTTTTTTTTTTTTTTTTTTTCAGTATTTCAGTATATGTGTTCTCAATGAAATGTAGAGTTTCATTTCTTTTGCCACCCTTTTTTTATAATTTCAATTCTTTGTAGATTTTTTATCGACTTTTATTTTTTCTTCAGTGCCTGCATTTTTATGTGAATCAATTTTCATGTGCAGCTAAGAAGTAATAGTTCAAACTTGTCAAGCAATTGAATCCATGGATTGCGTTTCAAAAACCAAAAGGAATTCAGGAGATCAACAATCTTTGGGAACTTCAAGGAACATTTTACCTCGGGCAAGCCAAAGTATGAAGCTACAAGACAAGTTAAAATCAGAAAAGCCTCGTCTCTCATATGCTGATTTCCATCCTGAAATTACAAAGAATGTAAAATATGTTCCACATAAATTCTCTGGGGCTCCTCAAAAGCAGCAGATTGGTGGCAAAGAAGTTGAGGAGGATGAGGTTGTTAAGTACATGTCAAATTTGCCAACTTATCTGCAAAAAGGAGAAACAGTACAGGAGAAAGCCTTAAATGTTGGGGTCCTTGATTGGGGGCTTCTGGAAAAATGGCAATACAGCCATAAACAGATGCCATATAGATGTAGCAGGTATTCTGCTTCCAGTAGCAACACATCCTCGTCTTTTTCTACGGATGGGTCTTCTTCCCATTCTAATAGAGGCCATAGCTGTTCGCCTTCTCGCCAAAGTACAGGCCGTCCATCCTTACAATTTCATATGATGGCATCTTCCACAGAAGGCTCGTCTCAAGTTAAATCCATTGCATCAAGTGTTGAAAAGTTTAAGACCACTGAGACTCCACATTGTGGTACCTTGAATAGGTCGGAAAAATTCATCAGCACAGCTCCAGCTCTCTTCAAGAAGGATCAAGATGTCCAGCAGAAAGAACGCAAGAAGGATCAATCAGACCAAAATTGGCAGAAGGATCCCGGAAGTGGACCTTTGCAAAATGACGCCAGCCATGCATCACGATCAACGGTAGAGGGGAAGACTCAATATGGTGAATGTACAAATAGAGAGGAGAAGACTAAGAAATCACATTTAAAAAATTTTGAACATAATTCCTCCAAAGGAAGCAAAACCATTGTTCTGCTTTTGCCTATGGGTCTCCAAGAAAACAACCATCCTGGTCATCCCCAAGATTCTAATTCGACAATAATTTCTGGCCGAAGATCAGAACGCTGCCAAAGAAGCCTTCCGGAGGGCTATAAGACAGCATGGCAAGATGAGCTCAATTCCGATATTCCACATTCATGCCCACTTCCTTCCGGAGTTGGCAATAAAGAGTCTCAGGTAAAACAACACAACTCTATAAATTCAGCTGCAGTGAGAACCAACTGTTCATCTGGTTCATCTTACTTGGTATCGGAAACACCTAGAGTGGGTTATAATCCATGCAGTCGCAGAAATTTGGAAGCAAAAAGTTCAACCGTGATACCTGCATGTTCGCCAGAGCGTGCCAAAGCATCAGATCAAAAGCCAATAAAAGTAACAGCTGAAAAAGTAAGAAGTACTTCACCATTTTACCGGTTTACCAATGTTACAGGTAAGTTGAGTAGAGGTTCTAGTTCAAAGGACAGTTTAAACTTACGTAACCAGAGTTCAACGGACATTTCTGCTAAATCTGCTATGGGAAAAGCTATGCCTTCTGCAGGTGATGCTTCAAGCGGTGATAAACTCGATGCAACTGGCAGGGCCAGATCGAGTCCTCTGAGACGGTTGCTTGACCCTCTGCTGAAGCCAAAGGCAGAAAACTGCCATCACCCTGTGGAGCCAGGAGCGAAGGTCTCGGTATCTACGGATAGGGCTTGCAAATCAGTTGATGGGCAGTATGTTTCATTGGCTATGCGGTCGGGGAAAGTAAAGTTGGGCATGACCGGTTGCAAGAAGGTTGATGTCAATGAATTAGCTAAGGACAAGAAACCTGGACCAGCAACAGTTCAAGCTCTTTTGCAAGTTGCGGTTAAGAATGGTTTGCCTCTTTTCACATTTGCAGTTAACAATGAAAGTAACATCCTTGCAGCCACAGTGAAGATGCTAAATACCACAAAAAAGGATGGGCACATCTGCATTTACACATTCTTCACCATTCAAAATATGAAGAAAAAGAATGGAAGTTGGATCAATCAAGGCGGCAGAGGCAATGGTCATGATTACATCTCTAATGTTGTTGCTCAAATGAAGGTTTCTGATTCTGGGTTTTCCAATTTGTGTACACAAAATAAGATTGGTGTGAGAGAGTTTGTGTTGTTTTCCGTCGACCTGAAACAGACAGATAACCAAACCTCAGAGTTCCAGCCAAATACTGAGCTTGCAGCTATTGTTGTCAAATTTCCGAAAAAGTTCAATCCAAGCTCCATGAAGGATGGGCCGCCTGCAAATGCATATGGAGTTAATTCAAAAGACTCTTTGTCCGGACTTGATTGTCATTCTAACTCTGTGAAGGATGTTCAGTTTCAACCTCTCTTCAGCGGTGAAGACTTCATCAGCACGACGGTCATACTTCCAAGTGCTGTTCATAGTCTACCTAGTAAAGGAGGACCCTCATCGTTGATTCAACGTTGGAGTTCGGGTGGATCGTGTGACTGTGGTGGTTGGGATCCGGGTTGCAAAGTTTGGATTCTTTCAAACCAGAATCAAGTCCACAAGAACTTAAGCTCATCCAAGGGTTGTCCCATCACAGATAGATTAGAGCTTTTCACTCGGGTACTAGTTTTTACCATAAATTATTGATAATGGTGCATCTTATTCTATTAAAAGCTGCCTAACACAATTTAAAGAGGAAAAAAAATGCTTTCTGATTTTGCTTTTGGCTTTCACAATCTGTCTGCAGGGAGGAATGCAAGAAAATCAGCAGGTTTTCAGCTTGTCTCCATTCAAGGAAGGGATCTATTCAGTTGAGTTCAATTCCTCTCTCTCAATTTTACAAGCATTCTCCATTTGTACAGCAGTGTTAGATAGTAGGAAACGATGTGAGTTTTCAGAATCAAGAAACCCATTTGAAGAAAAAACATTTGGGGAACAACCCATGTTAGTGCAAAATGCTGGAACAAGTGGTCCTAGTCGGATTGAAGGAGAGGTTCCTAGATATATGTCGTATCCGCCACTGTCACCGGTCGGTCGGGTCTAGATGTGCATGAGAAAGATATAACTAGTGCTTTTGGTCCGCTAAGCGTTGTGCATAATCCTTAGTCACCATTTCTAGTCCTTGCTACTCAATATCTGTAATGCAGCCAGATGGAAGTTGACCTTTTTATTTACATATTATAGTATGCCCTCATAATGATCTGTTAGTTACTTGGAACAAAGTCCAAGTATTGCTTCTGGACGAAATAGGCAAAATATGAAAATCTATCAATTGTATCATTAGAGAAGCTCCTTTGATTAAATTAAGTGCACATATTGAGTGAATTCTAATTTTCTGTCTGGTCATTGAAACTTGATGGTCTCAGTATCTATAACAAGATTATTGTCACAAAATAAAGTTTGCATGCGAAAGTTAACCTCTTCTCACAAAATCAAGTGGTTGATTGAATCATTTATCTGCTTGGAAAGCACATAAGTGATTGGTTCATCTAATTGCATTTGTTGAGGAATACCCAAAAAAAATTTAAAAAAATTTAAAAAACTAAAAAAAAAAAGGAGAAGAAGAAATGCAGATATTTTTAATTTATTATTTGTGACTATAGAATAGAATAAAGATTACCATACTAGCTAAACTAAAGCGTAATTAATTGGAAATTAGAGTTTCTAACTCGACCAGGCTAATAACAAGCAACCTGACATTCGTGGCTGCACCGGTAAGAAAGGCTAGTTTGCTTCTACACGAATGCACTACAATCTTAGGAGGAACGCCAAGAAGAAAAAACTGAGGCCGTCAGATAAAGAGTTTGTTGAGTTCTTTATTTTTGCTAGAAAGTTTGTTGGGTTATTTTTTATCTTATCATTTCCTTAATCACATAAAAGCGTCCATCATCACGTAATAGAGTAGACGACCTTCAACGGAAGATTAGGCGCGCAATTTGCCTATTGGTCAAGTCTAAATTTGCAATAAATTGTAACCTTATCACATGGCAATAATAATATTTCGTGCAAATATTTAAGAGCACCATTTCATGTTGCCTATGCCTCAAAAAAATAAATAAAATCCTTTTAAGCAAAAAATAGATTATCCCTATTTCCTTAATGCCAAAATCTTTACTTGGGACACGATATAAGGAGATTTTTTTAAAAAAAATTTCTCTAGTAATATTATTGTTTAAATGTTAAATGTGACTTGGACAATTTCTCTCCTTTTCTCGAAACCTTTCGGTTGCCAATTTGTTTGTTTGTGTTTTTTTTTTTTTTTGAGAATTGGTTGCCAATTTGTTAAACAAACAAATAATAAAAAAAATAATAAAAAGATTCCACTTTTTTAGGTGTTTGAAATGGACCTCAGAGTGTAGGCCCAATTCAACCAGGATCCCGTGGCGGGACATCAGGAAAGCCCACTGAGTGTAATCAAACTTATAACCGCAATATCGTGATTATTGACGGGAAGAAGAAATCACGTGCAACCATTCCCACATCAATGACTTTTTCTGTCTAATTGAACGGCTATAATTCATTTTTCTTATCGTAAACAATAAAAGTCTATCGTCCTACGGTCAAGATCTACCTACTTAAAGCACACTTAACGCACGGGCTTGGAGTTACTGCTCTGACGTAACTAATCAAAACGAATCGGAAGCCCGCGAAATTAAAAGAGAAAAAATATATTTATTATCAGGTGACCTTTTTTATTTTTTTTTTTTTTTTTTATAATGATTTATTGGGAATTTCTAATTTACTAACCCAATTTATTGAACTTTCCTCTCAACTGCCTCGTTCGAGAGAGTGAGAGAGAAAGTGCGAGAAAGTTTCATTCGGATTTTGAATTCGGTGAAATTTGTTGGTGGATCATAACTTCAATCACAATGTTCTATTGTTAATTTATTCTTTTCGAAATTTGAAATTTTTGAAATTTGTTCTTCCTAGTGTGCGTTCTCTTTTCGAGATAATCTGAAGCCATGATTATTTGATTATCTAGTATATCGTGATTTTGAACTTTGAACTCCGAAAAGTTCATCAGGAGTAAATTAATACGGGTTTTGGAGTTTTTATGGTGATTGATGTCGAGCTTTGATCTCGTATTGGAAAAATGCCGGATTACGTTGCTCGTGAAGTTCCTAAGGTTGATTCTCTGCCGTTGGAAAAATCTCTGCCGTTGATTCTGTTGATTTTTCAGTTTGTTTGACATTTTCCTTTCCGTTTTCCGAGTGGAAATTTGATTGATTTGGTTGCTTACAATGCGAAGCTATGGAGGAAAATTTGCGCAGAGACATCTATAGAGGTTTCGCTTCTTTCCAAGAACTGGAAGTTCCTTCTCGCTGGAATTATTTTTCAGGTCAATTCTACTCATCCTCGTTGAATCTTATCTCTCGTATTGTGACGAAAAAAAAAAAAAAATTCATGTAAAATGCTTTTATGCTTCATTAAATCTCAGAGGCTTACGGCGTTGAGAAATGGCAAAACTTTGAATATATGATCAGAAAAGCTTTCTATTTTCTTGTTCTGAAACGAATATATATATTTTTTCAAAGTTTCTTTAGTATTTGTAAATCGATTTAATTGTCTTTTATAGTAGGAACATTAGTAATAGTTATTAAGTACGGAAATCAAGGTGAGCTTTTTTTTTTTTTTTTTCCGAGCTTTAGTTCTATTTTGAGCAGAATCGATTTTTACAGGCTTTATACACATGCATATATGTATGTCGTTTTTCCTTGTTCTTTGCTCAATCGTGCAACAATTACCTGGTAACTTAAGTACAGTGTAAATTTAGCATGTTTGAATATGAGCTTTGTTTTCGGGCATTAATTGCATCTTGTCTTGTCACTTCTGTTCCGCGCAAATGAATATTTTGGTTCAAAGTTGAATTATTTTCTTTTTTCTTCCACCTTTGTTATGTCTATTTGTAGAAGCTAGATTAGATAGGAAGAATTTAGATGTTCATCGAGTATTTGTGTTGCTACGTGCAGTATTTACATGGCTTGGCTGCTCATGGAGTTCATTATCTGCATCGTCCTGGGCCAACACTACAGGATACTGGCTTTTTTTTCCTACCAGTGTGTACTGATTCATGTACTCGGATTCTATAATTGTTGATGTACAATTTATGATGGCATTTTTATCAATTATTTCTTTGTTACCTTAGGAACTCGGTCCAGATAAAGCTTATATGAGCGAGACTCTCTTCACAATCATCTTCTGTTCCTTTGTTTTGGTAAAGTTTCTCTAATTGCTTATTATAATAGTTTCTTTACATAATGATGGACTCTTCTCTGTTTTTCTTTGAAGTACTTGTAAGTTATTTGATTTCTTGTACGTTTTCTTCAATAGCCAAAAGAGACTATTTAGAAATTAGAATATAGCAAAAGTGTGAAGTCTTGAAGCTAGTACTGGTTCAAACTTTCAAGTATAACACATACATTAACTTCTCTACCTTAGTCTGTTAAGAAGTTGGTGTAGCTTAGATCTTTCTAGAATGCTACTTTGAAATTTCAGTTACTTGATCTAATATTTGCCTTCTATGTTGCAGTGGAGTTTAAATCCTTTCTTCTTCCAAAGCAAAAGAATATACACGGTCCTGATTTGGTGCAGGGTTCTTGCTTATTTAGCTGTAAGTGCCGTACAATGATCAAGACTGTAATTGTTGCTTGCATTCTTGTAAGTGCAAGATAATAGTTATTTGCTCAAAACATAGAATTTTTCCAAAATCTGTTAAGAGATTACCATCAAAGTATCTTAGTTCGGGTGTGGTTTTGCAAGTTACATTTTATATAATAGCCATAATTTCAGCACTTGCCAAAACTTTCATTTGAACTCCATTAAATGTTTTCCGTGACTGTTTTACAACATTTTACTGGATCTTAGAAGTAGGGTCTTCTTTATGGGGCAATCAAAATATTTTTTCTTTGTTACCGGCCTATAATGGGTTCTACTTAGTTTTCTCAAAGTGCAAAGGAGTTTAAGTTTTTTATTATGTCCTGTTATAATTTCTGACAATTTGTTTAGATATGTTTTGCATCATGTTAGGTTTCTCAAATTCTCCGGATCTTGACATTCTATTCTACTCAGCTTCCTGGTCCAAACTATCATTGTCGGGAGGTAATTTAACCTAAGTTTCAGTGTTCATTTTGATTTAATCTGGATTCCTTAAGTCTGGTTTCTTCTCATAATCTAGTGCTTTGATTAGAGCATTTTTTGCAATCATACATGGCTCTTTCAGGGCTCAAAACTTGCCAGGCTGCCCCCTCCAGAGAGTGCAGTTGAAGTCCTCTTGATAAACTGTTAGTAATACTTAATCTCTTTCTTTTATTCAGTACCTCATTTTCATGAAACAGATGCTTATATGATTTCCATTAATGGGCAGTTCCTCATGGGGTCATCTATGGCTGTGGTGATCTGATTTTTTCGTCACACATGATTTTTACCTTAGTATTCGTACGTACATACCAAAAATATGGAACAAAGAGGTAAATAATCGTTGGAGGTGCATTGACCCACATATGTAATCATTTTTCTTTTATTTCAACGTTTCCTGGTAGCTAGTGGGTTATGTAAGGTAATAGGCGGGAGGTTATGTATCAGGAATACTTCCTATTACTTATAGCAAGTTTTCCTGTTCTTTTCTTTCCTCACAATTTCTTTTTGCCCTCTCTAGTTTTATGGCCTTTACTATATTTGACTTTGTTGCTTATCCTTGCAGATGCATTAAGCAGTGTGCTTGGGTCCTTGCCGTGGTTCAGAGCCTCCTAATTATAGCGTCTCGCAAGCACTACACTGTTGACATTGTCGTTGCTTGGTAAGAAGAGTTTCTTGTTCTCATGAAAGTTGAGGAGTATTTTCTTTTTGCTGGTTGACGTGAGCTGTTTTGAATTCTATGCAGGTATACTGTAAATTTGGTAGCATTCTTTGTTGACAATAAACTGCCAGGTAAGCAAATTGAAATTTGAAGAAAATTTTCTATCTCTGCGAGTGGATTTTTCAGAAAACTTGGTTTACACCTGCAAAAGATAAACGTAAAGTTGAGTCAGTTTCAATGGCTAAAAACAATGCAAAATTTCTTCTGGGTCCAAAACTTGTAAGCTTAGCAGCTGCAGAATATTCAATTCGCTATAACTGGTTCTTCTGTTTGTTTTCTCCAGAGTTGCCTGACCGATCTGTTGGTTCTACAACTCCACCAGTACTACCATTGAGCACAACAGATAAGGATAGTAGGAACAAAGAGGAACTTCACAGATTCATGAATGGGAGTTCAGCTGATATTACAGTTTGAGTATGAATCATCATATCCAGTTTCACTTTCACTTCACTAGATGCTGGATAATTTTCAGCATGTATATCGCATTTTTCCCAAGCCATAGGAACAGGTGAATCGCAAGATTCAAGAATGTAGCAACATACAAAACATAGATTAACAGCCCAAGCTGAAGATAGCTTTGCTGTTATAGTCAGTATATATGCTTACTAAAGTCTGTTTAACAATGAATTGTCTCCTGTTCTGTGATGCTGATAAAACCTGATGATTTGTATATTTTAGTTAAATGGGTATGCTTTCTTTTAGGTGCTCAACCGCAATTATTACTCTTATTTATTTTCTAATCTCTTCACTGTATCATGAACATCACATGCCCTCTTGTTCGCTTTCACAATTCGTTCCCACACGTACAGAGTCAGTTCCATCATTTTCTTTCTACAAAAAAGAGGGAGACAAGATCTCTACTCAACAGACATGAAGAATCAAGGAAAGAAAAGACACACCAAAGCTTTAAATTAAAGCCATTCCCTTCTAGTACCAGGTTGTCATGTTTGGAGATATTCATTCATGCAGGCATATCATATGGCCCACAAATTTGCTGAGCTGAATCAGCCTGATGGGTTATGCTTGACGAAGAAATCAGATTTCGACTAATGGTACTTTTGATGGTTCACTATTTGTGGGGGAGTTTAGAGAAGTATGCACAAATAAACCAGTGGAAGGGGCATGTGACGCCCTTCGTTGGGCAATCGGTGCTGGCGTGGTCCATGACTCCATGGGGATTCAATTTAATAATGCTTCTTGTCTGGTGTCCCACAAATGGACCACCATAAAACCTGGCTTTTTCAACACCTTTTCTCATTTTTGCATATTCTTCTCTTTCCGTAGGATGTTGAAACATGGAAGTTGGGGACAGCGTCTTTGGGACCTCACATGCCTGCCTGTGGTAATGTCTCTATACATCATCTTAAAGGGACTGTTTTGTTCCCCGTTTCCCTTTTTTTTTTTTTTTTTTTTTTTTTTCTGTGGTCTTACCATGATTTCTTCTCTCAGTCCTGTAAACGTCAAAGAGGTCAAACAGGGAAAAAATCATCGTCTCGCTATGAACTACGCTTTCCCAATAAGCCATTCGCGGAATCCCAAAAGTTGGCTTAAGCGAACAAATTTTTTAGGTCGAACTTTAGACCTCAACATTAGAAGTCGACTGTATTTGCACATAAAATCAATCGCATTTTGATCTTTATTATAATTAACGTTGAAATTGCATTTCCTCCAATATGCTATTAGCACACGACTGTGTGTACGATTTTGATAAAGAAGACTCAAGGTATTCGTTTGCACAACTCAATTTATGATGAGTTATGTATGTGGGAGAAAAATATTATAGTAAAAAAATTAAATTTAAATTTTAGTGATAAAAAACACTATTAATATGACTTGAGTCAAAAAATGAATATGACTTTAATTGTTTTTAAATTATTCTCTTTGGACCACAAAGTGAGTTCAAGCCTAATAAAGGTACAAACCTGGATAATGTTTTCCTTTTAGATGGGAAATCACTGATCAGAACACCCTTTGGTTGAAACATACTATTTTAATGGTCTAGGAACTAGCTTTTTTTTTTTGGCATTTAAATAATAGTGCATGCGGCTCATTCATGTGGGGAAAATATTTTTATTTTTTCCCTTCCAACCCCAATGCTCCCTAAATCCAAGAACAAATCCAGCTGATGAGTCATGTTGGAAAGTTCCCAAACAGTGCCCTCAAAAAGTATCCCCTGTGTCTGTGCTGAAATCTTAGAAAAGTACTAAATTAAGGCAGTGGACAGCTTACTCCCTGGTTTGCCTTCCTGGATTTTCTGCAATGTACATGTACATTCCCTGGTTGGGATGGGTCTGAGTATGGGTGTGTGGGGGTTGTTCCATGCTGTTCATGATGCCAAAGAGGCCCATCTTCAATCATCTTTGTCAACTGCTATACTTTTTTTTCCCCCTTCTGGTTTTCACTATTGATCCCCTTAAAAAAAATAAATAAATAAATAAAACCTTGAATCATGCTGGCAGAAGTGAGCTGGATGAGTTGGTCAATAAGATTTTAGATCAGGTTAAATACAATTTTCATCATATGAGGCGTATTAACGAGGGACTTGTGTTATTACTATTTTCTCTTGTGAGAAAAAGATTTTGTTGGTGCATCCTGCCCATCTCAATTGTCTATAGAAGAAACTCGGTACCCGCCAGCGGAAAGCAAAAAGGTTCAACTTAATTAAACTCAAAACGATAAGCTCAGTTTCACGCACGAACCTGATTTGACACCGTACAACTCAACGGGTGAGTAGGATGTCTGATTGGGACTATTAATTATCGAATTTTGACACGTTCTGGGAAAAGAAGAAGGAAAATCGTTGTGAAAGATACGTTTAGTTAAAAAATTTATATTATGATTTAAATTATAATTTATAATTTATTATAATATTTTTTTTATAAAAAATATATATAAATTAAAGATAATTTTAATCTCATAATTTTAATTTATAAATTAAACGTTTATTTTACTCTATTGGTTGTAAGAGAACTTTATGTCATTAACGGGTCCTTTCTAATGGAGAATCTCTTATTAGTAATGTATATTTTTTTAGTTAAAATTACATTAAAATAAAAAATATATAAAATAGATAATTTTTAATATAAATTTAATAATTAAAAAATAGAGATTTATCAATGGAGTATTTTTTCATATTCTTCTAGTAGAATTAGAAATTTCTTTCATTAATAATAAGATTATAAGTTATTTTAATTCACACATTTAAATGAGTGATTCTGATTTATTAACATAAATTTTATGATAGAATAAATTTTTAAATTTAAATTATTTGTAAAATAAAAAATATTGTAATATAAATAAAATTAAATTTAAGTATTAGGAAATATATATATTTATTGCATAATGGACCTTTATAAAAGCAAAACTCGAGCTAGAAGGGGGAATTCGAGCTCATTATACTTCTTTTTTTTTTTTTTTTTTTTTTTTGGAGCCCATACTTAAACCAGCTTGTATGAAAGCAGACTAGATCAGACAACTGGCACGGCTGGGTGTTTCACGCGATGATAAAGAGACAACTTTTCATTTTCACTCCACCCGTGGACAAAATATACACTATGGCCCTTTATATGCACATATTTGATCTTTGATGTTTGGTTCCTTGGCCCTTCTTATAATTTACCTGAGAATAGTCATATGCGATGGGGCGGCCCACAAAAGCTACATCTTATCCTTTTGTAACCCCACTTATAAGTTATAACTAGTGAAACAAACTGTTGGTCAATGCAAAGATATTAATGAATTTGACGTACGGGGAGGATAATAAAATAAAGGGAAATAGTAGAAAAACTGTTGGTCAATTTTTAGTTAAAGATATTAATGAATTTGATTCGTAAGTTATGGACAAACTTGTCAAGTTATGGTTCATAACCCAGGATAATAAAATAAAAAAATAATTTGGCCTATTTATTAACTTATGTAAACTATTGGCATAATAATTTTAATTCATCTTAAATTTAAAGCCCCCTTTAACTCCACAATAATATCTTTTAAAGCCCTAAAAAAAATCCTATTTTTTTAAATATTTTTTCTGTTTTTAAATATTCTGATTGTATGGGTGCGTTTAGAACTCATTTTAAAATAATTTTATTTTTTGTATAAAAATAAAAATGAAAACGTTGTTAATCTCAAACAGAAATCATTTTTGAAAATGTATTTTGTAGTTTTATCAAGAGATGTTTACAGTGTAAAAAAACCCATTAATGTTTCTCTTTCTCTCTCTCTCTCTACTCGAGATAGGAGAAAATGAAAAATAATTAAAAGTTATTTTTTATTTCTTTATCATTTTATACTAAATCAAAAAATCGTTTTCATTTTTATTTTTTATTTTTATTGTGTCAAACACTGTTTTGAGAACGTTTTCATTTTTTCTTCCTTAAAAAACGTAAAAAATAAAAACAGGATCAATACCAAACATGGTCTATAATTTTTCTTTTGAAGGGTGATGGTACAAAATTGTACAATACTAATAGCATGTTACCTTGACATCCTATCACAAAATTATGATAAGGTACCATTAAACATGTATATAGAATGTGATAGGATGTAAAGGAAATATATTACGTGTGAAAGCTTTGCATTTTCCACAAAAAAAAAAAAAAAAAAAAAAAAAAAGGATTGTAGAAAAGAATGTTGCCAATCTTGTTTTCCTTAAATTAAAGCAAGAAAAACTAAAAAAATTATCTAATGACCCTTTATCAAAAAATTCAAAATGGTCATCGTTATTGAATTTGAAACGGATGTCGTTTGAGGACTTCCTTGACCCAAGTTGATGTCTTTAGAAATAGTCAGGCAAGGCAACCAAAAGCTGTTTCTGGAAGAAGACAGGGCAAATATTTCTCATGTATTAATACGGTGATGCTTAATGAAATTATTTTTGGAGGGAAACGAAGAAAAAAAAAAAACAGTGAAAACAAAATGGAAAAATATTGAAACAATAACTTGTAACTGTAACCGTTGGATATTTTTGATGATTAGAAGAACCGAATTAATTACCGTCCATTAAATAAAACGTTACCTAATTAATAAACTAAACAAATTTGACCACTTTTAACTGACTTTGACTACCTCCACGACAGCGATGCTTTTTTCCCTAGTCAAGAACTTACACGGCCTTATGTTTTCATTATGAAAGAAAAAAAAAAAAAAAAAAGGAAAACTGTTTTGGAGATGGAATTGTTTTGTTAAAATCAACAGGAAAAACTCTCTAATATGCGCTTTAGATGAAACTAACTGTTATTTTAAGATTCAACGGAAAGAATCAAAGACAGAGAGGATAATTACTGAACATGAATCCATTATTAACAATTATCCAAATATATATATATATATATATATATATTACAAAGAAAAAAGAAATATCTAGCTCACGCGATGCGATGGATTAAAGCGCGTGAGTATATTTTTATCTTTCCGACAGGTACAAAAATTGAAGAAAAAAATAAAATAAAATAAGACTGTCTTTTAGTATGCAGTTCTAAAAATATGATTAATTTTTTAATAATTAAATTTAATTAAAATGAAATAAAATTAAAAAATATAATTTTTATTATAAATTTAGTTCTAATTTTTTATTTTTTTTACAGTAAAAATTTTTAAAATAAAATAAATATAAGGGTTTAGAGAAATAAAGAGGGATAAAAAAAATTAAATTAAAATAAGGAAAAAAAAAACTGAAAAGCAGAGTAAGAGGGAATGATGAGCTGGTAAGAAAGTTGGAAGAAGACACACGCACCCCCGCACATGGAAAGGAACAGCAAAACCTTGGATCCAAAAAGTTCATTTTCTGTTTCTTTTTTCTTTTTACTAAAAAAATGTAATTTAATTTTGATTTTTATTTAAAAATAAAAATTTTCTCTCTCTACTTCCTGGCTTCCCAACCAAAAGCAAAGCAATGACTCTCTTTCTACAGCTTATTGTTGTTTTTTTATTTATCTTTCTCTTCCTCTTCTTCTTCCTCTTCCCTTCCTCTTCCCTCCCTCCTATTTGTACCCTATCTTCCTTCTCCAACTTTCTCTCCCCCCAAAACCTTCAAGGACTCTCCCCCAGAAAACTGGCTTGGAAAATAAATAAAAAAGAAAGCTTTTTCTAGAGAGAGAGAGAGAAGAGAGAGAGAGAGAGAGAGAGAGAGAGAGAGAGAGAGAGAGAGAGAGAGAGAGGCAAAGGTAAAAGCAAAAGCAAAGCGCATTTTAGGTTGTTGATTCATGGGAGCTCGGTGCTCTAAGTTCTCCCTCTGCTTCTTTCCTTGTCAGATTAAATTCAAATCAAGTCTCAACGACTCTTCAGATTCCGGTGAGCTCTGTCTCTCTTTTTTTTTTTTTTTAATTAACGAGAAAAAAATGAACTTTTTTCTTCTCGGGAAAATTTCAGTTTGCTTACCCTTTTGTGTGTGTGTGTGTGTGTGTGTGTGTGTGGTTGTTGTAGAGAATGGGAGCAAGAACGAGGATTCGTTGCCTGGATTCCGCGAGTTCAGCTTGGAGCAGCTGAGAGCGGCGACGTCGGGGTTTTCGCCGGAGAACATTGTGTCGGAGCACGGAGAGAAAGCTCCGAACGTCGTCTACAGAGGCAAGCTCGACGACGACCACTGGGTTGCTGTGAAGCGTTTCAACAAGTCTGCTTGGCCCGATGCTCGCCAATTCCTGGTCTGTGACCTTTTCTCGCTCTGATCAGTGATTCCTATTCATAATAGCATCGAATTTGTTTCTAGTATATTATGTATGTACAAATATATATATATATATATATATATATATATGAATGAATGGTTGTATTTTCCGTGGCTTTGTTTTTAGGATGAAGCCAAGACCGTGGGCCAGCTGCGAAGCGAGCGGTTGGCGAATTTAATCGGATCTTGCTGCGACGGTGATGAGAGGCTCCTCGTCGCCGAGTTCATGCCCAATGAGACTCTCTCTAAGCATCTTTTCCATTGTATGTAAAATTCTTCTTGTTTGTCTATTTTCTTTGTTTCTCTCAGTTTTTTCGGATCCTCAGTAATTTCGACTTTCGAATTGCTTGTTCTACGTCGACATTTTGTTTCGTTTTTTTTTTTTTTTTTTTTTTTTTTTTTTTTTTTTAAGTTGATAAAGCGGGGAAAAAAAAGGTAAAAGTGTATGTTGACCTTGTTGTTGAGAAGAAACAAATGAAGTTGAAACGAGAATCATAGAGGCTATTGACCCAATTGTTGTCTATGGCCTCTTTTAGTAAGGTTCTGTTGAATGGCTTTGAGTTCGGTTGGGAGTTCGTTTCTCTACTTATGGTACATTTTTGGTCTAATCAAATGAGATTTAATGCTGGGGACATAAGCAATTGTTAGACCTTTGACAACGGGGACATGGAAAGTTGTATTTCTCTTCAATCCCATGTTGAATTATTTCGTATAAGAAGCAAATAATTGATCCTTAACTTTTGCTTTTTGTTAACTTTGAATTGGTTTAGGGGAGACCCAGCCTATGAAATGGGCAATGAGACTGCGAGTGGCTTTGTATCTGGCGCAAGCGTTGGAATATTGCAGCAGCAAAGGGCGAGCATTATATCATGACCTTAATGCTTATCGAGTCTTGTTTGATCTGGTATGCTCACCTTTTAATCATACTTTTTGCCATTTTCAAATTGTTGACTACCTCTTGTAGGCCTTTCCTAATACTTAAAACTTGACAGGATGGTAATTCCAGACTCTCCTGCTTTGGTCTTATGAAGAATAGCAGAGACGGCAAGAGCTATAGCACCAACTTAGCTTTCACACCGCCAGAATACTTGAGGACAGGTAATGCCATCATAGCTGCAGAAAATGGAATGTTCAATTTTTCTAATGTTTGTCCTTGCTAGTTTTGCACAATTATCCTGGATTATAGCCATTGTGATAAGTTGGACAAAGACTTCCTTGAAGTGTAACCCAATAAAAGAAGACTAACCCAAGAAAATGAACTGCATCATAGTTACAAAGGGCCAAGTCCACTCATGCTAAAGCTAGTTGAGAGTTTCAGACATCTACTTTCTTGCACTTGCTCTAAGTAGCTTAAACATAGTACTTAGTTCTGGGCATATTTTTAGCCAGACCAATCCCTTTTGAAAAAATGGAGAATTTACCCTTAAGAGTGCACGAGTCTAGACTTTTACCTCTTACTCTTGATAAATGCCCTTTTGTTAGTGTAATTATTTGACTAAAAAGGTTTTGAATCAAGAATAAAGGGTAAAAATCCTGACCCATGCACTCATGGGGTATTTGTCAAGATTATCCATCCCTTTTGGCTTTCTTCTTTTTTAACATGTTTAACTTGAACTTTCAATGCAGAGATAAAGTTCTGAGTTTTTATTGGACTAATTAGATCCTTTTTTTAATTCCTGGCAGGAAGAGTGACACCAGAAAGTGTGGTATACAGTTTTGGCACCCTGTTGCTTGATCTGCTAAGTGGGAAACACATTCCACCTAGCCATGTAAGCTTTTTTATTTTTTCTGTGCAAAATTATATTTAAAGAGATTTGTTGCTTATTAACTCTCTTTGACATCCAGATGATATTTAGATAAGCAAAAGTAGATTGCTTTAAATTACTTATGGTTCAGCTATTTGAGTGTGGCTTTTTGTAGTAACATTTGTGATAAATAACTTGCTTGAAATGCTCAATCAATTTGACAATAATGGTCATTATGGTCAGATTATCAAATTAATTTCAAGCTGAAAGCCTTCCTATTTTCCTTGTGGTAGGCACTTGACCTAATACGTGGTAAAAATTTTTCAATGCTGATGGATTCATGCTTGGAAGGTCACTTTTCAAATGATGATGGAACCGAATTAGTGCGGTTAGCTTCACGATGTTTGCAATATGAATCTCGAGATCGGCCAAATGCCAAGTCTCTTGTGGTTGCTCTTACTCCTCTTCAGAAAGAAACAGAGGCACGCACAATTTCTATTCGCATAAGTAATTTCCGTGCCTTAATTAACAAATGACCTTGAAAACCTTATGTTATCTATTAACATTGATAACAGGTTCCATCGTATGTTTTGTTGGGTGTTCCACATGGAAATGGGACTGCAAAGCAAATTACATTGTCACCTCTTGGTGAAGCTTGCTCAAGATTGGATCTTACAGCTATACATGAAATATTGGAAAAGGCTGGATACAAGGACGATGAAGGAGTTGCCAATGAGGTCAGTTATTCTTTAAATCCTATTTCACTTTACTGCCAGAAGAACAATTATTATCTTGAATTGTGTAAGGAAGTATGAACTGAACTTTATATAAATAAAATAAGCAACTAAACTAAGAAACCTATGCACTAATGTCAAAGAAATGCTAACCAACACAGAAACCCAAAATAACATGATACTAGGAATTAACCAGTAAAGATGCTTTCAATATCTTGAATTTCTTCATGTTGCTCGCAGATCTAATTTATGTATTATCGTCATGGAATTTCCTTTGTTAACAGCTTTCATTCCAGATGTGGACAAATCAAATTCAGGAGACGCTAAATGCTAAGAAGCGTGGAGATTCTGCATTTCGAGCAAAAGACTTTGCAACTGCAATCGAAGCTTATACGAAAGTAAGTCCTTTTTTAATCTTAATTCCTTTACTGACAATAATATATATATATATATATATATCTCTTTTTCTATGGGTGAAAATGAAAATACTTCTACTCTCGTCGTTTTGCTATAAGAAAAAATAGAACTTTTAAAAGCTCAGAAATCCTAAACCAAGTCATAGAAACATCGAGAACCATTAGATTATGATTCACTAACGTGGAATCTTCTTTCTTCCTTGTGCAGTTCATTGACGGCGGGACTATGATATCTCCGACTGCTTTTGCAAGGCGCTGCTTATGTTATTTGATGAATGACATGTCTCAAGAAGCTCTTGGAGATGCTATGCAAGCCCAAGTGGTGAACCCTGAGTGGCCCACTGCCTTCTATCTTCAGGCCGCTGCCTTGAAGAGCCTGGGGATGGAGAATGACGCGCAGGAAACTCTAAAGGATGGTGCATCCTTGGAAGCCAAAAGAAATAGAGACTGAAAATGTATAGTTCTTTTTTTTTTTTTTTTTTTTTTTTTTTATTTTTACTTTATTAAACTTGTATGTAGATTTGTCCATTCCTTTGACGTTGGAGTATCTGCAGCACCAAAAGGATTAGTTGTTAGCAATCCACATGTTGGTCTTGGTGTAGCTTTCAAGTTTCATTTATCCAAATTTCAGCAGCTTCTGCGTTGGCGAATGCTGCAACACCTCTTTGGTTCTATCCTCTACCATTCTTGAAGCATTAATGCCATATGATATAAGTTGTGTGTTTGGCATCATAAAACGTCTCAATCGGATCATTTCATCAGTTTTTTAATCATAACTTGTTACTAGAGAGTTTTGAGATGTTCAATTTATCTCAGAGTGCAATAAACATCTTTAGTCTTTGCAGAGGGCAGTGGAACGTAGTTTTAAAATATGATAATCGAAAAATTAAAGTACATTAAGAGCGATAATAAAGAATAAAATAAAAAGAGAGTGGCACACAAAAGGTTTTTTTTTTTTTTTCCTCGGGAAATTAGGGGAGGACCGGGGTCACATAATTCGTTTTTATCCAGCTCGTGCGTTGTTTGGCTTAACAATATACAATTCGGTCAGGACTCGTTCAAAAAAAAAAAAAAATTGTTATGCCTCATTTTCTTTTTGCAACAATATAAAGAGCGCTTTGCGATGCAGGAATAAGAGAACCATTGAAATTAGTGAATTTATTAAGGAGAAATCTTCGTTACGAATGCACAATATTATTATGGCAGCAAACATTTAAGACTGCCACCAATTCCTTCCCAGACATCAAAGATAAAATCACCTGATTAACAATTCAGAAAGTAACAAAAACGCATAAAAAGTGAACAATTACAATCTCCAGCATCACCGGGCGCCAACTCAAGGCTGTATCAATTGATGAAAAATCGAGCAGACAGATTTTTTCACATTCCTGGTCGACCAGAGCCAAGCAACTGGCCCACTAAATTAGTCACCTGAAAAAAATGATAAAAAGGAATTTTCTCATTAATTTCCATAAGAAATCTCCAAGTCAAGAAATATCGGCCTAAAAGAAATACTTAAGAGAAATCTCCAATTCAAATACTAGCTGATTCCATTTCATAAAGAAACATTGTAACATCATAATCACATAAAACGGATACATCCACATTAAAACAGGCAGTGCATGTAGCTCTAATTACGCAAACTCCACATGAAACACAGCTGAAGAACAACACTGCATCATTTCGGCATATTCTTCTAAGTCTGTAGGTTTACTTTTAAGAATTTCGACACTAGTGTCCTAGAATTTGGTTAAAAGAAGATCTTGCAAAACTTGCACAACAAAACATCCAACAAACACAATAACGGGGAAACATGTACGGGGATGTTTCACAAGTTTACTGGAAGAGAAAGGGCAATTATAATTCTGTTATCCTTGTCCAATTTGAATTTAAGTATCACGGTGACAAGATCATATGCGAACTCTTACATGCCAATACTTAGAGACACAACGATCAATGCAACTGTTTTCACCCATATTTAGCTCCGACTCCTTGTACCTAAAACAAATAATTAGATCATCAATCATACATACTTACGAGAACAAAAAAAAAAAAAAAAAATTGAAACGAAATCCTAATTTTTTTTAGAAAGACTTGAAAGAGAATAGAATTTCACCTACTTTTTGTCAACACACTTGTTAAAACACGTGTGGGTAAGCCTGAACCAAAAGAAGATAGATAAATGGAGCAATAGATGATAAACATGAAGTTAAAAATGGAAACTGCATTACTACTGAAGAAAAAAATTTAAAGTTTTTGATATTTAAGGCCTCTAAAGATTTGCTCGGTCTAACAAAGGGGAGAAGATTGACTTTAAGGACTGAGAAGTGATCCCATAAATATAGCTAACCTCTAAAGCATTACATAAGCACATATATTTTGGGATTGATTGGAACTTAGAATAGGAAATCCGAAAGATGATCGGTCCATCAATCAGACAAAAAAAAAAAAAAAAAAAAACAACTCAATCAATTATTTCACACCATAAAAACCATGCCAGATCACTCACACTGGAAATAAATTCCTTCATCAAGTAGTTCGACACTACTGAATCAAACTATTGCAAAAGAAAATGGCAAAGGAAAACAGTCTTCATTGTGAAATCATTGACGAAAACACATCAAGTCCAATGGCCAAATGCTACATCCTAGGACCTAAGGCCAATGTATCCAAAGCAAGACGTATATCTTCAGACACTTTAGTTATGTAGTTTATTCTACTTGTATTATAGTAATGCATTATACTACACTATTATGCACAAAAAACTTACTTGTTAAACAATTCGACTCTGTACTCCATCTCTTTCTCTGCCATACCAAAGATCTGCGGATTTACCGGGAAAAAAAAAAAAAATTAAAAAATAAAAGCACAAACTTTATATCACGAGGAGCATGAAAAAGCACAACATTAATCTTATAAAAAATATTTCATTACTAACTCACTCCAAGAACCCTAAACGACGAAAATACCCAAAAAAAAAAAAAAAAAAAAAAAAAAAAAAGAACTCCCAATGTAGAACAAAAGCGAATTCAATGGAATTTCTTTTCAGAATCAATCAATAGAGAAACCAAAAACAGCGTATGGAGAAGTGCCAACCTGGTCCTTTTCCACGGCCGACGGGGCATTGTGATTGGCAGCCATTAGAACTAGAACCTGATAAGAGAACCAGAACGATTAAGTACTAAATTCTTTTAAAATCAAATTCCAAATCGATCAAAAGTAGCTTACAATTTTGAGAAGTTCGAGTGCTCAAGCAAAGATCCGACAGCTGATTGTTTGGCCAAAGTCCAAAGTGAAGAACAACGAAAACCCTAGTTATAACATGCGAATTAGGGTTTAAGGAGGACTCTAGAGTGTATATGCGAGGACGGAGAACTGGAACATCTTTTACCAAGGCTTTAGATGTATCCAATAAAAAATTGCCACGACTTCCAGTGGAGGACAAAAGTGTAATTTCGGCTGCGTCCCTACTTTCCTATAAGTGACTCTCTCTCTCTCTCTCTCTCTCTCTCTCTCTCTCTCTCGACGGTTTTCTTCATTGGCGCTCTCTTTCCTTTGCCTTGTTTCTTCCTTCTGGTACGCTCGATCGCTCTCTCTCTCTCTCTCTCTCTCTCTCTCTCTCTCTCTCTCTCTCTCACATGCATACAAGTAGAAGTAGACGCACTAAAAGAGTGGTTTATTTATGCCAATAAATTATAATTGGTGAAGTTAAATCTTGTCGATTAATGGCCGGTCTGAAGTTTTATTTTATTTCTGGGTTCGTTTGGATACTGAGAAAATTTTAGAAAAAAAGGCATGTCATGTTTTTTAATAAAATGAGAGCTTGGCTATGAGGTAACTGAGCTTCGCTGAAATGTGGGAGTTTCCGTGACATTTCGCTCTCTTGTAAACCAAATAAATTATTGTTCAAAATGAAAAATCTGTTTTTGAATTGAAGCAGTAGCAGTAGTTACTATAAAAGTATGCGAATTTTGCGGAAATTGTATCCTTTTCCTTTTTTCTGGAATGTGGAATTTGCTTGTGAAGTTTGTAATGTTTTGGAATTTCGGTGTTAGGTTTGGGTTTTCAATTTTTTAAAACTTTTTATCATTATCTTTCAGAGTTTCCTGGAGTAATGGAACACGGGTCATTTTCAGATCACACAAAGTCAACGTTTTCATTGACAGATGAGGATCATACACTTGCAAATGCTGTCAGGTTCTCTTTGAATCAGGAGTAAGTGATCTTGTGTAAAATGCTTCTTGTCTATTTTCCCTTTGTAATACATGGGCTTAGCTATTTATAAATGATCACTTGATGTCCGTCTTTTAAATTTTATTGTGATTGTGATGCTGGTCCTCTAAGATGGAGAGTTTTGAATATAGCTTAAAACTGAGGACCGTAAATCACAGAAGAAATATTATTGAGAGCATGTCCCTTTTAGTTTAAGCCTAATAAGAAATTAGAAGGATTCGGGAGACTAATTTCCTGCGACCCGATACAGAGCAAATTTTACAATTTTGGCACTCGGTTCTGTTTTATTTTCCAATCCTTAACTTGGTTTTTGGGTTCCTATATTTCTTCAGAAGTAATACTATCAAGAGAGCCAAAACTTTGAATTGAATTTTCAGTTTCTTCTGAAGTTACTTCATTGTACGTGAAGTATGGAGGAGCTTGCAATATTGTGCCTTCTTATATTCTAGTTGACCTAGTGACTAGTTAGTTTGATAAATTTGCTTCACTTCTTATTGCGACAATAAAAATAAAAATAATAGTAAAGAAAAATTTTACTCTTCAAGGAATTGTGTTCAGCAGGATCCTAAACAATAACTTTTTTTTTTTTTTTTTTTTTTTTATATATATATATACTATTGCAGTCCTAGGGTTACATTTAGCGGATACAGCATTCCTCATCCGTCAGATAATAAAGTTAATATCAGAATCCAGACAACAGGTACGAAACACGATCTTTCTTTAGCAGCATATATAAGTGATCAAGATGATTGTTCTTCTAGAACGACTTACTTGCCTAAGACCTTTTGGTCTAGTGGCACTGGGAATTTGGGTGGGGTGGGGTCGGGTTTGGGTGAGGGGCTGCGGGTTCTATCCCTTCTTGTTTTTTTTTTTTTTTTTTTTTTTAATAGAATGACTTTCCTAAACGGGATCTGTTCTATGCGCTCATGCCTCCGTGTCTTTGAGTTCCAAAAATGATTGTTATGTGAGACTGCTTCTTGATATTTTGACTTTGAGCTTATTTTGTACTCTTTCTTTTTCCCTTTCTTTTCCCCTTTTTTTTTTTTTTTTTTTTTTTTTTTTTTTCAAATTTGTGTGTTTGAGATAGGATAATAGTGTTCTACAAATGTGCCTTTATCCTTTTAACACTTAGTGGTCATTTGGTAGGTGGATTCCAAATTATAACTCTGGGTCACGTGGGAGAACCCATGTTTGGAAGCCCAGAATCATGTAGTTGGGTTAGAATCAGATGTGACATTTTGGATCATTTTGGGTCCTGATTTTGGAATCAGGCCCTCCCCTGATTCAGCCCGTTGGAACCTAAGAGCACAGTGAACAACACTGTGCTTCCCTCGAGTAATGATCCCCACACTGTGCTTCGCGTACTTTCTGACAATTTTTGGCCTTCTTTTTGGCTTTGTGGACAATTTTTTTATCCTTTATTTCTCTTTTAACTTAATATAATTTTAGAGTTATAATTGTTTTTTTCTTGTATTGGTCATGGTTCAAAATCAAAAAACAAGACAACCAAACACAAGTTGGGATCACGTTTCTAGTTCAAACCAAATGCCAGCCTATACACATCCAAACAAAGGTTCCAATCATCATGGTTCAAGGTTCAAACCAAATGCCAGCCTATACACATTCAAACAAAGATTCCAATCACCGTGGTTCAAGGTTCAAACTATGAATCATGATTTTGATTCCAAAACCCAAACCATCCTGATTTGAATCCTTATATCAAACGAACTCTTATATAGCGTGATCCCATTTACTCAGTTTGATATCTAGGTCTTGTGTCTTTGTTGTCACTCTTAGTTTGATAAACGGGAACCGGAACCAAGCTGCGTGCAGTATGGTAATTCAGTGATACATCTTTTAGTGGATTTTTAGTTCATGGATTTAGAACTATTCTCAGTTTACGTGTGTTTTTTGTGAGAGAAAACACTGTAGCGAACTACGAACTATGATTCGAACGATCACATAAATCCTCATACCAAACACTCTCTCTTTTAACGCCCAAAGCAATGGCAGCTTAATTATATGTTTTACAAACATATTCCACATGTAAATTCTAATTAGAGATGTTCTTATCAAGAAGCAATATGATTATTTACTTCCTTTACCAGTGTTGGATTCTAGTTATGGGCCTACCGTAAGTAGTCTTTTAGAGTATACACATTTCCATTCACCATTTCAAAATTCTGTCTAGACTCTAGCCCATTTATCTGTATCACTGTATGGCGTTGTGTAGGTCCAAGTTACTTCTACAGTTCCTCTAAAGTTGGTTCTCAACCAAGCTTCCAAAAAGTGATAGCTGTTCTCAAGCTGCTACTTGTTTTACGTTCCTGTCATTAGGTAGTTTTAGAGTCGTGGAGTTGCTAATGCTTCTACTGCTAATGCTTCTACAGGTGATCTGGCCGCAGATGTATTGAAAGATGCATGCCAGGATCTAATGCTGATGTGCCAGCACGTCAGGAGCACTTTTGACAAGGCTGTTGTTGACTTTAAAATGAGCAAGCCTGTGAAAGACGTGAATATCGACTAGTTTTTTCAAAATCATTGGATATGTTAATTTTGAGGGTAAATGTAGTTGAGATAGTTGCATGATATAACACTACTATGTGTAGAATCAAGGGTACAAAAGCTTTTCCTTTTTTAATTCCTATAGCTTAATTTTGTTTTCCAGCAACTGGGTTCTGCATTTCTTTGTCCTTTCGCCAAAGCTCTAGTCGTCTTCATATTCCATTTCTGCTTGTCCTTTCGCCAAAGCTCTAGTCGTCTTCATATTCCATTTCTGCTTCTCCTCCAGGAGTGTAGTAGTGGTACTAAGCTTTATATTTGGATTCGTACTTTAAATGGGTCCATTTGAGATATTACTTGTTTTGTACTGCCACCAACTTTTCGAAGAATCCAATTTACCGACATTATTAAATGCTTCTCCATGCAGACAATTGGCCCACCATCTCTTATTTATCATATCTTGCAATGGAAAATACTGAACATGAAAATTGGGCAATTCGAGTCTATACAACTTTGTGCAAAATATCTCAATTCTCAACTCGTAACATATTGACATTGGCGCAGTTGAATTAGAAAGTTTATACACTGTAGATGACCGCAAATTGAAATAAACTCGGGCAAGATTGCATGAGAAAGTATGAGTACACACAAAGGTGCCACTACAAGCCCCGGAATTGTCCTTTTCGTTGGTACTGATTAGAGATCCATTAAAGTATCTTGAAGTGAAAGAGCCAAGAAGTAATGAAGGCGAGGATCATGCAGGCGAGCAGGAAGTTCATTATGCGGCGGCCATGCCAGATTGTCTCCACAAGGATCACAGGAGCTGCCGGTGCTGATGGAGCTGTGATGGTAGCAGCATTTGCCTCGTTGGTCCGCTCGCCGACAATGTTGAGTGCAACAACACCGCAGATCTCGCAGGTTCTGCAAAATGGTTTTTTCTAAAGTAAAGAGCAAGCAATGAACAGAGTACAGACTATGTATGAATTGTGTGTACATATTAGAAACTCTAAGCAAATACATGATCTCGGTGAGGTAGCGCGGCTGTTAGACTATTCAATCAGTTACTTTCGTCAAATTATAGAACAAAAAGCCAGGGAAAAAAAAAAAAAAAAAAAAACGAAAACGTGTTGAAAGAAAGTAACACCCCTAGCTTTTTGCAACTGACAGACTAGCCTATAGATAAATGAAGAACAAAGAAGATATGCAGCAATGAGGCAATAGCAAAGAAATTTTCGCTGGATTGTGTTTACATCTTTAAAAAAAAAAAAAAAAAAAAAAAAAAGCCATACAGAGAAAAATTTCAAAATGCTAAGTTAAAACATGATGGCACAGACTTTCAATAAGAAGGCAGTGCTTTGACAGAGAGGTTTTTATCAGAAGTCAGTCTCTAGTGCTGGATCAAGTTAGCAGTTAGGAATTCCATTAATTATCAAAAGTACTTCTGAGAGATGAACAACGTATAGAACCCAACAAGAGAATATTTCGTGATGGTGTCTATTTGAAAATAGTTCAAAAACTTAAAAGCCTGTTTGTATGGCAAAATCTATGAATAAAAGAAAAGCTTAGTTACTTCGGTGTTCGCTAGTTCACAGAAAGCCAAAAACACCTAGAAAATCTTAATCACAAATAAAAGCTTTGCTTGCATCGACCAAAATTGGGTATCAAGATGATCCAAAAAGGGTACAAAATAACAAAATCCATAAACTCTGTGAGCAAAAAAAAAAAAAAAAAAACAAACAAAAAGAGGAAAAAACTCACTCACGTGTCACCCTTGATCTTGAACCAAGTCTCGGCACAGTGCTTGTGGGAAGAGCCCAAATCACCCTTGCAAGAACAACCCAGCTCAATGGGAACACCACACTCCAAACCCAAGTGGCAAATCCTGCAATCTCTCTCAATTTCCTTAAAATCTGAATGCACCTTCATTTCCAATTCCCCACACTCCAAATCCACATCCGACAAAGACAAACACTCCTCCGATTCAGACGACTCCCTTTGAGGCCATGAATACTGCTCATCCGAATCTTCTTCTTCTTCTTCTTCTTCAGCTCCTCCTCTGTCATTACCAATATGGTGGGTCCCAAGTACAGCTGACATTTCTAAAATTAGGAACACAAAACGACAAATAATGTTATGGAAGAAGGCAGCTAAGAGACCATCAAGGTTTAAGCTTGGTGGATTTCAAGGGATTATTCAAGCTTGAGACTTTGAATAATTATTCATAGGTAAAAGGGGAAAAATAGAAAGAAAGAAGAGAGGTTAAGGAGGTCTTGCTGGTGGTGATGTGGGGTAAGGAGTTGGTGGTGTTTGTTGTTTTCACTCTTTTGTCATATCTCTCTCTCTCTCTCTCTCTCTCTCTCTCTATAATATATATATATATATATAATATGTAAATTTACCATGGCTGTCAGTTACAAAGCAGTGTCGTCGAAAAAGGAAAGCACAAGAAAACTACAGTTTTGAGCGCATGAGGGGCCAGTAACAAGGAAAACTGTGGGACTCCCAGTGAGAGAGAGAGAGAGAAAAAAGTGAAAAGAGTCTGCATGCGAAATGAGTGTGAAAGTGTTGTTGCTGTTACTGTGTCTCCTCATCAGTAGTTTTCTTCTAACATCTCTTCTTTTCCGTTTGTCCGTTTTTCTTTTTCTCCTGTACCGTTTTGGTCGTCAGCATTGTTAGCTTTTTCTTTTTTGCTTCTTTCTATAATGTTTGATAATTCATCAAAGTATATAGATGATCCAGGGTGAGAAAGACCAACCAACCTAAAAAAGATATGGAGGTTGGACTTTGAGAGAGTAATGTTTTTTAAGAAAAGAACATCATGGATTGGAGAAAGTTACTGCCCCCATAGTAAAACTGAGAAGGGCCTTTTAGTCTTTCTCTCTTTTTTTCGGTGGGAAAGTAACATGGGGAGGAACTACGGCCATAGCTACCCCATTTTTACATGAGCGCAAATATGCCCACACATTAAGGAATATCCGTATTGAGTCATAATTACTGGTATTGGAAGACAAAACGTGTCATCTTTATCTTACTAAAATCTAATAGAGATTAGTCTGTAAATAGCCTCAAACGTCGCCATAAAGGTGCTCACATATTGAGAAATGTCTGCATTGAGTTATAACTACTTATACCACGAGACAAAATGTGTCACCTTAAACGTACCAAAGAACTAACAAATATTAACCTATAAATAGTCTCAAGCGTTTCTACTTCCACCTGGTGGTGGCCCTTTTAGTCTTTTAAACTTCTGTTTACACTCATAAATTGTGCAACTGTTCTGGATCACAAAGATTATTATGCATTAGAATTCGTTTTGATGAAATATTGAAGCTGTGTATTTCTCCTCTCAATTGCCAAGCCTTTTTTATTCAGAAATAGTAAAAAATAGGTCAATATGAAAAGTTTAAAAAAATATATAGGCTAATTTTTAGTTATAAAAATTAATAGGCCATAATTTGTCAAGTTATGGTTTATAAACATATAAATTATAGATAAATTTGTTAAGTTATGGTTTATAGTCAGACAAGTTATGGATAAAAACCGTGAATTATGGACAATAACTTATCAAGTTACGGTTCATAACTAGACAAGTTATAGACAAAAACAGTAATTTAGCATATTTATTAACTTATGTAAACTATTAACCTATTAATTTTAATTCATATCAAGTTTTAACTTATTTCTCTCT
Organism: Morus alba; assembly: GCA_012066045.3. Classification (NCBI taxonomy): domain Eukaryota; kingdom Viridiplantae; phylum Streptophyta; class Magnoliopsida; order Rosales; family Moraceae; genus Morus; species Morus alba. The sequence goes on along the minus strand of CP050229.2, from coordinate 13,728,684 downwards.
TTCTCCCTTTTTTTATTTCGTTTTGATGGTTCATCAAGTATATATATGAACAAGGGTGAGAGAGACCAACCAACCTAGAAAATATAGGGTTGGACATGGATAGAATGGATTTTATTTTATTTTATTTATTATTATTATTTTTTTTAAGAAAGAACACCATGGATTGGTGAAAGTTACTGCACCCATAATAAATAAAGTAAGATGTTTAGGACGATCAACCATAATTACTTAGTCCACGATCATACATATCCTAATATGCTAACGGATACATGTATTAAGTCATGACTATTTACCTCTTTAGAGATGAATCGTGTCACTTTAACTAGGAGCTAATGAACATTGAATAATTAAAACCTGCAAAAAGTCTCGAGCGCATCCTATAGGAGTCGGGAGTAGAAACTTCTCAGTTCTCATCTAAGAAACCAAGTAGGAGCAACCAATGCCACTAGACTACCACCTAGTGGTGGGGCTTTTAGTCTTTTGAACTTTTGTTGATACTGATAAATTGTACCTCTTTTTTGTACCAGAAAGATCATTTATGTATTAGATTTCGGCTTGATAAGAATGCTGAGCCTGAGGCTGTGCATTTCTTCTCCCAATTACCGAGTCTTTTCATTTATTTGTTTGTTCATTTTTTTCTTTGCCTTTCTTTTTCATATGCACACCCTAATTAATTTTCAATTTAATATATCCGGATCAAAATAATTCTTTTAACAATTATCAAAAAAAAAAAAACTATTTTAACACAGTTTGATTTTATTTATGAAAATATAACATTTGACAAAACCTTATGAATATAAATTTATTGTTTTAAAATCTAATTTTTAAAATGCGCCTGATCAAAAATTATTTATATTTAATTGTTTTTTTTTAATCTCTTCTACTACTATGTGTTTAAAATCAAAATTGATTTATCTAATAGACTATTCAAGTGAGACACATGTGCAGAGCAGTCCACAAAACTAGTAGAAGAAAAACTTCAATGAAGAGTTTCCTATAAAAAGGTAAGGGTAAAGTATAATTAAGCTAGCTATTGTACTTTAACAAGGCCCTAAGCAATTATAATAGGATTACACTGAACAGCACCTAGGGCCATCTTAAGAAAAAAAACCTCTCTCGCTCCCCCACCTCCCCAAGCACCCTCAATACCTTTCAAATATGATTGAGCCCAAAAAACAGACACAAAATTGTAGAAATTTATTCTGTTCTTGAACAATAACCCGACAACAAATATCCGTTTCATCACCAAAATTCTCCAATTTCAGAGATCTAAGATGTTACGGTGGTGGACGAAACATATCAGCACAAGTGTGCTAATGAAAGACAAGTAACCCATCTAAGAAGATACCGATAAAAATATAGCAATTCCATCAAGCTACTTGGGCGTCAGCTTTTGAAGCATTTTCTGTCGGCTTAGTCGCACTTGACTCGCTTCCAGTTGATTTGGTTAATTTTGGGATGTATCTCCAACAGCGCTTGTGGACTCCACTCATTTTCTTGGGCGCATCTGCTGGTGGCAAGCCTGCATGCCATAGAAGTGCACCGACTCAATGTTCGTGTAAGGAAAAGAATGAGTTAACAGATATCTAACACTAACCACACAACAAATTATGAGACAACTAGTTCTGGTCGTTTTAAGCAAAACGAGGACATCCCGAAACAAAAATAAACTACAAACCAAAAAGCATCAAGATTGTCCAGTTGTTCTCAAGACTAGCCCAGAAAAAAGATCTAACAAACCATCAGAATGTATGTGCAGGTTAAAAAAGTTTGCTATCCCTTTCCTAAACTCCTCACCCATGATTAGGATGCATTCCGCTCTTAATGAGAAAACAACCGGGAAGACACTTGGATAGTTTCCAACGTAGTACAACAGAGTTCTGATTACCCAATTAAGTGCAAGCCAGATTACACAATATAAAAGAAAATGTAATTGGCTACATAACTGATAACCTCCATACTTTTTTTTTTCTCTCCTAAATACTTTTTCTGGTTGAAAACTCCAAAACAGTAAATCTTAAACACATTACTGCTTCACAATACCCTATCAAACAAAAATCAAATAGATATTCATTTATTTGCTTCATTCCAAGCTACATTCTTTCCAAAAAAAAAAAAAAAAAGTCTAATTCCACAAATTTCATACTACATGCACATGCTATTGCTAGATACTGAATCTGCCACAGCTACATATGACCACTTGGCCCTTGATACTAAGAACAAAAAATCACGAAAATTACTTCATAAGCTTAAGGATTAAGCCATCACTATTCACTAGTCCATCTCTCCAATGTTTTAAGGGAGTGAGAGTTCCTGAAACAATATCCAAGGACATGAAACCTTAAAAACGGACAAGGGAAAAACTCATTTTAGTTGCATAACATGAACCCTTTACTGTTTGTAAAATCAAACGATGCCCACTAATAGTTTCATTGTCAATAATACCTACAAGGATGAGTTTCTCTTTGCATTGGATGTACCATAACAAGCTCAAAGATCATCAATAATCATGTATTATAAAATAAAAAAATCCAGTTATAGAAGCCAAAATAATTATGTATGAAAAAATAACAAAATCCAGTTATACAAGCCAAAATTTATATAGAACTCCGCAGGTTGAAATCTAATTAAACAAGAGAATACTGACCATCCTTATGCACGATTCCCCACGCCTTGCCATGCCGACCGTCCTGCAACAAGATACCAACCGACCAAACAAGCCATAAATCCCTTATACCCCTAGAAAAAATCTGGGGACTTTACCCACGAAAAAATATCAGCTTGATATCGGTTTGCCACGACAAAGAGAGATAAAACAAAAATGGGGAAACAGGAGAGAGAAAGGAGAAATTACCTTGTAGAGATTGATTTTGGTGATCTCGTAAGAGACGCCAGTCCAGTGGGTTTTAGCCATGTGGTAGCCGATTCCCCAGTTGGGCAAGAACTGAGCGACCTCGAAGAGGTTCTTCTTCTTCTTGCGCTTCGGTTTCTTGGAGGAGGCCGGGGACGAAGAAGAGCTAGGGTTTTGGGTAGAAGAAGGAGGAGAAGTGCTAAAGCCTCTGAGGAAGTTCAATGAGAGCCTCCAGAAGCTTAGGCTCCGATCGGCCGATGCTCTGTTTGCGAGAACGAGACTGTTCGCCATTTTCGTTCAGTTCAGGACTTCAGGTTTGGGTTACCCACTTTCCGTTTCGCTTTCAATATTTGATACTCCGTCTCTGCCCTCTGGTGAGTGCCGCCTGCTGGTGGGACGCGCGCGACTCCGAGTAGTGAGAAAGTTTCTACTATTTAGGAATGACCCCCTTAATTTTTCAAAACTCTAATTTCGCACGTCGTTTTCCCTTTGGTTTTAACTTTTAAAGTTTGATGTCGACGTTTCTTTTCAAAATTAATTTTTAGGATTATTATTCACGGTGACCCTTAAAGTTTCATTCTCAATTTATCTTCCAGACTTAACTCTTAATTATTTTCATTAATTTAAATTATTTTCATTTAACTTATTTTATTAAAATTTTTGTTAAAAAGTTATAAAAAAAAAAAAGTAATACAGTCCATAGTAGTTGAATATCTACTAAAAAAATGGATAAAAGCCTCATGAAAGCACTTAATCTTTTTTTTATGATTTGATTTAAAAAAAAAATCTTACAAAAGGACTTAAATGGGATTAATCTAAAATTTATGAGATAAAATGAAAATTTTTAAAGTCTAAGTGCAACATGAAAATGACCTAAAATTTAAGAACACCAGTGATAATAATCATAATTCTTTTGTCCCTTAAAATAAGAAAAATGCCTTAAAGAAAAAAAAAAGGAGAAAAAAAGAGTGCATTTGAAATTGATTTTTATTTGTTTTTAAAAATATTTTCGCATATCTTTTGATGCAAAAAAATAAAAATGATCTGCAAACTATATTTGTTTAGTAAATATTTTGAAAATAAAAACAAAAACAAAAAGTAGTGGGAGTTTTTTTTTACAAAAAAATTAAAAAACAGTTGAAAATTATTTTTCTTTTTTCTGATTTTATTTTTTAATATTTATCAATGTATTATAATATATTAATTAATAATTATAACTAAACTCAATTTCACTTTTTTATTATACTAAAAATAATCTCTTTAACAAATTAAAAAATTAACTAAACGTAATTTTAAAATTAATTTAAAATAATTCTTAAAATAATCTCATTTTTATTTTGTATTGAAAATAAAATCATTTTAAAAATACCAAACGGACCCAAAATGTTCTTTGTCGGATTTCAAGCTAACAGAAATGATTTACATGTGTAAACGACATGTTGAATCAACACACATCGTTTATCATGTTAAAGTAGAAGTTATGCTGTCGTTTAGAGAAAAAAACTGCATGTCGTTTACATGTGTCACGACAGATGTTTGACTTAATGTAAACGACACGTTGTAGCTCTTTAATTCCTCGCAATCACAGACTGCAACTCTATTTTGATAGTAATAAACGACATTGTTGTAGACTTGTAGTTCTTTGTTTCCTCGTTTATATGTGTACATCAATCACAGACGGCAACTCTATTTTTGATAGTAAACGACATGTTGAAATTCTTAATTTCCTCGTTTACATGGGGTAGATCAATCATATAAATTGTTTTTTGGTTCAATAAAAGTAAATAAAAAATACACGGCAACTCTATTTTGATGGCAATAATATGAAAAGAAAAGGATAAACATCTTATTCAACCAATCCAAGGTCTTGGTAAACAAGAAGTTTAAAGAAAGAGAGCATATTTCACTACTAAAGTAGAAGATATAAATCAGATTACAGAAAATGTAAGCGAACTACAGCAAACTAACTCACAGTAATTCCTTTTATATTCTACAAACACCCACAACTGAAGGTTGAGGTTAAACAAAAAACTTTGCTCCTTTTTAGCAAAAGTTCCTCACAGTGCTCATGCCCAATTATAGCTTTCACATCTCCTGATCATAGTTTCCCTCCTCTTCGTCCTCATAAAACTCTTCCTCCTCAGCTGTAGCATCTTGGTACTGCTGATACTCCGCAACAAGATCATTCATGTTGCTCTCAGCCTCAGTGAACTCCATCTCATCCATCCCTTCTCCTGTGTACCAGTGCAAGAAAGCCTTCCTCCTAAACATGGCCGTGAATTGCTCGCTCACCCGCCTAAACATCTCCTGTATGGACGTCGAATTCCCGATGAAAGTCGACGCCATCTTGAGCCCCGTAGGCGGGATATCGCAGACCGTCGACTTCACATTGTTGGGGATCCACTCCACAAAGTAGGAAGAGTTCTTGTTCTGCACATTCAGCATCTGCTCGTCCACTTCCTTGGTGCTCATCTTGCCGCGGAACATGGCCGAGGCTGTCAGGTAGCGGCCATGCCTCGGGTCAGCGGCACACATCATGTTCTTGGCGTCCCACATCTGCTGAGTGAGCTCGGGAACGGTCAGAGCGCGGTACTGCTGCGAGTCCCGTGAAGTCAGAGGAGCAAAACCCACCATGAAGAAGTGAAGACGAGGGAACGGGATGAGGTTGACGGCGAGTTTTCGGAGATCGGAGTTGAGTTGGCCGGGGAATCTTAAGCAGCACGTCACTCCTGACATGGTCGCTGATATCAAGTGGTTCAAATCACCAACTGCCAGACCGACACAGAAAAAATCATCAATATGAAAACTCGTATATCATGATCTTTTAAAGAAGTGAACAAGAGGGGGTGAGAAAAAAAGACTTACAGCTTGGAGTGGTAAGTTTGAGAGTTCGGAAGCAAATGTCGTAGAGAGCCTCATTATCAAGAACCATGCACTCGTCTGCATTCTCAACAAGCTGATGAACAGACAAAGTGGCATTATAAGGCTCCACAACAGTGTCGGAGACTTTCGGAGAAGGGAAGACAGAGAAAGTCATCATCATTCTATCTGGGTATTCTTCTCTGACCTTTGAAATGAGAAGCGTTCCCATTCCAGACCCAGTTCCACCACCAAGTGAATGGCAAACCTGAAATCCTGCCCAACAAAATAACACAACAAATACAAACCCAGAAGAATTAGAAAAAAAAAAAAATCTGACACAGAATTTGAGTTCTTCATAAACTAATGTACCTTGCAAACAGTCGCAATTCTCGGCCTCTTTGCGAACCACATCGAGAACGGAATCGATCAATTCGGCGCCTTCGGTGTAATGGCCCTTGGCCCAGTTATTCCCAGCGCCAGACTGGCCAAAAACGAAGTTGTCCGGCCTGAAAATGGGGCCATAGGGACCGGACCGAATACTGTCCATGGTCCCGGGCTCGAGATCCATGAGGACGGCTCGAGGGACGAACCTACCAGTGCTGGCCTCGTTGTAGTAGACGTTGATCCTCTCGAGTTGAAGATCGGATTCGCCATGGAAACGCCCCGTCGGGTCGATGCCGTGCTCGGCGCAGACGACTTCCCAGAACTTGGCACCGATTTGGTTGCCGCATTGGCCTCCTTGGATGTGAAGGATTTCACGCATTTTTCTTTTCTTTTCTTTTCGTTTCTTTCTGGAATTAGAAAATCAAGATAGAGAGAGGAAGCGAATGAGAGAAAACAGAGAATATTGCAGAGAATAAAAGGCGTTATATAGGATAGCTGATAACGGCTACATACAGTTTTGGAATAATTTATTCGTATTCCAAAGAATTGCTCCAAGATCGACGGTTGGATGGCTGCCACTTCAAGGTCTGAACGGTCAAATGAAATTTTGAATTTGAATTTCAAGATACAGCTGGAAGTATTTAACTAGTTTTTTTTTTTTTTTTTTTAACCAGTTTTTTTTTTCTACTGCTTTTTTTAAGCATATGTAATTTTTCCGTAATTTCACTAATTTAAATTTAAATTTTAAATTTTATTACAATAAAAAAATTTAAAAAACAATCACAATTAATTTTTATTATAATAAAAAATTTTCATATAAAATTATATTTATATCTTAACTTTTACTAACCCTCAAAACTCCTCATATTCACCTATAATTACGATATTGCCATTCTTTATTATACTACTTAATATAAAGACTATACAGCCAAAAAAAAACTGGATGGATCTGGTTCGTTTAGTTTGTTAATTTGAGTTTTTAATTTGAGTTGAAATTTAATTTTATGTGAGAGTTTTTTATTGTAATAAAAAAATTATATGTGATTGTTTGTGAGAACTTTTTACTGTAACAAAACTCAAATTCTAAACTCAAATAAACGAAATGAACGGACCTTAATATACAAGTATGATCAACCTTCATTACCCGTGAATAACCCCCAACCGGGAAAAAAAAAAAAAAAAAAAAAAAAAAAAAAAAAAAAAACTTCTTACTTCATCGTGCATAAAGCCGAAACGAAGAACCAAGATAGGAGAGAGAGGAAAAAAAAAAAAAAAAAAAAACTACCCAAAGATGGTGATTTGAATCTTTCTAATTGAGATGAAAAGAGAAATATACCCACGGGGCTATGATATCAAATTGCAGTACGAATGACGAATACCAAGTTAGAATAGAAAAGATGCAGAAACTGGATATTTTTCGGTGTTTTTATCCCTTTATTTGTATTGAATTGACAGTCATATATTGAAATTTGTTATTCTCGATTATTAACCTCCCGCAGAAAAAACAGGGTGAAAAAATAAATCATGAAAGGTATTTTGGCTTTGGAAACGGAGAACAAGGTAGGAGAGAGAAAAATAATAAAAGAACAGTAGGGCCCTCAAAAAATAAGTTTATTTTGAAGGTCTTATTTATTTTATCGATTTAAGTTTAAAATTTAAGTTTTATTACAGTAAAAAATTTTCAGAAACATTCACATTTAACTTTTTTACTATAATAAAAAGTTCTATTATAAAATTACATTTTAACTCAAATTATAAACTCAAATCAGTGAAGTGAACGGACTTTAAATTTTTACAAAAAGAAAAGAGTTGTTCAAATTTAAGTCTCATTCACTTTTGAGTTCTAATTTGAGTTTTATTATAGTAAAATATTTTTAAAAATAGTCATATCTTTTTTTTACTATAATAAAAAATTTTCATATAAAATTATATTTTAACTTGAATAATAAATTCGAATAAGTGAATAAAGTGAACGGGTATTTTAAAATGTTTTTGAGTGAAGAGTTAGAATTATGACCACATGTCAAGCCTCTAACCCTGCCAATTGGATCGTGAGGCAAAAAAGTCGGGACAAATAGTACCCTCATAGCGAGTTTTCACTGTTTATTCCAGCCACTTGCACACCAAAATGAAGGTGAAATTGCCGTTGGGTTGGAGCAAAAGCAGAACGCCATTTCCACTTTTTTGCGTCAGTTTGGTGTGGGTTAGAGATGCTCTAAGCACTTCATTCCACTTTACTTATTGTTATTACTATTTAAGAAAAAAAAGATAAAAAAAAAATTAAGAGTAAATTATACCATTGCACCCTAAGCTATTCATTTTTTACCCAAGAAAATCTGAACTTTTAATTTTAAATGCACCCCAAACATTAAAATAAATAGCAATTGAAATCTAATAGCTGATTATGTTATCAAACTAACAGTTGGAGACAAGGGATTTGTATGTGACATAACAAATGATAATCTCGTGCCTTTGACTGTCAATTTAATAACATATGTTAGCTATTAGGGTTCAATTACTACTGATTTTAAAATTCAAGCTGTAATTTGTAAATATTAAAAGTTTGGGCTCCATTGCTACTGATTTTAAAATTCTGAGTGTAAATTGTAAAGTCCATGATGTAAAAATGAATAATATGAGTTGCACTGATTTAGCACTCTTAGACCTTGAACTTTGAGTACATTGACATTTTGGTTCTTGAACTTTAACTTTCGACATATTAGTATCTAAACTTTTTTTTTTTTTTTTTTGACAACTTTAGTCTTGACTACAAAATTGATGAGCAATTGTCTGAAATTTAACAAAGATAAGATGAGGTCTGTACTTAGATTCCGCACTAGCATTATCTTAAGTTTTAGGAGATGTTTGGTTCATGAATTAAAATCTTTTTCGATTTACGTGGATTTTTTGTGAGAAAAAATACTGTAACGAACCATGAACTATGATTCAAATCATAATATAAATTTTTTTACCAAACGTCTCCATACACTTGCCTGATATTTCAGTCAATACCGTCTCCTATTAGAATTTGATGCCCCATTGTCAATTGTGATATCATGATTTGTCGACAGACAAAATCCCAATTGACTTTTGGACTCATTTTGAGCATATTAGATATTTGATACTATCCCATAGCTAAATAATTAATTTTTTTAAAATTAATTGTTAATAATTTATGTGATGACAGTTAATATAATTATTTCGTTTTATGAAAATTTCCCTAAAAACTTATCCATAATCGTTAGGTTATTTCCCATTAAATTACCATCAATTAACTATTAGTTATTGACAAATAACTAATTTAGCACTTAATTGTATAATTAATTTATTACTTAATCCCAATAATTTTACTTAAAAACATCATGACACAACCGGCTTAAAGTAATACTAATTTATCCATTGGGTGATTTACACATATAGCAAAAATTTGATATCAAAGTTTAAATTTAGCAAAAATTTTGACTATTACAGGAATACAAAAATTTACAACATTTTCATGTCATACAAAACACCAACATCCTGTCAACCTTTTCCATTTTTGTTGTGCAAAACGCCATGACATTTCACCTATCGCAACAAGTCTTTGCTCTAGCTCCACATGAAGGACCAGGTAAGTGCAGTTTCCGAAATAAAAGAAGATAGAAGAAGCTGCAATGCCTGCAAAAACCAAAACTCAAATTTGTGAGGTCAGGCCAGGAAAAAGGATAACATATATCACATTCCAATACAGCTACTAGCTAGGGACGGTTACCATTTATTTATGGTCGTAGATCTGGGTTTATAGTATATTTTCCACTTTTTCAACCAAAAAAGAACTTTTCCTCTGTGATACATGAGCTTACCTCCTCCTTGCTAACATGCACAGTTCACTCCTCAATGTCATTAAAAGGTACCTCAAATTTCTCGAGAAAGGACATGACTAATATTAATGATCAGATTCCCAGTCACTGTGAACAAATCCGGTTGTTTTACAAGCCCCCCACGGCTTATGAATTCGACATCGCTAGATTTTGAATCCATAACCATGAGCCGCACTGGCTCTCAATTCCTCTTTAGGAATTTATTTTTGTTAGTGTGCGTTAATTTTCGCCGTAGTAATACGCTCTGTAGCCAAAACCTGGGGCAACCCTTGACTGACCAGTACTTCTTTGTGGTCATTTGACTTGAAGCATTGCCCATCAAGATCCTGGACGCTCTTGTACAAGTTAACTACACAATCCCTTAATGGGCCGCCATTATCTTTCTTGAAAATATGGCCACGTGGAACAGTTAGGACATTGTAGAGTAAATCAGCGAAATCTTTCTTTGCTTCAGCACAGATAACCCTCCTCTTAGACTTGCTAACAAAAAGCTTGACATTAATTTTCTGCTCCTGATCCATCACCTCTATCGTTTGAGACCCAAATGCTCTTCTTGGGAAATAGTGAACACAGTTCACATGCTCTGCTTTAGAAGACTATCTGTCAAAGGCGATATTGATACCAACGAGCACAAAAGCAAATTCAAAACCTAATGAGAGACAACATATCAACTCAGAAACTGACTATAGATGAGCAATCAATAAAAAAGTAACGAGAAACAAGAACTATGAAGAAAATCAATATGACAAGAAAAGAGAGTAGCAGTGATTGATTCAGGTGTTGTTTTACTATTCAGAAATGTTTCTGTTAGAGGCGCATTTGATACTAACGAGCAAAAGAGAAAATTCAGTACCTGATATAACAAAAGACAAGACATTAAACATAATTTTATTTGCACAAAAAGGAAAACTCTTTAAAGCCTTCTTAACAATCATACCTTGATAGTTAACTCGTCTATGGAATTTCGATCCTTAACTCCAAGCTCGGAAAACAAAGAGAGGATTTGAGAGGACGAAACAGGAACTACCTGCAAATCATCATAAATCATGTATGCAGTCCCACGTTTCATGAAACAGTTCCCATCCTCCGACGCTGCCCTACTCAGATTCATTCTTTGATCCGTTTGCAAGTTACACTTGCAAAGAACAAACCAAGGACCTATGGAAGTCGGGGCTCATCCCCGGTCAATATTGGATCAAACAATAGGGGCCGTAGTACTGACCTCTTTTTTAGGAAAATAATAAAAAATATGTTGTTTAAGAAAGTATATAGGTTAATTTTTAATTATAAAAATTAATAGGTCTATAACTATAGACTTGTCAATTTATGATTCATAACCAGATAAGTTATAGACAAATTTGTCAAGTTGTGGTTCATAACTAGACAAATTATGGACAATTATAGACATAACTTTTCTAGTTATGAACTATAACTTGACAAATTATTAACGAAAATAATAACTTAATCTATTTATTAACTTATGTAAACTATTAGTCTATTAATTTTAATTCATCTCAAATCTTTACTTATTTTCCTCTTTCTCTCTTTTTTTTTTTTTTATTGATTCAATACAATAGGGGAAAAGAGCATGCAGTTCCCTACCGAGACAACAGACACTCTCAGCGAATCCTCCGCGCGCTGGGTATACCTCTTCTGTGATAACTTATCATCTCCTCTTTGCAACATTTCAAGGCACACCTAAAGCACTTTGTGGAAACACAATCATAAATTTTCAGCTTCAGGGCCTTGAAAAGATTTCAGCCCCGTTGCTTGGGCTTAACAACATGACTTTACATGGTTCAGAATGGAAATGCTCTTCATCAATATTCTCAACACTGCGGTACAAATTAAATATGCAACCAATCCTGTTAGCCAGAGATTGATTACGTGCGAGAAATAGCGACATTTCCCAAAGAAATTGTCAAGAAACTGAAAAGAATGACGACAAAATCTTTATCAGATTCAGCATAAATAACTCTTTTCTTCTTCTTGTCCAAAATGACCTTCAAGACAATTATATTCGCTGAATCCGTTTTCATGTCTATTATATTAAAAATATTAGAAGTTTTTACGTAGTTATTAACCTCTCCCGACAAAAATTCTTGGCTTCGTCACGGGGTTCATTAGAATTTTATGAGAGAAAATATTTTAAAATTTTAACTTTTTACGAGATAAAAAAAAACATAATCTTATTTGGATTTAAACATATCTCAAACAAGACAAAAGAGTTTCTTTAATAAGATTAAAAAAATAAACTATTAATAATTTTATATTTTTTAACCGTTAGAATTGTATTAAAAACAATTTTTACTATAAATTTTTTAATTTAATATAATTTTAATTAAATTTAAAAGACAAATTAATACTACTAATAGAGAAACCTAAACTTATGGGCTGATTAAGTGTCATCAGTCATTTAGGTTCTACTTCCTACTCACATTGAAAAACAAAAGGCCATATCTTGCTGTCTTTTCAAAAATTTTGAGGAAAGTAAAGAAACGTTTAGTAAGGAGATTCATATCATTCTTTTAATTTTAATTCACAATTTACTACAATATTTTTTTTTATAAAAAATATACATATATAAAAAATAATTATAATTTTATAATTCTAATCCATAAACCAAACATCATCTAAAATACTTTTACGGCAGCATGGGAAAAGTAGTAATATTTTATTTACTATTGATTTGGCTCTTTGATGAAGCCATGAAAGCGTCTAAAGAGAAGCAGATTCTGAAATACTTGTACGGCAGCATGGGAAAAGTAGTAATATTTTATTTACTATTGATTTGGCTCTTTGATGAAGCCATGAAAGCTTCTAAAGAGAAGCAGATTCTGAATCTGATATGGTCTTTATGCAGATCACCAATTAGATCACGGTGAATCTGAGTTAAGTCTCATACCCATAAAATGTTACAAACCCAGCTTCAAAATAACATCCAAACAATATACAAATAGAGATACATTTCCCAAAAAAAAAAAAAAAAAAAAAAAAAAATAAAGACAAAGACAAAGACACAAGACAAAGACTCTCTCTCTCTCTCTCTCTCTCTCTCTCTCTTACGCCAAACACTGGGAATTTCACCAGTCTTTTGTTTTGGTCACTTGATGAAAGCGTTGGTAAGAGCAGATTCCGAAACAAAAGAAGATAGAAGAAGACGCATTGCCTGCACACAACAAAACAAATTAGCAATGAGAAGAATAAATTGCTACATCACACTTGCTTAAAGATAATAAAGATAAATATAACAAAGTTTCATTTATGGCTTTACCTCCTCCTTGCCCACATTCACTGTTCGCTCCTCAATGTCACTGAAAGGCACCTTCAATTCGTTGAGAATGGAAAGGCCTAAGATCGGAGATACAGGTTTTACAATCAGATTGTCAGTCACAGTGAACAAATTCATTCCTCTTAGGAACCCACCCTGTCTTTTTCCATCCTTGCCATGAGATTTTGAGTTCATAACCGTCATTTCAATTGGCCCTACTTCATAGCCACTAAGATTTCCGTAACTATTCAGCTGCCCGCCCATATATCTACTCCAGCAGTAGTAATATGGCGGAGGTGAGGCTTCTTCAATTCCTAATAGAACATTCTCATAGCTGAAACCAGGAGCAAGCCTTGGACTGACTAGTATTTCCTTGTGTTCACTTGACTTGAAGCATTGTTCATCAAGGTCCTGGATGCTCTGGTACAAGTGATTTATGCAACCTTTCAAAGACTGATCGTCGTAAACTTGTTTTACGATATGACCAAGTGGTATGGTTAAGAAGCTGAAGAGCAAATTAACAAAGTCTATCTTTGTTTCGGCATAGCAAACCATGTTCTTGGTTTTGCTAACAAAAAGCTTGATACAAATATCCTGTTCCTCATGATCCATAATTTCTTCTTTAATTAGTGATTCAGCTGATCTACCTTGATAATGGAACACAGCGTTTAACTGATCAGGTACTGGTTTATGTGTCAGGAGAGTTTCTGTCAAAGGTGTCCTTGATACTAAGGCGCGCACGAGCAGGTCCAAAACCTGAAAGATACATGACAGGTGAAAAGGAATTAAAACCATATAGCAAAAGAAAGGCGAAATGAAGAAAACTTGTCACTTAGGCTACCTCATTTATTGCCAAATTAAAAGTCTTTTCCTCAATGGTACTCCAGTCCATGACCCCCGACTTCGACAACAAAGAAAAGCTTGTTGCTGAACATAGGACCATCACTTGTAAATCATCGCTAATGATATATCTGTTCGTTACTTTGACAAAAACTCCTCTATTTGCAGCAGGTATTGCCGTCTCTGGTGGGGAGAACTCGGAATACATCTCATTTCCACATTCACAAATGGCTTCTCTATAATAACTCAAGAGCTTAAACTTGGAGGTTCTGCATTCATTGGACCAGCAGATATAGAATTGTCTAGGCTCAGCATCATCAATCTTGAGTTTCAAGTTCATGGAATGAGATTCGGCGCCATTACGAGGACTTAGCAACATTGATCGACATACTTTGTTCCGGAAATGCTGGACATCAATACTCTCAACACTTGTGTACAGATTGTTCATACAACCTATCCTCGCGGATAGTGAATGTTTATAGGCAAGCCTGATAATGGTTCCCATGGGATTTGTCAAGAAACTGAAGAGAATATCGATGAAATCATTATCACATTCAGCAAAAATAACTCTGTTCTTTTCCTTGTCCACCAAGACCTTCAAACTAATATCGTCCTGCTTATTAGCCATGGGTTGTATGGAAGTACGCAAATGAAATTCCTTTCCTTGCTAAAATCAAAAAGCAGTACTGGCTTTTTAATGGCTGGCAGTTAATTTATCCATTCACGTTGACGAGGTTTGATCAGATCCTGAATCGACAATACATTAATTGTGTAATAAATTAGCATTGATCCTGAATCAACAGTCCATACAAAAGGCTTAAAAAAAAAAAAACCTAAAACTTGTTATTAAGCTTAACAAAGGTTAAAATTAATCCTTTCTTTTTAAAAATTTGAACAAGGACGCGTTGTGGGAAATGTACGAAAAGAAGTTTCTTTTGAAACGAAAATACAATGGAGTATTGTATTTAGAAGTAGTCCTGTGGGGATTTTTCATATAGGCGGTTTCTGTGTTGATGAAAAGGCAGAACAAAATTCTACCAACTTTTGAACAAAGCAAATAAGTATCAATATTTTGAGACAAGAAGTTGAATCAAAAAGAGGATAAAATCAATCAATCAGTGATTATTGGAGAGAATTTCAAAATTTAACCAATTTCAAAGCTAAACTACTCGACTATTGGATACATATTAGACAATAAAACACAATAGATTATAATTATGTGGAGAAATTAGTACTTCTTAATGGACTACGAGTCTTTGACACTAACAAAAAAAAAAAAAAAAGGCAACCTTTTTGTCCATAGAATAAAGAACAGAAACTTAAAAGATGGTGATGACCAAGAGATAAACCATCTTAATCAAATAATCTCCCTACTTGAATAGTGAACAAATATAGCATCATGATAACCCAAAATTTTCAAGCAAGCAGAAAAATAAATATATAAATAAATAAAAAGAAAATAACAGCAATATAAAAATGAGAAGTATTACTAGTAATTGATAAGCATTACCTGAACATGGGAACTTCCTCAGAAACTCGCTTTATCACAACTAAATGGCAAATAGAAATATAGAATGATCAGCAAAAAGTAGAATAAAGCTGAAGAAGATGTGGGTTTGGTTATGAAGTAAAGTGAAGAAAATTTCTCTCTAGAAACTTGGGCAGAGGTAGTTGCACGTCATGGACTCATCCCACCTTCTAAGAGCTGAGAGAGATAGAGATACAGAGAGAACTTAACCAGCAAGAAATCAGAGTTTGAAGTTATAACTTGAATAAAATTGAGTAAAGTTAAATAAAATTAAAATTTTAAAAAACATAAATTTAAATAAAATTAAAACTTAAATTATTTTTTTTTTTTTTTTTTTAGACAAAAAAACAGACCTCTAATTATTAGTACTTGCGTGGTTTTTTTTTTTTTTTTTTTATCTAAACAGAAAAAGTACCCATTAGTGATTCTTGTTCAAATTTTTATTAGAGTATGTTTTTTAAATTTAAATTTAAATTTTTTTATTATAATATTTTTAATCACATAATTTTACTTTTTAATTTAAATTCTTAACTACAACGAACAAAACGAACAAATTAAGGGGTTGTTCTTTTGGAGTGTAATTTGAAGTTTTTTAGTTGAATTTGAGTTATAACTTTTAAAGAACTTGAATAAATTTAAAATTGGTGAAGTTAAAACTTAAAAAGAACGTTTTGAATAAAATTGAAAATAATTTTATGTGTAAAAGAACATGCCCTTGTAAAAGATAAATTAAAGGGCAACATTTTTAATTTAAAAAATTTTGTAAAAATCAAATAAAAATTAATATAAATACCAGTAATAATTAATGTCAAATTTGTTATTTACTGTACTTGATGCTAATTTACCACTAAATATAGTATTTATTAAATTTCACAGAAAAATATTATATTAGAGTGTAATTTTTTTACTTAAATATCAAAATTTAATATTGACACATTAATTTAACACTGCACAGAAGACGCTCAAAAAAATGTAAATACGAAAACCATTGCATGTCAAAAAATAAAGAATACCATTGCACGTCAAAAAGTAGAAAAGACCATTGCCTGTCAAAGGTCCCGTCCCACCGTCACTGATAAAAGAGAAAAAGCTTAACTACGAAGAAAATAGTAAAAGGCACATGAATGCTTATTCTAAACAGTGAAAGAACCAAGATGCTCAAGGGACGAATCAACGACCACAGACATGAACTTTACCAAACACCAGTACTAACTAGTGTTTTTCGTCATTTGAGCTGGTTATAGATGCTGTTAATTTTCTCGACTGTTTTTGGATTTTGCTTTTAGCTAATGAAAGCGCATGGTAACTTTGTAAAGCATTTTATTGCCCTAATTTTTGATCACCTATTCGCGTTAATTTAATAAGAAAGCTGTTTTGTATTGCCACGCTGCGCATATGTCCAGTTGATAAAGATGAGAGTGACGAAGTTCAATGCTAATGATCACAGTACTGCAAATGTCTAAAAAAGAAATTTATCCAACCAAAAAGGGCAGTGAGATAATGGGTTTTCCCATTTTATATCCAGTTTGGAGAAATTAAACGAACAGATCTTTGCTTCTCTTTTTGGTGCAAAACCGTAGTGTACTCAACTACTCATTGCTTCTGCTTTGGCTCCTAATGAAGGTGTTGGTTAGAGCAGATTCCGAAACGAATGAAGACACTAAAAGCCGCATAGCCTGCAACGCAAAAACACTTTCATGAGATTGTGCAAATAAAATTTCAAGCCATTGCAAGCGGCAAATAGTGAGAAGACTCAATTTGAGCTGATGATGATATTTTAGCCGATTAAGAAAGGAAAGGGAGAGCATACCTCTTCCTTGCCAACGGGTACCACTTTCTCCTGAATGTCGTTGAAAGGTACCTTCGATTCTTCGAGAATGAAGAAGCACACAATTGAAGAAATAGGAGTTACCGTAAGACTGTCAGTCACTATGAACATTGTCGGCTCCCTTAAAAAGCCTCCATCATAACGAGATAAAGGATGCAGAACTGATAGAGAAGTGGTAAAAGGAGAAGGACGCTCTGTGCCAGCAAGCACTCTAAGATTGTACCTATCGACATATGAAGTATAGTATGGACGATACGATTCCTATACCAATCGGACGTGTACCGAGATCCAAGGGCAGGACATGGACTGACTAACATTTTCTTATGAATATTCGAAAAGAAGTGCTGCTCATCAAGATCCAAGACAGACTTGTATAGGTGATCTATACAGCCTTTTAAAGAACCATCATGAACTTGTTTCATGTTGTAAAAACCTTTCAGAAATTCCCAGAACAATTCCAAACACACAACAGATCAAAGAGAAAACGAAATTGAAAGAATCCCTAAACAAAGCTTTTATTCTCATCAATGGAAATCAAGAACGCATAACCTCTAGAGCTTCTCTCTCCTCTAGAGTTTCTCTCTCTATGTTCTCTCTTACTCCGACCTCTCTAGAAAAAGAAAACAGTACTATATATCACAGATTTAGTTTTAACGGATTAATAAGACTCTAATCCTATTAGTTGATTCCAAAACTAATTTGTTTACAGTATTATTTCAATATACTACAGTACACAGTAACCATGTAGAGTTGCCCACGTGTCTTCACTTCTTTTCCTTCCTCTGTTGCGCTGTTAAAATCCTAGCCAATTTTACAACATTTCATTATATGACCAGGTGGAACGGTCAAGAAACTGAAGAGCAAGCTAACAAATTCCTTTCTCGCTTCAGCATAACAAACCTTTTCCTTTGATCTGCTAACTATTAGCTTCACGTCAATCTTCTCCTCCTGATCATTGGTCATCTTTTCCTCCTTTACAGAACTATTTTTATGATCGGAAGTCGCAGTGATTGATTCAGGTGTTGTTTTACTATTCAGAAATGTTTCTGTTAGAGGCGCCTTAGATAGTAACGAGCAAAAGAGCAAATTCAGTACCTGATATAACCAAAGACAAGACATCAAACAGTAAGAAGATGAAACATAATCTTATTTGCACAAAAAGGAAAAATCTTTAAAGCCTTCTTAACTATCATACCTTGATAGTTAACTCGTCTATGAAATTTCGATCCTTAACTCCAAGCTCGGAAAACAAAGAGAGGATTTGAGAGGACGAAACAGGAACCACCTGCAAATCATCATAAATCATGTATGCAGTCCCACCTTTCACGAAATAATTCCCATCCTCCGACGTTGTCCTACTCAGATTCATTCTTCGAACCGTTTTTGCAAGTTACACTTGCAAAGAACTCCTCTGTAATAACTTATCGTCTCCTCTTTGCAACATTTCAAGTCACACCCTAAAGCACTTTGTGGAAACACAATCATAAATTTTCAGCTTCAGGACCTTGAAAAAGATTTCAGCCCCATTGCTTGGGCTTAACAAATGGCTTTACATGGTTCAAAATGGAAATGCTCTTCATCAATATTCTCAACAATGCGGTACAAGTTAAATATTCAATCATTCCTGTTAGCCAGAGATTGATTACGTGAGAGAAATGGCGACATTTCCCAAAGAAATTGTCAAGAAACTGAAAAGAATGTCGACAAAATCTTTATCAGATTCAGCATAAATAACTCTATTCTTCTTCTTGTCCACAAAGATCTTCAAGACAACTGTATTCGCTCGATCCGCATCCATGTCTATAATATTAAAAATATGCAATATTGAATCAGTGATGTTAGTGATGTCTTACAATCCTACCGTTAATATCATTAGGCTGATAAAAGTTAAAGAGATCGATGAAACTTGGCGAAAATATTACTGGAAGAAAATTATATCTTGAAACTTGATGCATAACAGCAACTAAAATACTTGTAGTTGACCGGAGTTTGGATTTCATTTCAGATTAAGAAAAAAAAAAGTTTCTACTATAAAGAGAGCAACGACAAAATAGTTAGAACAGAACAGAAAAAAAAAAAAAAAAAAAAAAAAAGTTTCTACTATAAAGAGAGCAACGACAAAATAGTTAGAACAGAAAATCAACGTACCGCTTTTATTTTTATTTTTTTTATTTTTTTGAGCACGCTTCCCAGATCTGAAATCGCTGAGAGGTTGAATAAGAGAAATCGCTGATTGTAGAAGATTGTTCAAAACATTTGTAAGGGTAGAGTACGAGTTATGCCCATATATTAACTAAGAAACGTTTTTGTAATTAATGTTGAGTCACGTGGGTCATATTTGACCATGTTTATTTATTTATCTTATTTATTGAGTCAGTTGTTTAATGTTGTTTAGTGTCCTAAAATATAGGAGTTTGTTTTTTAGTGGAACAGAACATGGCTTTGTGTTTACCAAGTCAGTAGGAGGTTTGTTTCTGCACGTTGTTTTTTTCTAGGATCTAATGGATGCATGTTCCGTATTTTATGTTATTATCCGTTGGGAATTAGCTCTATATAAAGAGCATCAGGTTGTAAGCTTTTGTTCTGTGGCAAATAATAAAAGTAGTTCATCTCATTTTTGTCCTTTCCTCTTTATTATTGTAACAGTGGTATCAGAGCCACACTTGGCGAGTGAGTGACTTATACAGAGCCCTGTTGAGAGTTTAAAAAAGAGGAAGCTTGAGAGAGTGAAATACGTCAGGCCAAAAGCGTAAAAAAAAAAAAAGAAAGAAAGAAAAAAAGAAAAAGGAGTGATATAGAGTTGTAGCTGTAGCTCTTTTTTTATTTCACTTGGTTTCTTTTTTGCAGCAGCAACAGTGAAGAAACATGGCCTCTGAAAATTTTGTGCAGCCAGCTATCCCTCGCTTTGATGGTCACTATGATCATTGGAGCATGCTGATGGAGAATTTCTTGAGGTCCAAAGAGTTCTGGCACGTCGTTGAATCTGGAGTAGCAGAACCAGCGGCTGGAGTCATATTAACAAATACTCAAAGAGTTGATTTGGATGCGTTGAAGCTGAAGGATCTCAAGGCCAAGAACTACCTTTTTCAAGCCATTGATCGGCCAACCTTGGAGACGATACTTTGCAAAGACACCTCCAAGCACATTTGGGATGCGATGAAGAAGAAGTATCAAGGGAATGCAAAGGCAAAACGTGTTCAGCTTCAAAGACTTCGAACCGAGTTTGAGAATTTGCGCATGAAATCGGGGGAGTCAGCTTCCGATTATTTATCAAGAACAATGACAATTGCTAACAAGATGCGGATCCATGGCGAGAAGATGGAAGACGTCACCATCATTGAGAAGATTCTTCGGTCAATGACACCGAAATTCAATTTTGTTGTTTGTTCTATAGAAGAATCGAAAGATATTGATGCACTTTCAATTGATGAGTTGCGGGGTTCTTTCTTTGGTTCATGAGCAAAAAATTGTCCAGCAAGATAAAGAGGAACAAGCATTGAAGGCAGCAGCCAATCCCAAAGGTCCTGGTCGTGGGAAAGGGAGATGGAAGGACAAAGAAACACACCAAAATTCAGACGAGGATCATGCTACTGATTTCAAATTGAAAGCAAAAGGCCGTGACAATAACCATTCAAATGGTTTCAAACCAAAGTCTGTAGACAAGTCAAATGTCGAATGTTATAGATGTCACTGGTATGGCCATTACAAGTCTGAATGTAGGACTAATCTCAACAGAAATCGTGGTATGAAATCAAATTTTGCAGAGAAAGAAGAAGAAGTTTCTCTCTTGATGGCTTGTCATGCGAAGGAAGAAGTCCACCAAAACTTGTGGTATTTAGATACTGGCTGCAGCAACCATATGTGTGGAGACAAGTCAATGTTTTCGAGACTTGGATGAATCATTCCATAACATCAGAACCTTTGGTGACAACTCTAAAGTTTCATCATGGGTAAAGGAAGTGTAAAATCCACACCAAAGAAAACTCCAATCGATTATTTCTAACGTTTTCTTTGTTCCGGATCTAAAACCAACTTGCTAAGTGTTGGACAGCTCCAAGAGAAGGGATATGAGATTTCTATCAAAGATGGAGTTTGTCGCATACAAGATGAAAAGTTGGGCTTAGTTGCTCAAGTCAGCATGACAACAAACCGGATGTTTCCGCTCTATCTCGACAACACCACTCAATCATGTTTCTCTGGAAGATTGAAGGATGAAGCATGGTTGTGGCATTTTCGCTATGGACATTTGAATTTTGGTGGTCTAAAAACGCTGCAGCAGAAGAACATGGTGACTGGTCTTCCACAAATTCAGAGTCCTTCTCAAATATGTGAAGAATGTGTTGTTGGCAAACAACATCGAGACCATTTTCCGAAAGGAAAATCATGGAGAGCGAAGAAGGTGCTGGAACTGGTTCACTCCGATATATGCGGGCCTATTAATCCGACATCAAACGGTGGTAAACGTTATTTTATAACGTTCATTGATGATTATAGTCGGAAAACTTGGGTTTATTTTTTACAGGAGAAGTCTGAAGCTTTTTCAGCTTTCAAAAACTTCAAGACGCTAGTTGAAAAAGAAGCAGGCATGCCTATAAAAATTCTTCGCAGTGATCGTGGTGGAGAATACAAGTCACAAGAATTTACAAATTTTTGTGAGGAGCATGGGATTCGAGCGACTTCTGCAGCTTATACTCCGCAGCAAAATGGCGTTTCGGAGAGAAAGAACCGTACAATCTTGAACATGGTGCGAACTATTTTGGCAAGAAGCAGTATCCCAAGAAGTTTTTGGCCCGAAGCTGTCAATTGGAGCATTCATGTATTGAATAGAAGTCCTACACTTGCTGTTCAGAACGTGACGCCTGAAGAAGCTTGGAATGGACAAAGACCAAGTATCGACCATTTCAGAATCTTTGGGTGCATTGCATATGCCCACATTCCTGATCAGAAAAGAAGAAAGCTTGATGACAAAGGAGAAAAATGCATTTTTCTTGGTGTTAGTGAGCAGTCAAAAGCGTACAAATTGTACAATCCTACCACCAAGAAAATTGTCATTAGTCGTGATGTAGTGTTTGATGAAGAACGGTTCTGGATTTGGGATGAAAACAATGTTGAACATCAAATGCAAGCTGATTTTGATGGGGAAAATGAAGAAGGAAGGCAGCAACCTTTAGAGAACGTACAGTTGCAAGCTGATTTTGATGAAGAAAATGAAGAAGGAAGGCTACAACCTTTAGAAAATGCACAGCCCGTGCAGAACGAGCAGCAACCACCAATTGAAGCAGAAGATGATCATCGACCTCGACGAGTTAGAAGAAGACCAACTTGGATGTCTGATTATGAGGTAACTGGGATTGATCAAACTGAAGACCCACTTACACACTTTGCTCTATTTTCATATTGTGATCCTGTAGCTTTTGAAGATGCCGTTAAAGAATCAAAGTGGCGGAAGGCGATGGATGCTGAAATCGCAGCCATTGAAAGAAATAATACTTGGGAGTTGACAGAGCTTCCAAAAGGGCAAAAAACCATTGGCGTGAAGTGGGTGTACAAGACGAAGCTGAAGGAGAACGGTGAAGTTGATAAGTACAAGGCTCGCTTAGTAGCAAAAGGCTACAAGCAAAAGTTCGGCATCGATTACAAAGAAGTCTTTGCTCCAGTTGCTCGCCATGACACAATTAGATTGGTGATTGCATTGGCAGCACAAAACTCATGGCCTATCTTCCAGTTGGACGTGAAATCAGCATTCTTGCATGGAGACTTGGAAGAACAGGTATTCATTGATCAACCTCCTGGTTACATTAAGGTCGGAAATGAGCATAAAGTGTATAAATTAAAAAAAGCTCTTTATGGACTAAAACAAGCTCCACGGGCTTGGTATAGCCGTATTGAAGCTTATTTTTTGAAGGAAGGTTTTCAGAAATGTCCATATGAGCATACACTTTTTATTAAAATTGGAGATGGAGGAAAAATGCTCATTGTTTGCTTATATGTGGATGATCTAATTTATATTGGAAATGATAGTGCAATGTTTGAAAAATTTAAGCACTCCATGATGCTTGAATTTGATATGTCTGATCTTGGAATGATGCACTATTTTCTTGGCATAGAAGTTGTGCAAAGACCTACTGGTATTTTTATTTCTCAAAAGAAATATGTACAAGAAATATTAGACAGGTTTCAGATGAAGAATTGCAATTACATTAGCACACCAATTGAGTTTGGTTTGAAGGCGATGAAAGATGTTGAAGGAAGAAAGGTGGACAAAGACTCTATACAAGCAAATTGTGGGAAGCTTGATGTACTTGATCGCAACAAGGCCTGATATAATGCATCTTTGTAAGTCTCATTAGCCGGTATATGGAATGTCCAAGGGAGATACATCTTCTTCTTTGCAAAAGAGAATTTTTCGGTACTTGCAAGGTACAACGATTTTGGGCTATTCTACCGAAGGGAGAAAAGATGATTTTAGTTGGCTTTACTTGACAAAGACTATCTTTGGAGATCTAGATGATAGAAGAAGCACATCCGGATATGTTTTTATGATGGGCTCGGGAGTCGTTTCATGGTCTTCAAAGAAGCAAGCAATTGTTACTTTATCAACAAGCTGAAGCGAGTTCGTTCTTTTGCAACAAAGATGTGCTTGTCAAGCTATTTGGTTGAGAAAAATTCTTGGAGAGCTTCATTTCAAGCAAGAAGAAGCCACTACAATTTATTGTGACAATAGTTCAAAGAATAAAGCTCTCCAAAAAATCCTGTTCTACATGGAAGAAGCAAGCATATAGATGTGAAGTTTCATTTTTAAGGGATCTCACGAAGGAAGGAGTCATTGATCTCATTCATTGCGTATGAAGATCAAGTTCTTGATATCTTTACTAAGTCCCTCAAGTTGGCTGCATTTGAAGTCGAGAAAGTCGCTTGGTGTTGACAAGTTGGATTAAACTGAATGTTGGCAAACTTTCAGTTTAAGGGAGGGAATGTTGAGTCACGTGGGTCATATTTGACCATGTTTATTTATTTATCTTATTTATTGAGTCAGTTGTTTAATGTTGTTTAGTGTCCTAAAATATAGGAGTTTGTTTTTTAGTGGAACAGAACATGGCTTTGTGTTTACCAAGTCAGTAGGAGGTTTGTTTCTGCACGTTGCTTTTTTCTAGGATCTAATGGATGCATGTTCCGTATTTTATGTTATTATCCTTGGGAATTAGCTCTATATAAAGAGCATCAGGTTGTAAGCTTTTGTTCTGTAGCAAATAATAAAAGTAGTTCATCTCATTTTTGTCCTTTCCTCTTTATTATTGTAACAATTAATACTATACTCATTTCACGAAACTAACAAATATAAATAAATTATTTTACAAGTTTTAGAAATGAGGACTCTATCTCAGACTTTTTTCTCCATTTATTTCATTAATTTAAATTTAAAATTTGAGTTTTGTTATAGTAAAAAATTTAAAAAAAACAGTTACATATAATTTTTTTATTACAATAAAAAACTCTTATATAAAATTATATCTTAACTTAAATTAAAAATTTAAATTAACGAACTAAACGGGTCTATATCTCTTCTTTTACAAGTGTCATTTCAATTCCTCTGAACAAACACACTTATATTTATAAGAGTGCCATCCTTGTATCTACCATCTAATTTTATTTTTTAATTTTTTTCCTCAAGTTGCTTAACAATCAATATTATTTCAGTAACATAATATTATTTCGGAAAATAAAAAGAACAGAGTCAAGGACTTCGTTTAATTCCGTCAATAATCTTCCCAACTTATATTCAAATTAGCGAATACTAACAAAGAATACCAGCACCCGTACAAAAATGTTATCGACAAAAGATGAAAGAAAAAGAAAACAAGAATTGAATCCCCAACTCTTTTTAACTGCCTTTTTGCCCAAAAAAAAAAAAAAAAAAAAAAATCGCAATATGTCAGGATTTATGTATGTTTATTGGGATTTATACTCGCCTTCTTTTAGTTATTGTGATCAACTTCGTGTAATCTTTCTCCAGGTATGAGATTCTCTCTCTTGGGGCACTTTCGTAATTAATGACAGCAGAAAATGAAGTAATGAGCGCAGGTTAGGGCGAGGTGAAGGGGAAAGAATAGAGAGAAATAATGGCCTCTTGTAAATATGTTTAAAAAAGATGACTAGTTATCGAGTGCTTTTGATTGAAAGAATTAAAATAACAGTTGTTAAAAGAAAAAAACAATTAAAGTTTGAAATAAAATTTAATGAAATAGAGTCCGTATTTTTTAAAAAATAAAATAAAATAGAGTATGTATTTAACAGGAACAACCTTTTCAAGAGATTTTCTGAGGCCTCTTACCAATTTAATAAATTGCTATTTATAGAGACGAGGCTGACTTTTAGACTTCTTCTAAGATGCACGCACAGCCCATTTTCTATGAATTACAATCAACATGACTAGTCCCATTTTTTTATGTAAACACACACTGATAATCTTTTGCATCGAAGATACGCTAACAGAAAGCATAGACGACCGAGCGGTCAGGCATATCATACACATGTTAAGATCCAGTTTCAAAAGACAAATATATAACATCCTTGGCACAAATACGTATTAGAGAGAAAAAGAGTACTTTAAAAAACAACGAACAAAGACAACCATACAAAACACTAACATCCTGTCAACCTTTTCCATTTTTGTTGTGCAAAACGCCATGACTTCATTTCACCTATCGCAACAAGTCTTTGCTCTAGCTCCACATGAAGGCCCAGGTGAGTGCAGTTTCTGAAATAAAAGAAGATAGAAGAAGCTGCAATGGCTGCAAAAACCAAAACTCAAATTTGTGAGGTCAGGCCAGGAAAAAGGATAACTTAACACATTCCAATACAGCTACTAGCTAGGGACGGTTGCCATTTATTTATGGTCGTAGATCTGGGTTTATAGTATATTTTCCACTTTTTCATTCCTCTGTGATACATGAGCTTACCTCGTCCTTGCCAACATGCACAGTTCGCTCCTCAATGTCATTAAAAGGTACCGCAAATTTCTCGAGAAAGGACAGGCCTA
This sequence comes from Morus alba, assembly GCA_012066045.3. Lineage (NCBI taxonomy): Eukaryota > Viridiplantae > Streptophyta > Magnoliopsida > Rosales > Moraceae > Morus > Morus alba. The sequence goes on along the minus strand of CP050229.2, from coordinate 13,702,220 downwards.
ATATTGGTGATACAGGAGTTATGATCAGATTCCCCGTCACTCTGAACAAATCAGGTTGTTTTACAAGCCCCCCACGGCTTATGAATTCGACATCGCTAGATTTCGAATCCATAACCATGAGCCGCACTGGCTCTGAATTCCTCTTTAGGAATTTATTTTTGTTAGTGTGCATTAATTTTCACCGTAGTAATACGGCTTGTAGCCAAAACCTGGGGCAACCCTTGGACTGACCAGTACTTCTTTGTGGTCATTTGACTTGAAGCATTGCCTATTAAGATCCTGGACGCTCTTGTGCAAGTTAACTACACAACCCCTTAATGGGCCGCCATTATCTTTCTTGAAAATATGGCCACGTGGAACAGTTAGGACACTGTAGAGTAAATTAACGAAGTCTTTCTTTGCTTCAGCACAGATAACCCTCCTCTTAGACTTGCTAACAAAAAGCTTGACATTAATTTTCTGCTCCTGATCCATCACCTCTATCGTTTGAGACCCAAATGCTCTTCTTGGGAAATACAGAACACAGTTCAAATGCTCTGCTTCAGAAGACTATCTGTCAAAGGCGATATTGATACCAACGAGCACAAAAGCAAATTCAAAACCTGATGAGAGACAACATATCAACTCAGAAACTGACTATATAAGAGCAATCAATAAACAAAGTAATGAGAAACAAGAACAAACTATGAAGAAAATCAATATGACAAGAATAGAGAGTAGCAAGTTTAATTTTCTAATATTCTATTATAGTTTAATAAGTTTAATTTTCTAACATTTTATTAGAGTTTAGTAAGTTTTCCAAAGTTATATTAGTAAGGCCCCGTTCATTTCGCTGATTTGAGTTTAGAATTCGAGTTTTGTTACAGTAAAAAGCTTTCACAAACAATCACATCTAACTTTTTTACTACAGTAAAAAGCTCTCACATAAAATCAAATCTCAACTCGAATTAAAAACTCGAATCAGCGAACTAAATGGGCCATAAATTTTCCCTAATTGAGAGTTAGATTGTCCTCACCATTTCTTCTTGGTTTTTACTTCCCTGTAAATAGAGGTAAACATTGATAGCCAGTCCTCATCTTTAATATTATTCATTTTATTGTCTTTTCTCTAATTCTTCAACAATTTCACACTCTTTCTCTTCCTATTCCATTTCTTTATCACTGTCCTACGTCACAAAATGGAAATTGAAGAAGACAAAAATGTGATTTTACGTACCTCATCTGCTCCCAAATTGAATGTTCTTTCCTCAATAGTATTCCAATGAGTGATACCATACTTCGACAACAAAGAAATGGTCGCTGCAACACACAAGGGCATAACTTCTAAGTCATCACTGATCAGATATCTGTTGATTACTTTGACAAACACTCCGCAATCTTGAGCATCGGAAGGGGAATTTTCCAACTCCTGAGAGAGAGAAACTTCATTGCTCATGGCTTTTCCACACTCACAAACGGCGCCTCTATAATAGCTAAAAAGCTTAAACTTGGAGGCCGTGCATTCCTTGGAGCATAGGAGGAACTTTCTAGGGTCGGCATCGTCGATCTTCAGTTTCAGGTTCCGGCAATGAGATTCGGCTCCGTTGCTAGGGCTTAGCAACATGTGTTTACAGGCTTCGGTCCTGAAATGCTGAACGCCCATATTCTCGACACTGATGTACAGATTGTTCATGCAACCGATCAAAACAGCTGGGGGGTTTTTTGCACGCAAGCCTCATCATGCTTCCGATGGGAATTGTCAGGAAACTTAAGAGAAGATCGACGAAATCATGATCGCATTCTGCTAAAATTACTTTTGTTCTTCTCTTCGTAAATCAATACTTTCAAGCTAATGCGATCCTCCTGCTTATGTGCCATTATGGTTCCGCGGGTTGTCCAAAATCACTACATTAGAAACCGGAAAAACTAATGAGAGTTCAGTAGAAACAAAAAACTAAGATCAAATATATATAGTTGATTGTCAAATTTGGTCAACAGGATTACGTCAGGTCAGCTCCTGGTATCCCGTGAAGTTACCGATGAAAAATTGATTGTATAAATGAAGGCTCCGTTCATTTCGCTTATTCGAGTTTAGAATTTGAGTTTTGCTACAATAAAAAGCTCTCACAAATAATCACATCTAACTTTTTTGCTACAATAAAAAGCTCTCACATAAAATCAAATCTCAACTCAAATTAAAAACTCGAATCAGCGAAATGAACGGACCCGAAATAATTATTACTGTGTATATGGTACACTTTGGTGGTAAAGAAATGAAACAAAAAAAAGTGTTCCAGCGTAAGAACACATAGAATTTATAGTGATTCACTCTGTTAATCAAGAGTTATATTCACTATAATTTTATATTTTTTTTTTAGACTTTTACAATTTATATGTATTATTATTCTTCCTCTGATTGAGCATTAAAGAAGCCAATCCCCCTTGATGTATGGGGCTTTGTCCCTTTTATATCTCAAGATTCTTTCATGGGCAATTCTCTTTTGTAGGTAAAAGTACTCGAGTGGTCTACATTTTAGGCCTAGACCGTAGACTACTAATTACATTTTTGAACTGTTCACTCAGCCAATTAGTCTTTCATTACCGCTCTATAGATTCCTGTAATCCTTCATTGTCCACTGTAGAGCAATTTAGGGGTTTGCAATTAATGCCTGTATTGCAGACATCTCTCATCCTTAGACGCAACTTGTGATGTCAGACTCCTTTCTGAAGAGTATTTCCCTTGTCGTCTACACTATGTAGACCGTATGACAATTTGTTGCCATAATATCGACAGCACAATTGGTCGACGGTATGCCAGGTCGAGGCCCTAAGTCAGGCCTTCTTTACAGCTTAGAGGAAAAGCGGGCTTCAAGTGTGGAGGGTTGTCACCTTTTAAGTAAAAATAGGACTACATGTCACGCGGTCACTGTTTCACATATTACTCATATTTTCCCACACAATATATATATATGTATATATATATATATATACACGTGTGTGTGTGTGTTCATATATTGGCATGTGGTCCAAGAGACAAAAGACCTTAACGACACAAACAAGTGATATTTTCTGAGAGACAATACCACCTTCCAATGGCGGACTCTTGCCCTTACTCGAGTTTTAATTAAAATATATAAACGCCTTTATTTGCTCTCTTGTATAAGTAAAATTATAATTGTGCAGCCCACTCGTGATTATCACCCGTTTAGTTGGAGGATTTATTATTTGATTCGAATCATGATTCATGATTTGTTAGAGTATTTTTTCTCATAAAAAATACACGTAAATCGAAAAATAGTTATAATATCATGGTTCTAATCCACGGACCAAACAGACATTAAAATAAGAACCTCAAGCTATTTTTCTATTATGGCTCTGACAGCATTGCCATCTTACCATCTGGTTGGTAATTTTAAGTCATTAGGCCTCTTTCACTTCGCGAATTTCAGTTTTTAATTTGAGCTAAGATGTAATATTTTTTTAGAACTTTTCACTGTAACAAAAAAAAATATATGTGATATTTTATGAGAACTTTTTACTGTAAAAACTTAAAACTGAAAATTTAAATCGGTGAAATGAACGTAATTAATAGTTAAAATGTAATTTTATATGATAATTTTTTATTATAATAAAAAAATTAAATGTAATTATTTTTAAAATCTTTTTACTATAGTAAAATTTTAAATTTGAATTGGTTAAATAAAAAAAATAACAAAGAATAAAATTTAAAGTAACAATAAATAAAAGAGTCAATCTTTTGAATAATTCTCCTCCCTTGAGCTACCACACGGAGGATCAGGAAAATTTAAGCGCTAAATTTTGAAGTTAATCAAGATTTAAGGTTCATTTAGTTCGTTGATTCGAATTTTTAATTTAAATTGAGATATAATTTTATATAAGAACTTTTTACTGTAATAAAAAAAATTAGATATAATTATTTATGAGAATTTTTTATTATAATAAAATTTAAAATTTAAATTTAAATGAGCAAAAATAAACGAAGGCTTAAAAGGATTCGTCCCCCATTAGAATCATGATTAAGTGGTTTCTTCTGAAATTTCTCTCACAAAAATTAAATCGTAAATTATTTAAATCTGAATCTTTAAACCAAACGGACCCTTAGTCTGTAATGATAAAGACTTTTATGCAGTAATCTTTCTTATGTAACTCCGCTACTTGACAGTGTAAGGATCAGCCATCATAAAGAGAATCAGGTCCTTTTCATGTACAAAAAGGTGATTTATTTATTAAAACTGACAAGGTTTGGAGTCAGTATTTCTTAAAGCAATTTGGAGAAAAAAGTATGGCGAAATTAGTAGGCTTCAAAACATACAAATCGTTGAAGAAATGAAGGTAGAAAACAAAGTGGTTGAAGGATTAATTCTTTAATTTAAATCATAATTTATAATTTATTATAATATTTTTTTTATAAAAAATATATGTAAATTAAAAATAATTTTAATTATATAAAATTTATAAACTAAACATCTCTAAAATGACTGAAAGGTGTTTTTTCTTTGTTTGTTTTTAGAACGCAAAGATAGCAGCTCACTAGCTAGTTGTCGTTCAATAATTTTAGACTTATTCTTTTAGAATAAAATTTTAAAAAAATTTAAATTTAAATTATAATTTTATTTAAATTTATATATTTTTTTATATAATTTAAGTTTAAATTTGAGTTTTGACTTAAGTTTAAGATTAGAATCTGAATTTAAATTCCTTCTTTAACTCAAGTTTTTAAGTTCAAATTTAAGTTAATAAATAATATTTTTTCTATTCTTAAAAACACTATAATTTTTTCGTTTAAATTCTAATTGAGACAATTTTTTTTATGTATTTACAATAAAGAGACGAATAAAAATCTAACTATATACTCTATTAAAATTTTTCATTACCATTGAGTTTTTTTTAAATACTATCTAAATATAAATTCAAGTTTTAATTTACTCAAACATAAATTCAAATAAATTCTTAATTTAAACCATAACTCAAATGTGTACATTCAAATACAAACTCAAGTTACAATTTCAGCTCAAGTTATAACTCAAATTCAATTCAAGATCTACACTCAAATTAATATAATTAAAAAATACAACTGAACAAACCCTCATTTATGTTTGAGGATTTCAAGCTAAGTTTTAAATAGTTAATGGCTCGTTCATTTTATACAATTAAAAGTTTTAAAAAAATATTAAATTTAGGCTTGTTTAGTATGAAGATTTAAATTAAAGTGATTCTAATTATGATTTTAGAATCAGAACTATGATTCATAATTTTGAGTTCAAATTATGATTCTCAAACCATGATTTTGAATCAAGAATTTAAATTACCTTGAATCAAGAGGAGGGGTAGTTTTAGAATCATAATTTGAGTTAGTTTAATATATCACATCAGATTCTGAATTAAAATTTAAAATCATCTAAACCAAATATTAATTCAGAATTATAATTTAAAATTATATTCAAATCTACTGTAAACAAATACTAATTCCGAACTAAAATTTAGAATTATAATTCTAAATCTATTTATCAAACGCACCCTTAACTTTTTTTTATTATAATAAAATTTTTAAAAAAACTATCACATTATAGTTTAAAATTAAAAACTCTACATACGAAACAAACAAACGAGACCTAAGTTAAACGAAGCGGAGAATATCAATCAACTTGCAAAATAAAAAAAAAAAAGGGACATATACAACGAGGAGACATATATAGGTCCCGTTCATTTTACTTATTTGAGATTAAAATTTAAATTTTATTATAATAAAAAACTCTCATAAATAATTATATTTAATTTTTTTTACTATAATAAAAACTCTCAAAAAATTAAATCTCAATTTAAATTAACAAATTAAACAACCATTTAAAACCGTAAAAAATTTAAATTAACAAATTTTAATTTACCCATTTTATTATAAAAAAATATCATTGTTTGTGAAAATTTTTACTGCAAAAGAAAACTTAAATAAAGCGAAATGTATCCGAAATCCGAAAGTAAGGAGCGAGCACAGGAGTAATGGAGGGGAGAAAAGGAGGTGGATTTTTCTTGAGCATGGTGAGGGCCTTTGCTTGTAAAGTTAAACTTGCAGGCATGGGTGATATACGTGTCATGTCCCATCCGAGTTCCTAGAGCCAGCCATCAGGAAATCTTTTTTTCTCACTGCTCTAAATTTTTTATTTTTTTGCTTGGAAGACGGGCTTTCAATCTTAAGCATGGGTCTAAAAAGTTGGAAGTGTGAAGGTATAGCTGCATGTCTTGTCCCATCCTAGCTTATTTGTTTTCTGCCCGGTTTAGTTCTTGAAGGAAATTAAAAAAAAAAAAAAAAAAAACAAATTTAAGATCCTATTAATTTTACTTATTTAAATTTAAAATTTAAATTTTATTATAATAAAAAAATTTTAAAAATAATCACATTTAGAGAATGTTTAGTAGATGAATTCATTTTTCTGAATTGCCCCCATGAAATTTGAATTCAGCCCCCCCGGGGCCCCCCTAGGCCAGCCCCCCTGGGGCCTCCTAGGCCAGCCCCCAGGGGTTGATTCAGCCCCAACGGGGGCTGACGGGCTGAATTCAACCCCCATTGGGGCCTCCCAGGCCAGCCCCAACGGGAGGCCCCCAGGGGCTGAATTCAGCCCCCCACTGGGGGCCTCCCAGGCCAGCCCCCAGGGGCTGATTCAGGCCCAACGGGGGGCTTCCCAGGGGATGATACAGCCCCAATGGGAGGCGCCCAACGGCCAGCCCCAACGGGGGCATCAAGGGGAAAAAGAAAAAAAAATACCAAAAAAAACCAGATCACATCAAACGGCAAGAGACAACCAGAAAACGGCAAACGGCGAGACAACCGGAAAAGAAAAAGAAAAAAAACAACCGGCGGAAAACAAGAGACTAGGGCATACCTCAGTGAGAAAGCGGAGAACGCCGCAGATCTGGGCAACGCGAGACCGGAGAAGCTCAGGCGAACGGTGGTGCTTTGGTGAGAAGCAAACGACGCGACTCTTGGGCGAGAGGAACGCCGGGGCTCGGCCGGGAAGAAAATCTCAGTTGAAGAATGGAAGGGAAGGAGGAAGAAGCTTGGCTGGAGGGGAAGACAAATCGGAAGAGCTCGCGGGAGGATGATCGAGGAAGAAGAAAGAAGAAAAATAAGAAAAGAAGAGAGAAACTGAAAATGAAAAGGGAAAAACAAAAACGGCTTTTTCCCGTTTTTAATTTTTCACAAAACGACAAGACCCTTTCCATTTTTATTTTCTGATAACTTTTTTACCAAACACGTTTTTTAATTTCCATTTTCTATTTTTTGCATCAAAAATAGTGAAAAATAAAAATGGGACTAAAAATAAACAGACTCATTATCTCACTGTCCTTTTTGGTTGGATAAATTTCTTTTTTAGACATTTGCAGTACTGTGATCATTATCATTAAACTTCGTCACTAGCATTTTTGGATATGTTATTTTGTCCATAAAATTTTTTTTTAAAAATAATTTAAATTTAAATTTTATTTAAATTTATGTTATTTTAAGTTTTAATTTTATTTAATTTTATTTAATTTTATTTAAATTCTAATTTTAAATTAAATTATAACTTTTAACTTAAAAATTATATTTAAAATACACTCTAAAAAATAATCCTGTATCAACCGGACATATGCGTGGCAATACAAAACAGCTTTCTTTGTAAATTAACGCGTAACTATTGAGGAAGATTAGGGTAATAAAATAAGCACTCAAGTGCGTCTTACTTAATTAAGTGTGGGATGGGACCTTTGACAGGCAATGGTCTTTTCTACTTTCTGACGTGTAATGGTATTCTTTATTTTTTGACATGCAATGGTTTTCATATTTACGGATTCGTTTAGTTTTTAGATTTAAATTCTTGATTGGAATTATAATTTATAATTATTATAATATTTTTTTTATAAAAAATATACATAAATTAAATATAATTTAAATTATAAAATTTAAATTTATGAACTAAATAGACCCTACATTTTTTGACGTGCAATGGTTTTCGTCTTTACATTTTTTGAGCATTTCTTGTGCAGTGGACTCATTTTTTGAGCATTTTTTGACGCGTAATTTTTTTTATTACAATAAAAAATTATTAAAAAATATCACATTTTAATTTAAATTAAAAATTTAAATTTATAAAATTAATGAGATTTTAATGTATTAATATTAAGTTATCGTTTATTTTATTGATTTAAATTTTTAATTTTAAGTTTTTATAATAAAAAATTTTAAAAAAATGTTACATTTAATTTTTTTTATTATAGTATAAAATTTTTTTAAAAAATATAACATCTCAATTTAAATTAAAAATTAAATCTGTAAAATTAAGGCCTAAATTTTAATATTTAAGTAAAAAAAAATTACACCCTAATATTATACTTTTATGTGTTAAATTTAACAAATATTATACTTGTTGATAGATTAGCACCAAGTATAGTAAGTAACAAATTTGACATTAATTACTATTAGTATATATATTAATTTTTTATTTGGCAATTAAAAGTTATCATTGTAAAATTATTTTAGTATTAAAAGTTTATTTTGATGAGTTTTAAAGCTTAACAATTATAATAAAAAATGAATATAGCATTTAAAATAGAATTATATATTTGATCATACAATAGAATAGTACTCCATATGTGTCATTTTTATATTTTTAGTGACAAATATATAAATGATATCAGTATTTATATTGCATATGGTCTTATGTTTTCATTGGGTCTGGCGGGTTTCTATCTTCAGGATGGTACTATCTTCAGTTTGGTTTCAATTACTTATAGCTACTTCTCATATTGATGTTGCTGATTTTTTTGTTATTGTTATTATTATAATGAGAAATCTGCTTTGGCGAAAATTGGTCTTCAGGATTCTCTGTTCACCAATTGAAGTCAGTAGCTTATTTGAGTGTACGTTTAGTTAATAGATTAAAAATTATTTTTATTTTTATGTATTTTTTATAAAAAAATATTATAAAAATTATAAATTATGATTTAAAATTAAAGATAAATATAAAATATAAATATCTCTTTAAAGCATTTAGACCCGTTTATTTTATTTTACCAATTTAAGTTTAAAATTTAATTTTTATTATGATAATAAACTTCTTAAAAATAATTATATTTAATTTTTTATTACAGTATAAGATTCTCATATAAAGTCATATCTTAATTCGAATTAAAAATTTGAATTAATAAACTAAACAAGCCCTTAGGGCCCGTTTAGTTCGTTGATTCGAGTTTTTAATTCAAGTTAAGATGTGATGTTATGTGAGAGCATTTTACTGTAGTAAAAAAGTTAGATGTGACTGTTTCTGAGAACTTTTTACTGTAACAAACTCAAATTTTAAACTCAAATTGACAAAATGAACAAGACCTTAATCTTTTTATTTTGCTTGTTCAAATTAAGATTTAAATTAAAAAATAAATTTATATTAAAAAAATAATATAATAAAAAAATTAAATTTAAATATTTTAAAAAAATATATTAAACTTTTTTATTTTACTAATTTAAATTTAAAATTTAAATTTTATTATATAAAAAAAATTTTAAAAATAATTATATTTAATTTTTTATAATAATAAAAATTATCACATAAAATTATATCTTAATTTAAATTAACAAATTAGACTGAAACTAAAAAATTATATCTTAAAATTGAGATTTGATTTTATGTGAGAGCTTTTTACTCTTTTTACTAGAAAACTCTTCTAACTCGAATAAAAAGCGTGAAAGGTAAATAAGAATTTAAAGTTCTCTCTGTATCTCTCTATGTCTCTTCGGCTCTTATGAGGTGGGATGAGTCCATGACGTGTAACTACCTTTGCCTATTCTAGAGAGAAATTTTCTTCACTTTACTTCATAACCAAACCCACATCTTCTTCAGCTTTATTCTACTTTTTGCTGATCATTCTATATTTCTATTTGCCATTTATTTGTGATAAAGCGAGTTTCTCTGAAGTTCCCATGTTCAGGTAATGCTTATCAATTACTAGCAATACTTCTCATTTTGATATTGCTGTTATTTTCTTTTTATTTTTTTATATATTTATTTTTCTGCTTGCTTGAAAATTATCATGACGCTATATCTGTTCACAAATTCAAGTTGGGAGATTATTTGATTAAGCTTAATAACAAGGTTTTGGCCTTTTTTTTTTTAGCCTTTTGTATGGACTATTGATTCAAGATCAATGCTAATTTATTACACGATTAATTTATTGTCAATTCAGGATCTGATCAAACCAGTACTGCTTTCTGATTTTTAGCAAAAAAAGGAAAGGAAAGGAATTTCATTTGCGTACTTCCATACAACCCATGGCTAATAAGCAGGACGGTATTAGTTTGAAGGTCTTGGTGGACAAGGAAAAGAACAGAGTTATTTTTGCAGAATGTGATAAAGATTTCGTCGATATTCTCTTCAGTTTCTTGACAAATCCCATGGGAACCATTATCAGGCTTGCCTGTAAACATTCACTATCCGCGAGGATAGGTTGTATGAACAATCTGTACACAAGTGTTGAGAGTATTGATGTCCAGCATTTCCGGAACAAAGTATGTCGATCAATGTTGCTAAGTCCTCGTAATGGCGCCGAATCTCATTGCATGAACCTGAAACTCAAGATTGATGATGCTGAGCCTAGACAATTTTATATTTGCCGGTACAGTGAATGCAGAACCTCCAAGTTTAAGCTCTTGAGTTGTTATAGAGAAGCCATTTGTGAATGTGGAAATGAGATGGATTTCAGGGTCTCCCTACTAGAGACGGCAATACCTGCTGCAGATAGAGGGGTTTTTGTCAAAGTAACGAACAAATATATCATTAGCGATGATTTACAAGTGATGGTCCTATGTTCAGCAACAAGCTTTTCTTTGTTGTCGAAGTCGGGGGTCATGGACGGGAGTACCATTGAGGAAAAGATTTTTAATTTGGCAATAAATGAGGTAGCCTAAGTGACAAGTTTTCTTCATTTCGCCTTTCTTTTGCTATAAGGTTTTAATTCCTTTTCACTTGTCAATGTATCTTTCAGGTTTTGGAGCTTCTCGTGCGCGCGTTAGTATCAAGGACACCTTTGACAGAAACTCTCCTGACACATAAACCAGTACCTGATCAGTTAAACTCTGTGTTCCATTATCAAGGTAGATCAGCTGAATCACTAATTAAAGAAGAAATTATGAATCATGAGGAACAGGATATTTGTATCAAGCTTTTTGTTAGCAAAACCAAGAACATGGTTTGCTATGCCGAAACAAAGATAGACTTTGTTAATTTGCTCTTCAGCTTCTTAACCATACCACTTGGTCATATCGTAAAACAAGTTTACGACGATCAGTCTTTGAAAGGTTGCATAAATCACCTGTACCAGAGCATCCAGGACCTTGATGAACAATGCTTCAACTCAAGTGAACACAAGGAAATACTAGTCAGTCCAAGGCTTGCTCCTGGTTTCAGCTATGAGAATGTTCTATTAGGAATTGAAGAAGCCTCGCCTCAATATTACTTCAACAAGAGTAGATATATGGTTGAGCTGATTAGTAGCGAAAATCTTGGTGGCTGTTTTGAGAAAGGGCTAATTGAAATGACGGTTATGAACTCAAAATCTCATGGCAAGGATGGAAAAAGACGGGGTGGGTTCCTAAGAGGATTGAATTTGTTCACTGTGACCGACAATCTGATCATAAAACCTGTATCTCCGATCTTAGGCCTTTTCATTCTTAACGAATTGAAGGTGCCTTTCAGTGACATTGAGGAGCGAACTGTGAATGTGGGCAAGGAGGAGGTAAAGCCACTTTGTTATATTTATCTTTATTATCTTTAGGCAAGTGTGATATAGCAATTTATTCTTCTCATTGCTAATCTGTTTTGTTGTGCAGGCCATGCGTCTTCTTCTATCTTCTTTTGTTTCGGAATCTGCTCTTACCAACGCTTTCATCAAGTGACCAAAACAAAAGACTCGTGAAATTCCCAGTGTTTGGCGTAAGAGAGAGAAAAGGGGTGTCTTTGTCTTGCTTTTTTTTTTTTTTTGGGAAATGTATCTCTATATGTATTTTGTTTGGATGTTATTTTGAAGCTGGGTTTGTAACATTTTATGGGTATGAGACTTAACTCGGATTCACCGTGATCTAATTGGCGATCTGCGTAAAGACCATATGAGATTCAGAATATTCTTCTCTTTAGAAGCGTTCATGGCTTCATCAAAGAGCCAAATCACTAGTAAATAAAATATTACTACTTTTCCCATGCTGCCGTAAAAGTAATTTACTTTTCCTCAAAATTTCTGAAAAGACAGCAAGAGATAAGGGCTTTTTAAAAAAAAAAAAAAAAAAAAGAAAAAAAAAATAGGTTTAAGGTTTGAGATGAATTAAAAATTAAGAGAAATAGGTTTAATATTATGATTTATTAATTTTTATAATTAAAAATTAATTTATATTTTTTTTTTAACTTTTCATATTAATTTATTTATTATTATTATTTTTTAAATGTGGTAGGAAGTAGAACCCACATGACACTTACATCAAGCCCACAACTCTACCAAAAAAGCTAGTAGATTTACTTTTGTGATTAAAGGTTTTTTTTTATAGGCTTCTCGTAGTATCAGTTTTTAATTTTTAGATTTGATTAAAACTCTGATTTTTAGATTCGATTAAAAATCACATCAAATTAAATTTTTTTTTAATATAATTAATTTTTAATACAAATTTAACAATTAAAAAATACAAAATTATTAATAATTTATTTTTTTTAATCCTATTAAAAAAACTCTTTTAGCTTGTTTGAGACATGTTCAAGCCCAAATTAGATTATGCCAGTGTTGTAAAAAGTTTAAATTTTAAAATTTTTTCTTTCATAAAATTCCGTTGAACCCAATGTCAAAGTCAGGAATTTTCGTCGGGAGGGGCTAATAACTACGGAATTTTCATCGCGTAAAAACTTTTAAAAAGTTGGGATATTTTGATTTTAGAGAGTATTAAGTTTTAGGATTTTTTTTTTTTTAAAGAATGCAATGAGTTCTTCTTGGATTTTTGTATAAAATGATGTTTTTCAATGAGATTTTAGAGAATGATCATATCAAGTTTTTATAGGGATTAGTATGTAATTTGATGGAATAGACACATAAGATTTGTTGGGGGGAAAAATTGACAGGGGCTAAATTAAGTTTTCAAATTTTTTTATGGGGATTCTAATGTAATTTGAAACCAAACATATGTAAATTAAAAAAATAATAAAAAAGTTACGTTCAATCCCCGTTAGCTTTCAAGTGCCTCGTTAAGTTGTATTTTTGAGTTATGGTGACTTGAGTATAAATTTTATGTTGAATTTGAGTTTTCTAATTTGAGTTTGTATTTAGTTGTGTACATTTAAGTTATAGTTTGAGATACAAATATTTTTGAGTTTGTGTTTAGATAGTATTTTAATAAAAACTTAATGATGATGGAAAATTTTAATAGGGTATATGGATGAGGTTTTATTTGTTTATTCATTGTGAACGCATAAAAATAATCTTAATTGGAATTAAAACGAAAAAATTATAGCGTTTTTAAGAATAGAAAAAATATTGTTCATTAACTTGAGTTTGAGTTTAAAACCTTGAGTTGAATGAGAAACTTGAACTCAGATTTTAACCCTAAACTCAAGTTAAATTTTAAGTTAAAACTCAAGTTTAAATTAAAATTTTATAAAAGAATATAAATTTAAATAAAATTATAATTTGAGTTTAAACTTTTTTTGAGTTTAGATGCAAATAAACAAACTCTTTGTTACTGAATCAACCCAAATCATGACTTTCAATGCCTTGAATATATGTTCTAGATGGACTCTTTTTTTTAATTAGCTAAAAAAAAGAAACAGACTTTTTTTTTATTATTATTATTAGGCCTAGATCTTTAACACCTTTCGTTTTAGCGGCCTTTCATTTGCTCTTTGAAGCTATACATTATTTGCGTTTACTTGTACAATTCTTTAGGTCAACTCGTGAGTACTGTGTGTAGTGTGGTTGTAATTTTCTTCCAAGCTTCTCAAAAAAGCTAAAATGGGGGTCCGTGAAATAGAACTGTGCCTTTAGCTTTCTGAAAGACTAAGCACTAGTGAAAAACTTAAAAAAGACAACTTAAATTATAATTTTATTTAAATTTATATTTTTTAAGTTTGAATTCAAGTTGAAAGGGAAATTTAAACTTGAGTTCAGAAACTCAAACTTAAATTAATGAACATTATTTTTTCTATTTTTAAAAATGTTATAACTTTTTCATTTTAATTCTGATTGAGATGATTTTTTTTTTGCGTTAACAACGAAAAGACGAATAAAACCATACCCATATACCATATTAAAATTTTCCATTAATATTGAGTTTTTTATTAAAATACTATCTAAATACAAATTCAAGTTTTGACTCACTTAAATACAAACTAAAAAAGATTCTTATCTCAAATTATAACTCAAATGTACACAACCAAACACAAACTCAAGTTATAACTTTAACTTAAATTATAACTCAAATTCAACTCAAAAATTATACTCAAATTAAACTCAAAAAAACAAACCCCAAGACTCCAAAGAACACTTTTCTGCTGCTTATATTACTCCTTGCTCAAACACTTATATTACCATTTCCCTATATGTTTGCATTATTTTCATTTATATTGCGTACGATCGAGGCACACAAACACTGAGAAGGTCCAATTTTTTCAGGTACTACGGTTTTGCCATGCTTCTCATCTCTCTTTGGAGTTCGGTCTGTCTAATTTGAACTCTGTCTGATTTGTGAGTTTCTTTCTATTCTTTCTTTTTATTATTTTTTTATTTTTTATAATCTACACTTGCTCATCAACCATCTTTTTGAACATTATTTATTTTTAGCTGAAGTACTTACCTGATTGTCTCCTTTTATGTTGATCTACACAATATAAATTCAAAATTTTCGTATAAAGTTCAATCCACGGATACCTCTGCATTAAGTCAATAGCTGTCAAAATTAATAATTAGGTTTCACAACTTAACAATAACTTGTTCTTTAATAATTAGAATTCATTACCTTGCGACCTTTTATTTAGTTGCAACTTTGGCCTGTTCTTTAATAATTAGGTTTTGTTTTGTTTTTAAAAGACTTTTAAACCAAATGCATTTTATGTTTCAGTTTTTATTTTTTAGTCTCAAAAAATGTGAAAAATAAAAATAAAAACAGAAACAAAGAGGGCCAAACACTTTCATCGAACATTTGGAACGAAAACTGAAAAGGAACCATTACTAGGGTAAGGTGATCTAGAAGTAACGGTAAGACTTTAGATTTCCAAAGTAGTAGGGTACCGGAAAACTGAGCGGTCTAGATTGTGTTTGGAGTAATTGTTAGATTTTTTCAGTATCCCAACAATTAATCTCTCAGGAAGAGGTTACGTTAGATATTCATTATGAAGTCGAAAGATGGGAGACAAGTATTTATTAGGATTATTATTACCGGTATTTTCTGAATTTTAAAATTAATTTCAGATTGCTTCTTAAATTTTAAAAATTTTCATTTTTTTAAATTTTAAATTGTTCTCATTTAACTTAAAATTGTTATAATTTTTATTAAAATTAGATGGAAAAAAAAATTAAGTGTTGTCGTGTGATTTTTATATGTTTATTTTTAATAAAAATTCAAACAAAATTATCACGTGAATAGTGAGAATTAATTAAGAACAATTTAAAATTTATAAAGTAAAATAAAACTTTACAATAAAGGTTTAAGGTCATTATAAAATCCGAACCATTGAAAACTTTTTCTTAATAAGTAAATAGTGAGTGGGAATTCGAGGTAATGATACAGGTAATGAAAAACGTTTTATTTCAACTCGAGTAATTTGAACATTAGCAAACAAAAAACTCGACTGATTTGAAAATTTTCTTCCCCACTTCAAGGTTTGTTATTCTTCAGAATTTCTTGGAGAGGTCATAGTTTCGGGTATCATGGTCTTCAAAATTCATATTATGTTCGTGTTTCGATTGATTCTTTTGATTTATTTTTTATTTATTTATTTATTTATTTATTTATTTTTTTTTTACAGATTCTCTGAGTTTCTGATTTGTTTTCTTTTGCTTTCTTTGATAATATTCTCCTCTGTTTGAGGAAGTTTCGTAGGAAAAAAAAAAAAAAGGCTACAGATTCTGTTTTATCCATTTGGTATTTGCTTTCTTTTGCTTGAAAGTCTGTTCTACTGTTTATTTAGTTCTCTTCAGGTTGAACAATAGTATTCTAAGTTAAAATGACTGTTTGAGGGTTACACACACACACACATATTTGCTTTTGAAAGTGGCAGGAAAAAACGTTTGATTATTTAACTTGACAATGGCTTCCTTTTGTCAACCTTAAACATATGCATATAAAGATGTTGAGTGCGATTTGCTATTTTTCAACTTCAATACCCCCTATTTAAGCTCAAAAAATTGACCAGTCTCAATATTGTTCTATTTCCCTCAGTGTATTGAATAGAGATTTATTCATACGTCGATGGAAGGTGAAACTGTGGATTCTATTAGCTTGAAAGCCGTGGTAGATGAGAAGAGGAACAAAGTTATCTTCGTCGAATCAGACGATGAATTTGTCGATGTTCTCTTCAGTTTCTTGACAATGCCTCTTGGCACCATTATCAGACTTGCACAAGAGCGCACAATGCCACTGAAGATGGGCTGTGTGAACAATTTGTATGAAAGTGTGAAAAATATGGATCTGCACCAATTTCATTTCCACAGTGAAGCTACTAAACTCATGTTTTCAAGTCCCCGCAGTGAGGCTGAAAATCACTGCATGAACCTTAAACTGAAAATCGACAATACAGAGCGTAAATTCTTCACCTGCAGTCCGTATTGTGCAAAAAATGTTTATAGTCATTACAGAGGTGTCTTTTGTAAATGCGGACGTCCCATGAATTGTGAATTCTGTATCACAAAGAGTGTGGTCAGAAAGCACGAAGGCGTGTTTGTTCATGGAATGGCAAGATTTATAATTAGTGATCGGCTACAAGTGATGCATATGTCTAGCTTAGAGAGCTTCTCTTTATTGGCGAAGCATGATATAACGGATCACATGTGTAACGCGCACGAAAGGACCTTCAATGTTGGAACAGAAGAGGTACTTTTATTTCCCTTTATCCCCCTTTATTTTTGGTATTTTTGTAGCATCAGTAAGTTCAGAGACTTGTTTTTCTTTCAGGTTTTGAATTTGCTCATATGCTCATTGCAATCAAGGACACCTTTGACAGAAGTCTTTCTGAAGAATAAAGGTGATCCACTGGACGTGAACAAAAATAGTCCTGGCCTTAACGGAACCAATCAAATAAAGGAAGAGGACATGCAAGAAAAGGATGAAAAGATTTCAGTGAAATTAATGATTAGCAAATCTAAGAAAAGGGTTTGTTACGCAGAAGCAAAGAAGGACTTCGTTAATTTACTCTTGAGTTTTCTAACCGTTCCACTTGGGCATATTGCTGGAAAATTATGTGACAACAATTCCTTTAATGGATGCATAGACCAATTGTACAAGAGTGCTAAGGATCTTGATGAGCAACTTTTCAAGTCAAATCACCACAAGGAAATGCTAGTCAGTCCAAGCCTTGCCTTTGGCTTTAGCTATAAGAATGATCTATTAGGGATTAAGTCCGCACCCACAAAGTCTGAATATCATGGCCGTACGCCTATCGATGCTAAATCTCACAATACAGTTGATGGTAAAAGTGATGAAGGTATTTTAACGGGAGTCTCGACGATGTTCATAGTGACAGACAGCTTGACCGTCACTCCTATTTCGTCGATTTTTTGCATGTCCATTCTCAAAGAAATGAAGGTACCTATCAGTGACATTGAAGCGCAAGTTGTGCATGTGGGCAAAGAGGAGGTAAGCGTATATATGTTAAATGTTATCCTGTGCTTGCAGAATTGCAGTTTTCTCACCTGATCTTAACTTGGTTTCTTTTTTTTAAACCTCCTTCACTTTTATGTGAAGTCGTCCATTAGGGAAAAAAATAATACTGACACGTTCAAAAGATTGCCCAATTGAATAATGCCTACAAATTTTGCGAAATGTTGTGATAATTTTTTACGCACTGTATATGATTGTTCTTGCTTTGTATTTTCCCCAAAAGGGTTATGCAATTTCATTGCTTTAGTACTACTTTTCCAAACTTGCAGGCTGTGCGTCTCTTACTGTCTTCATTTGTTTCGGAATCTGCCCTTACCAATACTTTCATCAGGGACCCAAACCGGAAACCAAGTGCTCGTTGACTTATTTGTCAAGTTTTTGCAGAAAAGAAGGGAATGTAATCTGTGTTTTTTGAACTGAACCTATTGTATAATATTGATGTTGCTTTGGTATTAGCTTTATTTGCAACAGCTTATTTGTACTTGATGGTCTGCTAAGACAGTTTATCTCTATCATTTTGAATGAAGCGTTATCTTACATGATAGTTACATTAGTCCTAGTTGTTCCTTTGGTTTTTCTTGAATTATCTTATATTAGGAATTCAGGAGGCCTCTTTTCCTCATATTAGGAATTAATTAAAAAATTCCTCTTAATTTATCCTTATAACATTTTGTCTTTTAATTTTTAAAACGTAACATCTGTTTCTCTTGAAGATATGAAAAGTTAAAAAAAAATCCCTTATGTTAAAGTTTTTAACAAAAATGACACTTGTCAATTGTTCTCCAATAGTTTGATGTAAAATTATTCTTCTACCCATCACTTCTAAATTTACATTTCTTAAAAGCAAATTTTAATTTTCAATTAATATCATAATAAATATGACAAAATAATAAAACAAAATTTTAATCTTAATCTTCTTATTAATAAATTAGTTAAAGCTCTTTCAGCAAAAGAAAAAAACAAATAAAACTAATAATTTTTAAATTCACAATATATTATTTTTAATTTAACTCATAGTATATTTTTAATAAAATGGTTCAAAACATCAACATTCTAAAAAATGTTTATATAATATATATTATATATATTACGTGTAAATAGGATGAAAAAGTTTTTTAATATTTAATATTTTTTAAATTTTAATATTTTCTAAGAATATATAGAATTATCAAAATACGCTTAAATTTTGTACCATATATTAGTTTTCTTTAAAAAGTTTAACATAAGGAGGTTTTTTTGTTAAAAGTTTACAGTTTAGAGAAAACAAATATTACGTTTTAAAGATTAAGGAACAAAGTGTTACACGGATTATAATTGGAGAATTTTTGTATTTAATCCTCTCATATTATTATGGATGTTTTAAGTGACAATACTTTTCTCAGTCGGGATGAAATAGAGGTCGCATCTCTTCGCCTACTTCAATCGGGTTTTTCACTCTGATTTCGACCATGAATATCACAATA
This sequence comes from Morus alba, assembly GCA_012066045.3. Lineage (NCBI taxonomy): Eukaryota > Viridiplantae > Streptophyta > Magnoliopsida > Rosales > Moraceae > Morus > Morus alba. The sequence continues at coordinate 13,682,882 of CP050229.2, read as the reverse complement.
ATGATGGAGATGCAAGGGATGGTGGATTATTAACATGTCCTGCAACGTTCATAGTAACCAATCATTTGAAAGTAACGCAATCTTCGATTAATCGTCTGTCCATTCTTAAGGAATTGAACTTAGAGTCTAGTGACATCGAGGTACAAGTTGTGCAGGACGGCAAAAACGAGGTCATAAAAGCTCGTTTGGTTGGAGGATTCGTTATCTGATTCGAATCACGGTTTATGATTCGCTATAATATTTTTTCTCACAAAAAATATACGTAAATCAAAAATAGTTCTAATCTCATAATTCTAATACATTAACCAAACAAGCTTGATACTGCATTGAGTGAGGAGAGAAAGATGCTGAATGAAAATCAACACCAAAGAATCTTAAATTCCTCTGCTTGTTCATAGTGGTGATACTCGGCATAGAGAAATTTGCACACATTGTCCTTAAATTCTTCTAAAATGTTATTTTGATACTCGTTATAGGTCTTCATACTCATCTCATTCTCACTTTATGTCACTACACAACTGGCACACTCAGTCCCAGCATATATAATAATCTATAATCCGAACCAATGAAGAATTTTCCACCATCATTTATGCTGCTGTTTTTCAATAATTTTCCATCATCAATGCCTTCATGATCAAAATTTGCCAAAGCAAGAAAAATGAAGTACTCGTGATTTTGCACTAGCTAAGGAAAATATGAAAAAAAAAAAAAAAAGTGGGATGTTTAGTGTTTTCATATCTCTGAAAAATTGCATTTACTTTTCTTATTATCTCGTGTGAAAGAAAGTATGTATCTTAATTTTTTCAGCTATCATTTGGATCACATTAGTGTCCTCGTATAATAAACGGTCAGGGCAAGTCCATATATAGTATTGTTTATTACCACGCAAAATTAAGCTAAATTACTTTGACCATTTAATTAATTGGGTCCTAATGTGGATGATACATTGGACACGAAACCTTTATTTTTTGTGCAACACTTATTTGAGCAAAGAGGTTGTAAAATGGTCCGTTTAATTTATTAATTTGAGTTGGAATGTGACTTTATGTGAGAATTTTTTACTATAATAAAAAAAATTAGATGTGACTATTTTTAAAAGTTTTTTACTGTAACAAACTCGAATTCTTAGTTTGAATTGGTAAAATAAACGAAACCTTTATTTATACACCATCTTTTGTATTTTTGCGATAATGAAATAAGAGATACTTTGTGAAGAAGACGTGAACACAAAATTTTCGTTCACGAGGTATGATCAAATATTGTTTCTTGATGTTTATTTTTCCCTTTTATAATTGATTGGATGAATCTAAATCTTGTTTAGAACCTGTCTAATCAATTACTCTAACAAGAAAAAGGACAAGGTACGCTGGCAAATTTTTTATGCCTTAACTAATAAGGTAATGACTAAAAACAAACTTATAATATTCTTCCTTCCCATCAGAAATTGCTTCGCCGTTGGGTGAACATTGACATTAAATTAGATCAACACACGTCTTTTTCCGGATAATGAATAAAGAACGAGTGCTTATCCCAATATTTCCAACTCTCTGAACTAACTGTGATTTTGTATTTATCTCCAGATTTCGTGCGTGCGAATTAAAGCACAAGAAATCAAAAATAGGCATGGGTTAAGCAATGTGGGTATTCTAAAGAAATGACCTTGAAGTGTGAAGTCAGGACAATGGGCCCACCGGAGTTTCATCGATGTTTCCAAGTGATGCAGTAATTTTTGGCACGATTTGGGATCTTTTTCGGTGAGTTTAATTTTTGAATAATTTTGATAAATATTTTTTAAAATTATATAATTAAAATTTTTATTTTTTATTATTAATTTATAATTTTTTTAGTTAAATAATTACACTTATAAAAATATATTTATTAAAAAATAAAAATTTAAATTTATACACTTTGAAAAATAAATTTTATACTTTTCTCCTAATTTTTATTGGAAAATAGTAAAAAATAGGCCAATATGAAAAGCTTAAGAAAGTATATAGGCTAATTTTTAGTTATAGAAATTAATAGGTCATAACTTGTCAAGTTATGGACAATTATGAATAATAACTTGTCAAGTTATGGTTCATGACCAGACAAGTTATGGACGAAAATAATAATTTAGCCTATTTATTAACTTATGTAAACTATTAACCTATTAATTTTAATTCATCTCAAATTTTAACCTATTTTCCTCTTTCTTCCATTTTTATTTTACTGAAGTGTGTTCAAGCCCAGGAATAGGATCTAAGCTCTAGCGTTAGCGTGCCTTATATTACACTGAAAAGGCTAGTACGCAACGGCCAATGCATAACAACCTCAGTCTCGGAAAATTCATGCACTTCATCTCAATTATAGTGACGCGTTTGTAGGCTTGATTTGCATCCAAATTAAATGTCTTAATTCTTAAAAAAAAAAAAAAAAAAAAAAAAAAAAACCTATTTTAAAAAAATAGTTCTTTTTTCCTTGTAACGTTGAAAAGTAAATTTAATAAGGAGGAATACATGCAAAATCATTTTCTCCATAAGACTTCAGACGCAATAAATAAACTTTTTTTTTTTTGACAATTGAAAAAGAAGAGAGAAAGAAACTTGTTTTTTCTTTAATAATTGTGGGATATATTTAGAAGCAAAAAAAAAAAAAAAATTGAGGTATATATTAAACATGCTACATCATTCACAATAGAATATCATTGAAAATAATTAAAAGAAAAAAGAAAAAATAAAGAACCTCATCGGCTGGAAAAGATCCGAATTCCATGTCCAATCCATCTAATATTTAGAGTCCATTTGATATTTAAATTTATAAATTAAACCGACCCTTATATTACCATGACCAATTCAGTCAAATAACCCATAACCGGGTTTTACCCAACGTCCATGCATCCCAATTCCCAAACATTCAACGTCTATACCAATTATTATTTTTATTTATTTTTAATTCTGAAGAACTTTTGCATCAAATTTCAATTTTCAATAAAAGGAAATAATGTTTTCTTTTTGCAATTTCAAGTAAAGCCGAAAACAGTACTAGTGAGATGGCTTTCCTTGCCCGTTACTTATTACAAGCATATATTTGTCGTCCCTGACTGCATCTGAAGGATCGTAAGTGTCGGTATTCTCTCCTCCTACTCTCCTCAATACCCCTCTCTCTCTCTCAGTTTCTCTAATGGATGGCTCTGAAAATGAATTAAACATACGGCAACTGCTCTGAGATCATACAGTTTTGTTCCCGGGAACCGGAGCTCCGTCAACCTCAAGGTACATACAAAATCTCCGACCGTACAAATGTTTGCCTAATTATGGCATCCTAGGGTTTCGTCACTGTTTGCCGTCACTAGTTACTGTGAATTGATCATTTCCATGACAAATTGATCACGATCATAATTTACTGAAATAGCAGTTATGGAAGTTTCTTTAAGCACCATTGAAGAATAAGTTTGAATTTGTTAACTTTTCTTGGTGAAAACTGAAACCAATCGTGGATTTACATACACAGACAATGATATATGATTGTAACAATAAGATTTTATGTTTTTCCTTTTTTTGGTGTGTATGGAATTAGGAAGTACTTTGTGATTTTGGCGCTTTATTTACTTTTTAGAGCTAATTTTAGTAAGCTATGTTTGTCTTTTAGTCACAGGAAGTAAGGTATTGAGTGAATTATAATATTCCCATTTGGTGGCGCCGTAATGGAGTTGTTTATTGTTGTTCGCTTCAATTGTTGGAGAGCATGCCTCTATGGCTGGTTTTGGATTGCAATTTTGCTCTTGCTTCATGGCGGTAAAGAGGTGTTATCAGATCCCAACTATTTGATTGGTCTCGGGAGCTATGACATTACCGGTCCGGCAGCTGACGTCAACATGATGGGATATGCTAATACAGAGCAGATTGCATCCGGTATTCACTTCAGGCTTCGAGCACGCAGCTTTATCGTTGCGGAGCCGCAGGGAAAACGTGTGGTGTTTGTGAATCTTGATGCTTGTATGGCCTCACAAATTGTGACGATTAAAGTTCTAGAAAGGTTGAAAGCAAGGTACTTGTTGCTACAAGTCTTAAGATATTATATTACTGCTCTACAAACTTGGTACAACTGTTATAAATTGTACATACACAACTATTATAAATTATAATATGTATGTACATATAAAAGGGTAATTAATTTTGCTCATATGGGGACTTGTTGGAGTTGAACTAGATTTAAAATGTGCAAATAGATTCTAGTATGACTTGATTGAAATTTCCTTATGCTGCCACTTCGCAGGTATGGGGACCTGTACACTGAAAAGAATGTCGCTATCAGTGGAATTCATACCCACGCTGGTCCTGGGGGTTATCTCCAATATGTTGTGTATATTGTAACATCCCTTGGATTTGTTCGCCAGTCATTCGATGTCCTTGTTGATGGCATTGAGAAAAGCATTGTACAAGCTCATGAAAATCTTCGTCCAGGATCAATTTTTATAAACAAGGGTAAGTAGAGAGAAGGTTCTTGAAGTTGTCCTTTTTCTCTCTGAATAGATATTCAAAATGATATTCTTATATGAGTTTTGGTTTTTAACTTGCAGGAGAGCTCCTAGATGCTGGTGTAAATCGCAGTCCTAGTGCTTATCTTAACAATCCTGCAGAAGAGCGCAGTAGATACAAGTACGATGTCGACAAAGAGATGACCCTTTTAAAGTTTGTTGATAATCAGTGGGGTCCAGTGGGTAGCTTTAATTGGTTTGCCACTCATGGAACTTCTATGAGCCGCACAAATTCATTAATAAGCGGGGACAACAAGGGTGCTGCTGCACGCTTTATGGAAGACTGGTTTGAGCAGAGTGGTGTTAGAAAGATGTATTCTGATGAATCTGGTCAAAAAGGAATTCCTCGAAGAGTCTCGGATATAATTTCTAACCAACCCAATAATCGTGAGTCATGCTCTTTACTTACCTAATATTCATCTTTAGAGGGCTTTATACAAATTTTTTTGTTTGGTTTTAGGTAAACGGATTCTTTTGAATAATTCTATGAGATATTTTCATGCAGACCATGAGTTACTAGAGCTTGCTGCGTCCTTCCAGTCTCCTCCTGGTAAACCAGCAACTAGGACTTTGAGTGTTGCAAGACGTGTTAGGGGTGCTCTCAGGCAGGCTGACAAACCTGCTTTTGTATCTGCATTTTGCCAATCAAACTGCGGCGATGTTAGCCCAAATGTTCTTGGAACTTTCTGTATAGACACTGGGCTACCTTGTGACTTCAATCATAGTACCTGCGGGGGAAAGAATGAGTTATGCTATGGCAGAGGACCTGGGTATTCATTTCTGAGTGCTTTGATCTCTTAGCGTGTGACATTTATTATTGCACACTTTTTAATATAAAATGCCAAATAATCATTCTTAAAATGGCAGTTACCCTGATGAATTTGAGAGTACACGTATTATTGGAGAGTGGCAATTCAAAAAAGCTGTAGATCTTTTCGACAAAGCGTCTGAAACGCTAAAAGGCAAGATTGACTCTCGTCATGCTTATATAGACTTCTCCCAACTTGAAGTAAAAATCCCCAAACAGGGTGGAGGTGCTAAGGTGGTAAAAACGTGTCCTGCTGCAATGGGGTTTGGATTTGCAGCTGGAACAACTGATGGACCTGGAGCTTTTGATTTTAAGCAAGGTGATGATAAGGTAATTGGAAATGCAAGGTCATTCATTCCCTACGCTCTTGTACAGTATACTTTTCCTTCCTGACTGCTTTGTGTTGGCATTATTTGTTATGATATTTTATATCAGGGAAATCCTTTCTGGAAGTTGGTGCGCGATGTGCTGAAAACTCCAGACAAGAAACAAGTTGATTGTCAACATCCAAAGCCAATCTTGCTTGATACTGGTGAAATGAAGCAACCATATGATTGGGCGGTAGGTAGCTGGCTTGTTTGGACGTATTTTACATGAAAATAATGTGAAACTGAAAGAAATTCTCAAGTTGTTCAATGATCTCCATTCCCTACCAAAGCCATTATTTTAAGACTTGATGTTGGTAACTTTTTAGATATCATATATATCTAAAACAAAATTATAAGGGTCAATGGTATATCAAATATATCTTTGTTAGTTTATCTAGTGCAGGTTACCAGCCATAACTCAACTTATTTCACCTATAAACTATAGGAAACTGTATGTGTATTAAAGTCTTCTGATTTTACAAGTTGCATCGACTCACTAGACTCTTTTTTGTTAACGACAAGCTTAAGGTTTGTTAGATGCATGTTTATAAAGTGGTAGTCATGCTTGAAAGTAATACAAAGGGTTTTTGAAAATAGACTTGGTGCCAGTGAGTTACAGATACTCTGAGTTTATGAAGTTCCTTAAATTGCTCTTTGTTACTATCCTGGACTAATAGAGGAATGTATGTAATTTAGCATACTATTACTTTTTTCCCCTCATGAGATTGATGCTGCTCCTCACGAGAAAATTGTTCCGTGGTTTTCAGCCTTCTATACTTCCAATCCAGATCCTCCGGATAGGGCAGCTTGCCATTCTGAGTGTACCTGGAGGTAGCTTGCGTTGCTTTTCCTCTTTTCTTCTTTTGAAGGTTAACTTGTGTCTAGTTTTCACTTAATAGGCTACGTATAGTTTGTATATTCTCTTTTGGAGATAAACTTAAATTTGCTTCCAGAAACATATGCATTTCTTTATCTTAACCTGTTTTGTCCTCCCCTTCGTAAAACTGTTTCTTTGGGCTGTGGACCTTTCTTATTTTTTTCTCCTGTTTTTGGGGTTTTTCGAACAGAATTCACAACAATGGCTGGTCGGCGTCTTCGTGATGCAGTAAAGACAGTGCTGAGTAGTGGTAGTAAGGGAGAAAACCTTCATGTTGTTATAGCAGGGTTGACTAATTCCTACTCACAATATGTAACTACTTTTAAAGAGTACGAGGTGCAAAGATACGAGGTCAGTTCTTGCTTACAGATCTAGATATACGAACTAGTTGCCATTCAGACATAGGGTTATTGAGGAGTTTCCACCAATGTACTAACAGAACTCCTGGTCAAAGGATTGCACATTCACACGAAACACACAATAACAAATAAGTTTAAGAGCATTTTACATAGTTACCTTTTGAGCTACGGATTTTAAATATACGTTGCTTAATTCATTGTCATATGCTAATCAGGGTGCCTCCACTTTGTATGGACCACACACATTAAGTGCCTACATTCAGGAGTTCAAGAAGCTTGCTGGTGCTCTCATTACCAACCAGCCTGTTGAACCGGGGCCGCAGCCTCCAGATCTCCTTGATAAGCAAATAAGCTTACTTACACCAGTCGTGATGGACTCGACTCCACGCCGTGCCAATTTCGGAGATGTCATTTCTGACGTTCCGCAGAACTCTACCTTTAAGAGAGGTGAAATAGTGACAGCAGTCTTCTGGTCTGCTTGCCCACGGAATGATCTCATGACTGAAGGTACATTTGCACTTGTGGAGATCCTTGAAGGAAAAGATAACTGGGTTCCTGCTTATGATGATGATGATTTCTGCCTGCGCTTCATATGGTCAAGACCCGCCAAACTTAGTGCTCGAAGTAAGGCAACCATAGAATGGAGAATCCCTAACTCTGCAACTCCTGGTGTGTACAGAATCAGACATTTTGGTGCCTCGAAGAGCCTTTTCGGATCAATTCGTCATTTCACGGGTTCATCTAGTGCTTTTGTGGTAGCATAAGAAATGCCTGAGTATGAAGCTGTTAGCTTACATTAGCGTTTACTATGGGTTCCTTTGGCGTTCAATGATCTATAGTCCTGAATTTGTAGTATTAATCTCACACTTTATTACAGGACAATTTAAAAAATGAAGAAAGTTCCGCACGTCTCCTGCTTGAGGTTACAATTTCTCAGCTTGTCGGCTAATTTGTTAAGACAGTTATTACCTTTACCATCTTGCAGTGGTTTTTTTTTCTAAGGCCGGTGTAGTGGTGTTGGATGAAAAAAAAAAAAAAAAAAAAAAAAGCAATAAAGTATCATATTTTGGTACCCAACACACGACAACAAAATTTAAGCACAGATGAGCATGTAAATTCGCAATTCGGTAAGGAAAAAAAAAATGAGCAAAAACATGTTCAATTCTTAAACACTGAAAAGTTTAGGCATGAACGATATGTATAGAGATGTCAAAAACAACTTGAGCCTGACGGACTGGCATAAATGTGGCACGTTAAAAAATCAGAATGGCACAGTTCGGCACGATTATTTGAATATTTTTTTATTTACGTATTTTTTATGGCAAAATCCATCCACGTCATGTAATAAAACCAAACCGGCTTAAATAGTAAATTTTCATGTAACAAAACCGGCTATATTTTTGGAAAAAGTACATTAAAGGCATGACACGTAAGGACCCAACTCGAGTACGGGCAGAAGTAGGTTAAAAGCACGATATGGGCTCAAGTAGTGAATATGAAATATTAAAACCATATATTGCTTTAAAAATTATATAATTGCACCTTTTTTTTTTACTAATATTTTATCCTGTTGGGCTCTTGACAAAGTTTTTAATGAGGCAATTTTTAATTAATGATGTGCTTTCTTTTATTAATATTTTAATTGTTTCATTATGTTTAATGTTTGTTTTCTTATATTTGTTGTAAATTTGTTATTTAGCACAACAAACGCACATAAAGAGCAGCGTGACCAACGTACGAGCATGTTAAGGGCACAATCCATAAATAAATGGGCTATGGGCCGGGCTTGATGCCACAAGTTAAATAGACTAGGCCCAGCATAATCCGGTAAATAACAAAAATAGTAGAAAATAAGTAAATATAAAAAGATTAAGAAAATATATAGGTTAATTTTTAATTATAAAAATTAATAGGTCATAATTTATCAAATTATGATTTATAATCAGATAAATTATGGATAAACTTATTAAGTTATGGTTCATAATCAAATAAGTTATAAACAAACTTATTAAGTTATAGTTCATAACTAGATAATTTATGGATAATAATTTTTAAGTTATAGTTCATAACAAAATAAGTTATATATGAAAATAATAATTTAACATATTTATCAATTTATATAAACTATTAGTCCATTAATTTTTTTTCATCTCAAATCTTAACATATTTTCTTCTTTTTTTCCCGGTAAATAATTGGATTGACCTAGACACGAGACGAGGAACATGGCTGAATCCGGCAGGATCGGTGCAATTGACATCTCTAGATATGTCGTTTCATATCAAACGACCAAAAATTAAGATAAAGATGATATGTCGTTTCATATTAAAACATAGGAAATTTTACTGTGAAAAGATATGTCTATCAGGTGAACGACATACTTTCAATTTGGGAGTTGGGACTCGGACGAGCAACATTTTTTTTATTAGAAAAAAAAAAAACGTTCTTTTTTTCTTTTTCCTAAAAAAAAAATCTCTTTATAGGATAAAAAATACTTGAGATTTGACATTTCCCCTTTCTTTTTTTTTTTTTTCCCTTACGTAAATAAACTTGAAAAAACCAATTATTAGAAAAACAAAAAATAAAAATGAAAAACGATGATGGAAACGACACGTTTTTGTATATCAGCTCCTCCAGTCCTCCACGGTGCAGAGTAAAACCCGGAACCTGGGTTGAGAAAGCTCGGAGCGTCGAGAAGAGTATAAGAAGAAATACACATCGTTTTCTTTCTCAAAGCTAACCCAGTCTTAGTCCGCTTCTCCGTGAACTTCAAATCTTGAAGAAGAAGAAAGACGATAACGGCGACGACATGTCGGTGCAAGAGTATCTGGACAAGCACATGCTTTCTCGGAAAATCGAAGACGCCGTCAATGCCGCCGTCAGGTCCAAGACTCCCGATCCCGTCCTCTTCATCGTAATGTTCCTCTTTGATCCTCCTTTCTGTTTGTTTCCCGAGAAAACAAACAAAATTTTACCGTGGAATCAAGATTTTTTTATTTCTTGTATCAAATTAATCCAGTTTGAGTCGTGCGAGGTCTCTCCTTTCCCTGTTTGTTTGATCTTGTGGTCGTGATTTGAATATACAGTCGAATCATTTGAGAAAAGCGGTTCCTTCCGTGATTACGAAGGTGAAAGCTAGGCAGATCCTCGATAGCAGAGGAGTTCCGACGGTTGAAGTCGACCTTTACACCAACAAAGGAATGTTTCGCGCTTCAGCTCCTAGTGGCGATGCCTCTGGAATGTACGAATTTTCCACCTTTTTTTTTTTTTTTTTTTTAATTCCTCTGATTTTTCTATCTCCGGTGTTTGATTGATTGCCTAGAAAATTAATATTTGTTGTTTTGTTTTTAGTCGATTCGTAGAGACATTGGTTTTTCTTTGCGTTTTTTGAGTTTGATTACTGAACTTCAAATTTAAATTAGCTTCTGAAGAACGGAAAAGCTGAAATTCGTGTTGGTGTTTTTAAAATTTTTGACTATTTGGAGCCTTTTTAATGTAGTGTAATGAGCTTTTCAGAGTTTGATATTAGCATGTGAAGAAATAAATTACTGAATGCAGGTACGAAGCCGTTGAATTGCGCGATGGGGACAAGGGAATGTATCTGGGAAACAGTGTTAATAGAGCTGTTAAAAACGTTAATGAAAAGATATCTGAAGCGCTGATTGGCATGGACCCAACCCTTCAGTCTCAGATTGATCAGGCTATGATAGACCTTGACAAGACTGAAAAGAAGGTATTATTTATCACTTTTCGGATGTGATTCTATATTATGAGCTATTATCTTTGACTCTGCTTCTTGATAGTTGGGTAATAGTTAGAAGATCGTCAATACTTTTCTTTTTTTTTTTAGAAATATTCCCGGATATGCCTAAGCATATTGTTATAACAGTATTACAGATATATGTTATGTTCGTGGCATGTGCTGCTTTCTGTTGTCTGAGCGTAGTTGCATCAGATTTAGGATGATATAACTTCCATGTCGGGAACAACTTGCGGTACTAATTCTTTAAGTATAAAAGGAAAGGTTACTTAGCAATCATTTATACATGATCTAGAAAGTCAACACATGAAAGGGGACTTTTTTCTTAACATATGGCCAGTTTAGTACTTTGCACTCAGGCACCAATGCACTTTTTCACTTGTTTGAAAAAGATAAATTTTGGAACTTTTGACTTTGTTTCTGCTTCTCCTAAAGTAGAACTCTTCCAAAAGCACAACAAAACCAAAACTAAGCCGTAATGAGGTTCATCAAATGATTGTTCTATGTTTTTGGTTAATCTGAAAGCATCTCCATTTCAATTTGCAACTTGCAAGGAGTTATCTTTCTTTGCTTTTCTTTTGAAAATGAAAAAGTGTGTGTTTCTGAGGTAAAGTTATTTTCAGGGTGAACTTGGAGCAAATGCCATATTAGCTGTGTCAATTGCTGCATGCAAAGCTGGCGCTGCAGAAAAGGAGGTATGACTTTTTCTAGTAGCTTTTTTTTTTAAAAAAAAAATTTTCTTTTTTGGGAATTAATGTCATGAAGTTTGCCTTGTACAATTCCTTATTTTGTATAAGGCATTCTAATAAATGGACAATACCAGGTTCCACTATACAAACACATTGCCGTTCTTTCTGGAAGAACCAATCTCACCCTTCCTGTCCCTGCTTTCACTGTTATAAGCGGAGGAAAACATGCTGGGAACAATTTAGCCATTCAGGTTTGCTATTTTAAGCTGTGTGCTTTTCAACTATCATGATCTCTATTTTGTCGTATTCAACAAATTGTGATCTTAATTGTCAACTCAACGCAACACATAAATCTACGTCGTGTTTGCATTTCTACTTTTAAATTATAGTTTAGGTTTTAATTTGTATTTACATGAGTTTCAGTAAAAAGAAAATCAATAGACGCATTGTTTTTCCTTTCTTTCCTCCTTCCTATTAATTCAAGTTTATGCCTGCCACAGCAGGGTTTTTCTTTTGCTTTTAAAAGGAAATTTATAATACTACGGGGATATATAATTATAATGTAATTTCATTTGAAATTTTATCAGGAAATCATGATTCTCCCGATTGGAGCAATTAAGTTTGAAGAGGCATTGCAGATGGGCTCCGAAACTTATCATCACTTGAAGGTGATTTTATCCTCCTGAACTGTTGCACTTCACAATACCTTCAATGCTTTGGTTCTGGTGAGATAGAAGTTCTTATAAAAAAATTGAACATTTTTGTCAATTTGCGGTATTGCAATTGTCGTTGGGTAAAATTGAATGATGAAAAAGGAATAATGGAGAAAATGAACTAGATCCTAGTAATATATTCTCATATTGTAGTGGCCTCAAAATAACCAATTGTCAACTTTTTCTAACCACTCTTTCCGGCTTAATGACTTCTTACAATAATAAATGATGATTGGGTTTTTTTACTCTGGATAATGTGGATACAGATTTGAAATTTATTTGATGAATAAAGCTCTCCTCTTGTTATCTAATTAAAAAAAGAGGACCTATCAATCAACTTGCTCTTCATTACTATAGTTCAGTTTAATGGGTTCTTCATATTAAAAAAAAAAAAAAAAATTGAATTGACTTTATGCTTTTTTATAAGTTTCTACGTTCTTCTTGAGATGTTCGTACTCAAAAACTCATGGTTAATTTTGAATGAATGCGATAGTATTTGTTGGGTAACTTTGGACCAACCAATTTACAAGAATCGTATATTCAATGTGTTTTCTAATCAGTATTCAGCTTGATTGGATCATTGAATTACAGCAATTTACACATATTAGTAACTAGACTCCACTGTCGTCCACTTAATCATTGATTGTATTGTTAATAAAAAGAACAGGCTGTTATTTCAGAAAAATATGGTGCCCAAGGATGTAACGTTGGTGAAGATGGTGGTTTTGCTCCAAACATCTCCAGGCAAGTGTCAGTGTTGTTTTAAGTTCCTCGTTTTCTCTATCTTATGCAAATCTCCCCCTTCTATAGTACCTTTAAAAATATAAATTAAAAGAAATGGTTATCTAGATGATGAACATATCTTAGATACAGCAATGCAATGTGTGGAACAGAGATTTTATGTTAGTTAAGTATTATGATCATATGCAGAAAGGTCAGAACTTGTTCAGAAATTTTGTATTGTGTTTTTGTTTAGTTAAAGTATATATTTATTTGCAGTGTTAGAGAAGGTCTGGATCTCGTAAAAGAGGCTATCAGCAGAACAGGGTACAACGATAGAATAAGGATAGCGATCGATGCTGCTGCCACTGACTTTTGCATGGGTAAAGTATTTTTTTGCTACAAACGATCCTATAGAAGCTTTAGTATATATCGAACTTTGACTTCACCATGCACTGAGTATCTATTTGGAGCACATTTAGTTGATGCACACTTCTTTGGCACAGATTTCTGGGGATGAGTAATTTTCTTGTTTTGTTCTATTGAATTGCTTCAGCTAATCCTCCATTGATATCCCAATTTGGGGTTCATAGGATGTCTTCTTATGCATTTAGCCATTTACACAGCGTGCTCTTAAGAACTGAAATTTTGCTTCTTAACTCCAATTTTTAGGAACAAAGTATGACCTGGATTTCAAATCTCCGAATAAGTCAGGACAGAATTTTAAGTCAGGAGAAGATATGATTGACATGTACAAGGAACTTTGTACTGGTACAACTTCTGTTTCCACTTTTCATTATCTTTTTCTTTTTGTTTTAAAATTTGGGTTGCATGTGTAAGATATTTTTCTAGCTTATTTCTCTCTTTGGTCATATCAGACTACTCAATTGTCTCAATTGAGGATCCATTTGACAAGGAGGATTGGGAACATATCAAGCACTTTTCTAGCCTTGGACTTTGTCAGGTTTGTTTGGTCTTCTTGCCACTGGTATTTGGCTATAATCCTTTTTTGTGCTATCTCTACACACCTAACGTGTAAACAACGTGAAACCACTGTAAGTTTAGGATGGTTGTAAAAGCTGATATGGATACTTCCAATGAGCCAATTAGTTATTAAATTTATGTTTGTGCTTATATTTAGGTAAATTTTTCTTGATACTAATTTTGTAATGTATTGTCATGTTGGAAACATTTGAAGAGTTTATTGTTTACCGAATAATAAGAAATTCATTTATTAACTATTTAATGATTTTTGAATTTATTTAAAAAAAAAATATGTGCAAAGATAACAATTGACAAAAATAAATAAATAAATAAGTAGGGACACATTTGAAGAAAATTATTTTAACCAATCAAAAATAAAATAATAACACGTGAAAAAATACTCTCAAAAGAGAAATGAGGAACAACATATTTAAAAAAAAAAAAAAAAAAAAAAAACACACACACAACAAAATTAAAATGGAAAAGAAAAATTTCACAAAAAAATATAGATAAAAAAAAAAAAAAAAAAGACGAAAAAAAGGAGCTAAATGGATGTAGCAGCCCCATAGAAAAGAGCTTTGGCTCTTTTATGTATTGTCAGATATATTATGAAATTTGATTTTGATACCTTTTTGGTGATTGAGCTACTCTGAAATTATTTTGTTTTTATAACTCAATCCATTGCCTTGGTGGACGCTCCTCTGAAATTTCTGGTTTTCACCTAGACATGGCTAGATTTCATCCAAGATTGGATGGTTTTGCAGGTGGTAGGGGATGACTTGTTAATGTCAAATCCAAAACGTATCGAGCGAGCAATAAAGGAGTCCACTTGCAATGCTCTTCTTCTCAAGGTATTTAGCTAATCTTGGGATGAAAAGTATGGATATTGAAGTCTTACTATTTAATGCTGATAGTATGCTGCTTAGGAATCCTGTTTCTAGTTTGTATGAAATTACTTGTGCATTAGAGGCAACTTATGTGAATAGCCCCTCCTAAGTGGCAAAAGACCTTCACTGTGCGACTACAGTAATAAACCCTGTTCTGCTGAAGCTAATGTTCTCATTTGAAATTAATAGTTTATATCACATCGTTGGCTTTTCAATGCTGAGGATTTTATTGTTAAATTTTTAGATAAATCAGATTGGGACGGTGACAGAGGCTATCGAAGTAGTGAAGTTGGCAAAGGATGCCCACTGGGGAGTTGTGACATCTCATAGATGTGGTGAAACTGAAGACTCCTTCATTGCTGATTTATCTGTGGGCCTCGCTACTGGTCAGATAAAAGCGGGTGCTCCTTGCAGGGGAGAGCGGCTGGCAAAGTACAATCAGGTCCACTTTTAACTTTGTTTACGCCTACACGGCTCATGCTCTAGAAATTAAGAGAACTATTCTCATTAACTCCCAGATTTATGCTTTTTCCAAATGTGATCTCGTTAGTCTCAACACTGGGAAATTTTTCTTTAACAAAGAGATAAAAAATAAGGAGTTTGTAATTAAAAGGGGGAGAGAGGAAAGAGGTTTCAATATGATAAACAAGTTCTTGGTTTGCTGCCATATGAGACGTTTCTTTTTATTGTCGTGACTCGTACATAAAGCTAAAAATAATATATACCTTAGTCCTCAGGAATTCATTTTTATAATAGTCCAAGCACGGGATGTTATGTCCAGAGTCCAGTCACTGAGGTTCTTATGCCTCAAATGGTAGACGTGTTATTTGATTTTATGTTAAACTTGTGGCACGATGAGACTGACAAACCAAAATCTCATGCAGTTGCTTCGAATTGAAGAAGAGCTTGGTGATCATGCAGTTTATGCTGGTGAAGATTGGAGGCAATAGTCCGAATCATTTCCTCGTAATTGGTTTTATTAACCTTCGCTTTGCAAAATGGGGTCCCAGAATTTTTAAGATCATATACTATTCTCCTGCTACCGTTTTTTCTTTTTCTTTCCTAGGTGCTTCGTTTGTTGTTGTTCGAGTGCCTTTTTTTTCTTTTTTTTAATGAGATAGTGTAGAGAGCATCAAAGGTGTGTAACCGAGATTGCAAAGTTCTTGAGATGGACATGAGCTATTGAAATTGTTGAGAAAAGTGACAGTGAGAGAAGAAATTATTTTTTGCTAATGGATTCAAATATCAAGCTTTACCATTTACTATGGTTCAATAACTTTTTAGTGTTGTAAAATCATCAAGCAGCTGACTTCGTTTCATTATGGTTTTAGAACTAGGTATCCAATGGAGCTCCAAGACGGGCTTCTGGTAACTTATGAGTTATTTGGTTGGAAAATTCATCTCCTAAATTGAATCATGATTCGTGATTCGTTATAATATTTTCTCACAAAAAACACGTGTAAATTAAAAATGATTCTAATAACATGATTCTACTTTATAAACCAAACGTCCGCTTAATATGTTAGATCGTATGAAAGCTTTGTCCATGTCTACCTCCATAATGAGCAGAGTTTATAAGCAATTTTTCTTTATTGAAAACTTGTTTAATTTTGCGGACACCTACGAGAATTTATTTAGTTCGCTAATTCAAGTTTTTAATTTAAGTTGAAATATAATTTTATCTAAGAATTTTTTATTACAATAAAAAAAATTAAATATAACTGTTTATAAGAATTTTTTACTGTAACAAAATTTAAATTTTAAACTCAGAATAAGCAAAATAAATAAGACCAAACTCTCTGAGAATGAGATTTTAAAAACCACACTCCCCAATACTGTTTTTAAGGAAAGTTTACCCAAAGAGTACTGAACAAATCACCCAGTCAAAGAGTACTGAACAAATCACCCAGTCAATTATTTGACTCGTTTGTAGCATTTAAGCTCATGTTTTGATTTTACTGTAATATTTTTCTCTCAAATTTAAATTTCACATGTTAAAATTAAAAACTATTGAGTTAAGCGCATAAACTAATCAAACTTAAGTGTCAAGTGGTCACACTAGAGGGATTGGTTACTTCATCAAAGCTTTTGAGCACTACCAAACTGCAAATTTAACAATGCTCTACGTTTTAGCATTACCAAACTGCAGGTTTATCAAATCAGGTTAGTTCAGAACCTGAATTGTGCCAATACCAAAGAACATATACAAACAACCAATGAACATAAAAAAGTAACATTGTTTACACTACATAGCAAGAACAATACTAAATAGATTTGGGAAAATCATCTAAACTATTACTTCACTGCTTAAATGACAACCCTGGTTAAGCCATATAAGCAAAAGTTCTAGGATGAACGTTAGACAGTACAACCAGGGTAAATGAGAAAGCAGCCTATTGGGTGAGCCAAAATGGCATATTGCTTAAACTCACTTTGTCTCGTCTTCATCCTCTTCAATCTTAGGAGCCAAGTAGAATCTGACATAGCCCATCTCTGCAATCTTGTACTCAACCACAACAGGCAATTCTGAAGACAAGCTGATCGTAACAGTGTTTGACAATGGGGTCGCTTTCGTAAAGGAGTTCATGTACCTCAGAGCAAATGTTAGAGAAACTGGTTCATTCATCTCTATAATTGTCGCTTCTTCTGGCTGCAATTCCCACAAATCAGAGAAAACTACATGAGCAACATGGTGCATTACAATGGAGAAAAACTAAAGATAAGAACTGAATCCCCAAAATATACTTTAACAAAGATGATGTGATAGAACAATTGAATTAAATTAACAATACCTTATCTACTGTAGTATTTTGTCTGCAAACTATGTTAGCAGTACCAATATCACCTCTTGTCGAGAACTTCACACCTTCCTTAGTAACAGAGATGACAACTGCACAGCAAACACCATGCCAAAGCTCACAAATCCGCCAGAACATCCATGAATGAATAAACCAGCAAGGTTTTAAAGAGATTGAAATCTGCAGAAAAGATTTTAGGAAGTACCAGTATCGCCAATGCTGCTGAGATCTTTGCATATTCTAGCAAACTCAGCTGAAGGCATCCTAACAATAGCATGATATTCAGCTTCCGGAATTCCAAGGTGCTCGCTATCAATGTCCATTAGCTTCATCTCAAAGTCCGCAATTTTATCTTGAGCTATAATCAATTAACCAGATGAAAGACAAACAAAAACAATAAGCATGAATTAAAAACCCAGTAGTACAATCATCTTTAGTAAATGGACTACCAAATTCACGTAACCACCCAACATCTTTATTTACAGTTAAAACTGAAAGTTCTTTCATGAATTAGATAACCTGTAGTCCAACCTTCTTTAGTGAATGGACTACATTCACCTTTATTCACAGTTAAAACTGAAATTTCAAATTAGTCAAAAGAGCCAAAAATCAAAAACAGCATAAATTCCTCTACGATTGATCGAATCTTGTTCTTTTATGTTACTCTCTCGACTCTCAAGCAAAACTAAAACCAAAATTAACAGAACATGCTTAAATGTTAAATTCATTTCCACTAGCCCTAACATCCTGATATTTTACGTCTTCAACAAACCAGAACATAGTTTCCCAACAAAAAAAAAAAAAAAATCCAACGTCCAAGTGAAATACGTACTAACAGCCAATTAATTCATACAAAGCATCCTCAGATCCACACAACAACAACAACAACAACAAAGGCCAATTTCACCACGGAAGGAAAAAGTGCAAATACACCCAAACACTTCCAAAAGTCTTAATTCTAAAAAAAAAAAAAAAAACAAAAAAACAAAGGAAAAAGAGAACATACTGGGACTTTCGAACATGAAAGTGACAGTATCACTTCCATCGTCGGCCTTGATAGTGATGATATCGTCGTTTCCGGCACACTTGAGCATCTTGGACATATTACCGAGGTTCATCCCCATCGAGAGGTTCCGATCGCAGCGGTAGTGCTCGAAGCCCTCCGATCTGAGCAGCAGCGCCACAAGCGCGACATGGCTGGAATCCATGGCCTGCAGCGAGAACCCGGTGGCCGAGCAGTCGAAGTTTGCGTCATTGACGAGGTCCTTGAGGGCCTCCATAACCTTCTTTAGAAGCGAACCCTGCACAAGCCGTAGCTCCAACATATTCTTCTTCTTCGGCTCTTCTTCTCCGGATCTGTCCTATTTGCCGCGAGCTTCTTCTGAAGCTTTCTAGGGTTAGGGTTTTGAAAAGGGAGGGAAAATGGAGAGCGGTTTGGGTCGGTTCGGTTTCGTCGGGTTGGTATAAATAGTGGATGATGGAAATGTGTCTTTGAAAAGATTGGCGGGATTTTGCCCTACTTTATTTCCCGCCACGCGTTTTGGGGGCAATTTGCTGGCTGGGATTGCCTGCGACCGTTCTATTGTTTGATTCCTGCACTTTAGCACCACTTTAGCACTTGATGGGTTCCACGTGGGAAAGGTGTTTCTTATTCAATAGTGAACATCTATCATCTCATGAACCTAAATAAAAAACACAACCAAAAGCTATGTTTAGAATTGTTTTTGTTTTTGTTTTTTATTTTTTTGAGAAAAAATGGAGAAAAACGTTGTTTGGTACAATTAAAGTCAAAACAAAAATAAAAACGATTTTTTAGTTTAATGTATAATTGGAGAGAAAATGAATCGTTTTTCATTTTTTGTTTCTGTTTTTTCCTCTTTCGAGTAGAGAGAGAGGGAGACATTAATGAATTTTTTTATACTGAAAATAATATTTTGATAAAACTACTAAATGTATTTTCAAAAATGATTTCTATCTAAGATTGAAAACGTTTTAATTTCCATTTTCATATAAAAAATAAAATCATTTTAAAACGAGTTCCAAACGCACCTAAAATCCATCACCTTCAATTGCATCAAAATTTAGATTAAAGATGGCTTTTTTCTCATCGGGACAAGACAAAGACAGAAAATTATGTCTTACCAAAGTTTGGGTGAAAATAGATACTAATAAAATTCGAGACGGCAATGGTACAAAGAGCAAATGGGGAACACACTACAGTCTCAACCCCTTCCCATACATATTTCAAGATACATGTTATTATTTAATTTAAAATAATATAAAGCATTCACTTTAATCCTAGTATCGCTCTCTATGTATTTTGTTGGGTTTTGGTCTATTTTGTGGTAGCATTGAATTTAGATTGAGTTAAAATGATTCACTTTTCTTTTTTGTTTATAACTTACCAAAAATATCAATGACAATGAACATTTCACGGTGGAAGTTAGAGTGATTATGGAATGCCCTCAAATGGGAATATCTCGACTTTGCAGCAAAAAAAAAAAAAAAAAAAAAAAATATCTCGACCCTTCTATGCCTCAAAGAGGGTAGCAATGGAAAACACACGAGTCTTTATGAAACAAACGACATGTAACCAGAAAAGGAAAGTTCTTAACTTAGGACAACATTTGGCTGGCCTAAACGACATCACATCCTGAAGTAAAAACAATGTGTCGTTTTTCTGTAATAAACGACAGTCAAATTTTTTGAGGATAAATGACACAAAAGTTATGAATTAACGACAGAAAACAACACTAAAACGATCAGAGAACTTTAAACAATTAAAGATATTGTGCTTTATAACAACAAAACGACACAACTTTTTATAAAACAAACGAGGGCGGTTTCAGGCTACAACATCAATGACGTGCTCTTTTTCTTGATATAACGAGCCAACGACATCAGTTTTAAAACGAGAATCCACTTGTTGTTTTGTAGACATAAATTGACAGAATTTTTCGAATACGGGACATGAACGATTCATTGTTTCCTTTTTTCCTTCGAGTAGAACGATTCATTTTGTTTCGTTTATACTGAATTTCAAAGAGCACGAAATGTAGTTAAGTAAACGACATCAAAATTTAAAAGAAAAATCAATACGTCATTTTTCTGGCATATAGTACAACCAACTTTAAACGTAATGTCGTTCTCTAACAAATCAGAGTAAACGACGGTTACCCAACACTACAGTTCTTTTTTTTTTTTTTTTTTAAATCACTAAATTCATTTCATTTTATTTTTTTATTTTTTGAAAATCAATAAGAGACGTGTTTTTACGAGTAAAAACACCAAAAATTGAGTCGTCTGTACCTAAACGACAGTAATATTTCGGATTACAAAAATGTCGTCGTCTGTCCCTAAAACGACAGTAGGATTCAGATTTCTCCAACAATAAAATATCATGGCAGGTCTAATGTCATATAAAAGAATAAATTGACGAATTAAAGAGACGTCCTTGTAAATTAAACTAATTATAATAGAACCAACCAACTCATAAAAAGGAAAAGAAAATGGAACTGATAGGGACAACAACCAGGTGTGTAAAAAAAAAAAAAAAAAAAAAAAAAAACCCATTGCAATGCTTCATTTCTTCAATGGTGGTCGATGAACACGTTTTTACAAGCACCTTTCATTCTTAATCACTCATTTCCACGCTCTCTATAAAACCCCTTTTCATTAGCCCCATTCTTAAACCCCAAATTTCTATATTCATTTTCCCCAATCAGTTCTTCTGACCTTTCCTTTTTGCGCTCTCTCATGGCGGATCTCGGGCCCAGGTCTGAGATCTCATTCGCCGAAACCTTCTTGTGCAGTGCTTTCGCTGCCTGTTTCGCGGAGGTACGTCCAAGTTTTTCCTTAATCTGCGCTAATTTCTCTGATGCCGTTTCTCTTTGTTTTGGTCACTGATTTGATTAGAACAATGTTGGAGTTTTTCTTGTACGTAACTAGATATACTTTCTCCGAATTAGTTTATGAGAGTAATACACTATGGATAAGAACAATGCTTGCAAATTTGCTTTACTCATTTCTCTGGATTCCAAAAGTGCAGACTTCTTCGATGTAATTTTGCAATAAACTTTTTCTTTTGGTCAATGATTAATGACAAATTTGGAAAGTTTCCCTAAATCTTCATTTATTGTTTTTACAAAAAGGATTATGCTAGCCATTCCAAATTATCAGTAATGAGTTGTTAATTTTTTTTTTATTGGTAAGATGTAATCCTTTAAGAGCGGGTTCACTAATTGAGAAATGATAATTCACTTGTTACCTTATTTGGTACAAAAACTTTTATTTAACAGCGTTGCAGGGTCTCAACTATCTGATTTGAGTTGCATTTGATTTGCCCCTTAGCTACAGTGTCATTATTATGCCTTATCAAGGATGATCTGTTTTAAGTATTTTTATGTACATTGAAACTTTCAGTTTTGCACCATTCCTTTGGACACTGCTAAAGTAAGACTACAGCTCCAAAGGAAAGCAGGTGTGGCGGATGGGACAACCGTGCCTAAGTACAAGGGCTTGTTGGGTACTGTTGTTATAATTGCGAGGGAAGAGGGTCTATCAGCACTCTGGAAGGGCATTGTTCCAGGGTTACAACGCCAATGTCTTTATGGAGGCTTAAGGATTGGCCTATATGATCCTGTGAGTTATGGGAAAAATAAAATAAAAAATAAAAAAATAAAATCCTTCCATGAGTTGAGTAGTACGATAGTAGATTGATTGTGAGTTGTGACACATTGTATGCAACTGCAAATTGCATTTGAACAGGTCAAAACTTTCCTTGTCGGCAGTGCTTTTGTTGGGGATATTCCTTTGTACTATAAAATACTTGCTGCTCTGATAACTGGTTAGTATGGTATCAAACAACCTTGCACCAACATCATATGTTACGCATGTGAAGGTGCCCCCATCGTGTTTTTTTCTATTTTCCTTGTCCTTGCCTTGAATTGACAGGTTAGAATGCTGTAAACATCATAATAATTTGAATTTTCATCTTTTGAATCAAAACAGGTGCTCTGGCAATCGCAGTGGCAAACCCGACGGACCTTGTGAAAGTTCGACTTCAAGCTGAAGGGAAATTGCCCCCCGGGGTGCCCAGGCGTTATTCTGGAGCTTTAAACGCTTATTTCACTATAGTGAGACAGGTTAGTTTCCCCATGAGATGAGAGTATTGTACTATTATCTTTTCATACTTCTTTTCTTATTTCCTTGAAGACTAACTCATTTTCTTCCTTCATTAAACGCAGGAAGGATTAGGGGCCCTATGGACTGGACTGGGGCCAAATTTAGCTCGAAATGCTATTATTAATGCTGCTGAGCTGGCGAGTTACGACCAAGTGAAGCAGGTAACGATGCCTTCTTTTAAATTGAAGTTACATGACAATCTGTAACTTATGGATAACTTGTTATGTCTAGGGTGTTAATCACATTGTATCCTGATTCGTTATACTTATGCAGACGATTTTGAAAATTCCAGGGTTCACGGACAGTATTTTCACTCACCTCCTAGCTGGTCTAGGTGCAGGTTTATTTGCAGTCTGTATTGGTTCTCCTGTTGATGTGGTACGCATTGTTTCACCACCTAGTAATAAACTTATCAGTTTCCTTTTCTGAATAATAAGTCTTGCCAACCTGTGAGGGTGTATAAGTGATGCTGGTGCATCGGTGGTAGAAAATACAAGCAACTAACTATAGTGGCGTGCCAGTAAAGGGTTTAGCAACATTAGTGATGATGGTTTTGTTTCATGTGAAGCGGTTTTTTATAGTTTGATGGGGAGGAATATTGGTTTACTATCTTGTCTTATATGTTCTAGGTGAAATCAAGGATGATGGGAGATTCAACTTATAAAAACACGCTTGAATGTTTCATCAAGACTTTGAAGACTGAGGTATGTTCATTCATTTCATTATTCAGTCATAGGAGATGAATTCCTATAAGTGGCCATACCTGCTGCTTTCCTCTTGCCGATCTTCTCATTCCTTGTATAAGTTTTCTCGACTGTATTTCAATAAATGATTGAACTTGTTTTCATGAAATGACCAAGTATCAATTATCTTGTTCTGATTGCAACTATATTGCAGGGATTTTTTGCCTTTTACAAAGGTTTCCTTCCAAACGTTGGTCGGCTTGGATCTTGGAATGTGATTATGTTTCTCACGCTTGAGCAAGTAAGATAGCAATTTATTAACCATGTTGCAGGTTTTTAGATGCTTTTTGCGTGTGTTTGCTAAACTGCTTATTATATTATCTAATTGCTCTTTCACACTTTTTCATGACAGACGAAGAAATTTGTAACAGGGTCGGCATAAATCTGGACCTGATAATGGTTTTGCAGATATGATACTATCATTTTTTCCCCTCGAGAGATTATTGGGCCTTCTATTCTATTGTTCTCTTCTACTACAGATTCTTACGTAGAATGGGGCTACGTCTTATATAAAAAAAATAGAGTTATTAGCCATTACTATGATATACCCGTTTGTAGGAACACAAGCTGCTATACGTCCATTTGGACTGACATTGACTTGTATTCCACATCATTATTTGAATGAATAAACCTTGATTTCAAGAGTTGGTGTCGACTTGTCAACCGGGTTTCCTTGTGCAAGAGTAAGACACTGACAACTGGCGTGCCAAAGATGAGCACTTTCAAATCGAATTGTGTTAGTAGTATTATCATGTAAACGAAAATGCATTATGCTATATTAAAATAATCGATTGTTGAAGCTTTTAAGAACTCTCTGATTACCACAACATGCGTCTTTTCCAAGTATGGTTTCATAATCAATATCAGATTCAAGAAGTACTACTAAAGTTTTACCCTGAACTTGACCATGATAGGAAGTTTGAGAATGCCATTAAAATGCAAATCTTAACATAAACAAAACCCTTTTTTTTTGTTTTTTTGTTTTCCCTCCTGATATAAAACATCAACAATCCATTACTACTTAGAGATTACAAAATCAACTATTTTACTTGCTTCCCAGTCCTAATATATGTTGCCCACTTTCACCTCAAACACAACAGCACAAGATCCTCATTCCTCACTAACATACATATCATCACAATTGAGTAAACGCCTCAACTCCTCGACACCAAGTAAACCCGGGCCTTGATAACCGCCCCATTCCACAGCTTGAACCCGGGACTCACCGGCAACCCCACCACCATACTCGATGGCTTCCTCCCGCCGGGGAACTTCACGACACTCTCCATGTACTGAGGGTGAAAATCAGCCCCTCGGCTGGCCTCAAACAGGCTCGGAACCGGGCCGAGCGAGAATGCCAACAGATGCAGAAGCCAGACGGCCTTCGCCAGCTCCAAGAACTGTCCGTAGAACTGACTCCTCGGGTGGTTCCCAGCCACGACCTGGCGGTGCTGCTCCAAGTCCCCGAACAACGACTCCTCCATCTTGGGATGAACCACGGCCAGGTACTTCTTGGATGAGAATTTCCCGAAGTGACACGTGGGCAGAATCCCGAGAAGCTCGGAGGGGTCCATGGCCTTCATGTCACGGTACTGGGTGAAGCAGTCGCGGCGGAACTGCTCGGGGTTGAGCAGCGACGAGAGGCTTCCATCCATGTAGAATGTCTCGTGGTCGAACCCCTGGAAGACCTTACGTGAAACGTAGGACTCCAGGGCGTACTTGGCGTGCTGGGCGGTTATCGGCGAGGAGGTTGTGGCTATGGTTCCGACACTGGCTGTTGGGTTATCGGCCGCCATGGAGGCGGCTTCGATGGAGCGGACGGCGGCGCCTATGTCCCAATGGGCGGACCTCATTAAGGAGAGAAGAAGGGACGTGAAGGATCTTAGTGCGTCGTTTACTTTGCTCATTGTCCCCTCGTATAGCTCCGGTGATGGCGATGGTGCAACTGTATTTACAAATATATGTTGGAAGTACTGATCATATAGATAATCATGATGTTTGTATTATATCTAAAAACACTAATTTATGTCAAATTGAGTAAAAACATAATTAAAAAGAGGAATAAGTAACTTTTTAGGGCTGATTTTATATATATTGAAAACGAAAAGTAATCCACTATAATGGTTTATTAGATTTCCTTTCCTTTCATAACAGAACCAGAAAGTAGCTTTTTTTTTTTAAATTTCTTTTTTCTTGGATAAAGGTGGAATTTTCGGTCAAAGGATTCGGACCAATAATTGCTTGCCATGTCAGAACTAGCAAGTGAAAGTACCACACAAGTCATAAACTATCAAAAGATTGAAGGGCAAGATCGTCATTTCAGAACGTAAACAGTACCTTGAGATTGACTACAGCTGACTTTCTTCCTCGACGGAGACCTGCCCTTCTTCCCTCCTCCGGTGCCGCCTCCGGCGGAGAGAACGGCGACGCTCTTGAGCTTCTCCTTGAGATTCTCAACCTCGAGCTCCCTCGCCTTCACCTCCCTCCTCAAATCCTCCACCGTCGCCTCGTACGGCGCCACCACCTCCCTCACCGTCGCCGCCGACGACATCACCATTCCTCCTCTCCCTCTTCCGCCGCCGCCGCCACAAACATTAATCCTCCTCCACCTCTCTCTCAGCACGGCGATCTTCCTCATCTCCGCCACCACCGCCTCGTCCGCCGCCCTCATCTTCTCCGCGTCCCATGGACAATGCGCCTCCTGCAACCTCACGTACGCCTTCTTCATCGCCGCCACCGCCTCAAAAACCTCCACCATCATCATCTCCTTCGGCTCCACCTCCTTCGCTCTGCAATATCCCACTCGACTCTGTCCCTCATCTTCCTCTTCCTCTTCCTCCTCTTCCTCTTCTTCGTTCTCGTCCGTTTCGTACTCGTACACCTCATCGGCGTCGCGATTCCCGGCGCCGTCGCCTGAGTCGTACCTCTCTGCGGCGAGCGGATGGAGCAGGCAAGACGCCGCGACTCGTTGAATCAGATCGGAGAAATTCGAGACCTTGCTCATTATTTCCCCTTTCTTCTTCGCAGCCTTGAAGCTTCCGCCTCTGAAACTACTGGGACAGAAAAAGAAAGTAGAAGATCAGATTTAACTCGGTACGGGTTTATGGGTTAGCTAGTGAGTCACTCAGTGAGCGAGTTAGCATTGATCTCTTGTCTCTTTCACTGAACCGCTGTCAGAGTATGCCCATAAGGGTGCGCATATTAACGATAATGCCACTACGGCTTAGAACATTTATAAAATTTGCGTCATTAATTTTTATGGCCGCATGAATAAATACGAAAATTGTTGGTAGTTGCTAGCGTGACAGACCTGTGACTGTAGTCTGAGCGCAGCGACAATTTTGTTTGCTTTCCCAAGGGACTCCCGTAGAACGGAACGGAATACTGCGGGAACTGGGGATCGCCGAGTCCTATTTCCAGATTCCTCCACGTGGCATCAGCCTTCTTCTTCTTCGTCTTCCTGTGAAATCACCCAAAAACCACTGTTAACGATTCTAATACTAGTAAATTTGTAATAATAATGTTGACCAGTAAACTCCAGTTGTGGGTTTTTTTTTTTTTTTTTTTTTTTTTTTTCTCTCTCGTGAGCCGGTGAGGTGTGAATAGTATAGATATGGGAGGGGATATTTTAAAAGTTTTCCCATTCGGAAGAAAGCCCGTAATATATTTTAAGCGTATTTTACTGAGATCAGAAAAAATAAATTATAAGTGTTTTTTATTTTTCAATCATTATTTATATTAAAAAATTATTTATTTTATATATTTTTTAATTTAATGTGATTTTATACATATTTAAAAATTAAAAATTAATACTATTAACAGATATCTCTATAAAAAAAAAAAAAAAAAAAAAATCCCTGCATCAATAGCCTGAAAAAACCAATTGTATAATAATTTATTTGCGGACAAACACCTGTACAACAAAGAATTGGGTTTACGAGAATGTCTTTCCACTAATGGGACGTAAAGATTTTTTATTTTATTTTGTTTTGTTTTGTTTTTTTAAGGTAATTGATTATTAAGTGGACCATAAAAATTCAAAAGTCAAGATGGACGTCCTTCATGATGACTTTCCACTTTTGACCCCCTGTTTATGTTGTAGTTTGCAATTGCTAGATGATTAGCTAAGCTTTACATAATTCGATCGTGTGCAATATTATGATTGGGTTTAAACACTACTATTTTGACTAGATTATTTTATATTTTTAACAATCAATAGAGTTTTAAATGTATGTTTCATGTGGAGTTTATTATACCGTCTTGAGTTTAAAATTTAAATTTTATTAAAATAAAATTTTTTAAAAATAATTATATTTAATTTTTTTATTATAATAAAAAATTTTTACATAAAATTATATCATAATTTAAATTAAAAATTTAAATTAATAAATTAAATGGGTTTGTAGCCTTCATCAATAGGCTACCGAAGAGAATAAGGCCAGTACAAAATATAGAAAAAAAGTCTACGTACGAACCGGGGAAAATTTATGCGGAACAGATATCCTTTGGAATGTGCAAGTTATACATGTGTGATCAGAAAAAATAAAAAGTTGTGTGTAGCATATGATGATCAACTTAAGTAGCATGTGATCACAACACACATATATATAAGGGTCGTGTGTGTGTGTGTGTATATATATATATATGAAAATAGATTGAACTAATGGATTCTTTCTTAATTAAGGCATAAAGAGGCTACCTTAGATAATAGATATATGTATGATTGAACTAATGGATTCTTTCTTAATTAAGGCATAAAGAGGCTACCTTAGATAATAGATATATATGCATACATACATACATATATATATATATATATATATATATATATATATATATATATATATATATAACACTCGTAAAACAACCAAGAAAACATGTTGATTACCTTTCAACACTAGAGGAACAAAATAGGATATTCTGAAACATTGTTTCGAATTTACTCCGAGAGAGAGATCCTGTTACTACAACTTTGGAAAGTTGATGAATGATACAAAGACAGCACTACTATTTATAGGCTTCAAGCATGATAGACGTTCCTACAGTACAATTCCACTAAGTTTGGTCGTGATCATGAAAAATGAAAAATAAACGAAAATAAACGTTCCTACACCACTCCACGTAGTTTGTTGATAAACATAAAAATAAAAATAAAAAATAGGAAAAAAACGAAAAGAAATAACGTTCCTACAGAATTCCACGTAGTAATTTGGTCAAGAAGAAAAAAAAAGACCTAGAAAAGGACCGCCCGGCAAATGATTGGGTCCCTGACCCTCCAATACATTTGCAGTCAGATGCAAACGAAATCCATTGATTAATTCTGATCATGTGGGATCAAGTAGAGAGAGAGAGAGAGCTCGTTAATAATTTGTTGCTTTTATTCTTTTGTAAGTATTCTTCTGTATATTTACTGTAAGACGAGTGGTTAATTGCTACCCTAGCTAGCTAGAAATTAATAACCCCTTGGGGGAGAAGAACTACATCATACATGCATACATACGTGAATATATATATATATATATAATTATGTCATAATCACCGTATAGTTCCATTATGAATAATGAACTCATGAGAGAAAAGTACATATAAAAAGGTAACATGCATGCGCGGCGTACAAACAGCCATGCGAATTGCGGAGATCTTTATATAATTGTATGATATTTGTACACATGTATAATATTATAGATGATCTATATAAAACTATATATCATGTATAATATTATATATTACATATGCATATATATTATATATCTGCAGAAGATAGGTAGAGAAATGAAAAGGATATTTCAAGAAGAGTATGCAATATGTATTTAACGTGTAGGGCTATAGGGGTCCTAGCTTTCAAAGTTTGGCGGAGGTATTTGGAGGGTTTGATCCTTCTCCGACATGGACCACGTGGGATATTAGCACAAATAGAAGAAACAGATATATAGTAGCTCTCTACTCTCTAGCTAGTGCTTGCCTAATTAGGCCACATCGCCATCACTCGAATCTTTTTTTTTTTTTTTTTTTTTTTTTTTTTTTTTTTTTTTTTTTTAACAAGAAAGCAAGATCACTTTCTAGTCTTCACCACAGTTTGCATATGTAGTAGTTTTCTTTCATTCTTTTTTTTTTTTTTTTTTTTCTTTTTGCTAGAAGGTATTATATGATCAATTCATTTTGATTCATAACTGATCAATTGAATTTATCCAAATAGTTGTTTGTATATATAAGTAGTTGTTGTTAGTTTACTGATGAATTTGTATCTCTATATTGGTTGTTCTTCTCGTATAGTTGAGCGCACTTGGTTTATAGATTATTAATAAACAGAAATTCATGTAATGTTTTGTAAGAGGGAATATAAATGTAGAAAAAAGATTTGAATTTTGATATAAATTTGCGAAGCAAACGGGTTAGATTACTGATATTTTGTTTCAAAACGTGTACTGGATCTGGAAGCAATAACTTTTTTCTGAATAATTATGGAATCAATTAACGTGTTTATATTTCTACTTCTGACTATATATATTTTTATATCGGCCAGTAACAAACTCATGAATATATATACAGTCAATATGGAGAAGAAAAATATGGCCAGGTATATATGTCCATTTGGATTTAGCCGCAATATTGTTTCTTAGTTCAATTATTAAAGCATTCGTCTTCTTTTCCTTAAAAAAAAAGTTAAAAATGAAGCATTCTTTTATGTAGTTTTTGAAAATTGTACATATATATAACATAAGAAAATAATGAATTGGTATTATATGAATTATGAAAGAGCTGTTGCTAATATAATATGACTCTTACTCGGACTAAATCCTATAACCAACATATATTATCCAAAGTTAGAACTACCACTAATAGTAAAAAAACTTAAATATTAATGTTGCAATTAAAAAGTAGTGATTTATACGCAGCTAGATCTAATTTGATTTTGTTAATCGAGTGATGACTGATAAGTAGTACTCCCAAACAGATTCTTGTTGAAATATTTTTGTGTGGACTTTTATAATCATAATAATTCACTTTATTATAAATTAAAAATGTCATAGACAACATTGTTATTGAGAATTTAATTATGCATATATGTTAAATATTAATTCATAATGTGATAGACACTCGTTTGGATAACTAATTTGAGACTCATAAACTCCCTCTATCTCATAATATTTAGTCAGCTCATTAAATTAAATACCCTCTTTAATTGAATATTGGTTAAAGTCCAATAAACCCACTTCGTTTTATATAGGCAGCACACTCTTTTGTTTTTTGGTGTGGTTGTGTGTGCGAATTTGTCGGGGCCTAACGTTTGGAGAGAGGGAGAGAAAGAGAGAGGAACTCAGAGAACCTAAGCTCTCCCCGTCACCCGTGATTTTCCGGCAGCGTTCCGACAGCCAACAGGCATCATCTCGAGGTAGCCCACATTCCACATGCTTCAATGCACATATGGACTAGAATTTATTTTCAACAATTCCAACAAA
Organism: Morus alba; assembly: GCA_012066045.3. Taxonomy (NCBI): domain Eukaryota; kingdom Viridiplantae; phylum Streptophyta; class Magnoliopsida; order Rosales; family Moraceae; genus Morus; species Morus alba. The sequence continues at coordinate 13,652,015 of CP050229.2, read as the reverse complement.
AATTTGATCAATTACAAAGTGTACTTAAAAGTTGAAGCAAAATTGACACGAATCTCAAATTCATACTAAATATATACACACGACAACTTCATAAGAGCAGCTGGCAAGACTTTGGCCCCCCGTCACTTTCTACAGACATTTCTTCATGCAAGATAGTGAGGAGAAAAATGCCATTCTTTTCAATCAAATTATAAGCACGGACGCTGTTGTTTACAGCGTATACTTTATATATATATATATATATATATATGTGTGTGTGTGTGTGTGTGTGTGTGTGTGTGTGTGTGTACGTACTATATCTATATGTATATACTTCTGAGCAGTGTTTTTTGTATCTATAGAACAGGGGATCCGCTCTTAGTAGGATTTGATCGTTGGCGGTCACAAAAACATGTGCATGCATGGTAATTGTATGCCTATAAGTTTTCGTCGTTGACGACTCGTTGCGACAAACACACAAATCTAGAGAGCTTGTTGTGGGTGGGCACGCGGTTTTGGCACAAGTGTTTGGACTAATTTGTATTTTGGAGGGTAACAATTATATATGCATAATTGATGTACGTATGGAATATCAAAGAAGGTTGGCTTTTTAGCGAATTATGATTATGATATGATGTATATCAGTATATCCCCCGATCATTACTATAAAATTTTAGACCCCGTTCATTTTATCAATTCAAATTTTTAATTTCAGTTTTATTATAGTTAAAAAGCTCTTATTAAAAGTCACATTTAACTTTTTCTATTACAGTAAAAAGCTCTCACATAAAATAACATCTTAACTCGAATTGAAAATTCGAATCCGCGAACTGAACGAGACCCTAGTGTTTCTTTTTCATTTTCAAATTATGATATCTCTGATAATTGCGTTGTTTCTTTTTCTTTTTTCTTTTTTTTTTTTTCTAGAAATTGATGTCTTTGATATGTTCCAAGGAATTTATTTAACGCTAGACCAATATTTATACGAGAAATTATAGAATGTAGGGTACTTGAGTAACATACTTGAAAGATCGAACTTCAATCCTTCCAAAATCAACTTCTTTCCCAAAGACCCCTTGGTCTAATGGCAGAGAGAGGGGGTTGGGGAGGACTAGTTTGAATAGGAATTATGGGCTCACTGGTAATCTTTTTTTCTTATTTAGCACATGTTATAGTTATATACTTAAACATGTTTAAAGAATCCATTCATTAAGTACATGTACAAGTGGTAATGAAAAGAAGTATCAATAATGAGTTTGTGTTTTTTTCTTGGAGTAACAAAGATATAAGAGCGTGGAAATAAGCTATAGCAACTGCCTTGCCCCAGCAACCGTTGTCATTTCCAAACCCACCGTGAGTGCCTCCTCGTAGCCTTGCCTTAGCAGCCGCAAGTCCTGCTCGTCGTTGCCCTGCCCCAGCCGCACACCGGACAGAGCGAAAAACGCCAATCCTGCAGGCCCTGTTACCTTCTATAAAAAGATTAGTTTAGTCGTACCAAAATTAGGACAAAGTATTCTTCATCATTGCATCAAAGACGATTATAACGAAGCCGATTTGTTTTGCATCTAATTATCCCAACAGCAGCGGAATCAGTCTTTCACTTCAGTAGAAACGTACACTAAATTTTTTTAATAAATTATCTTAATAGAAACATATAAAAAAATATATTTATTTTAGTAGGTGTATATATTATTTCAATAGGAATTTAAGTGTAAAATTTTAAAATTTGTAAAAGTAAAATTTTTTTAAAAAAAAATTTAAATAGGAACGGTAACCTTATTAAACTGTACTTAAATCCGTCAATAATGTCAAATATAATTGAAAAGACAAATCGGCTAATTGACTTGGCTAAACTTGAAAACATATGTTACAGGCGTTTCTTGAAGATAACGTAGAGCTCGAGACTTTCCTTTTTTTTTTTTTTTTTTTTTTTGAGATATATATTGAGGTTTTGAGTTCGAATCTCTTATCTTGTTAAAAGAAGATATATCTTCATTTAATTTATTAAATACAATACAAAAAACCATAATCGTTGATACTCGATTTACAAACTCTAAAGAAATTTCAATTTGAGAAAAAGAAGGAAAAAAATTATAAGACTTTCGCATCATGTTGTTCGAAAGTGTACAGTTTACAACGTGAGAAAGTGAACATAAAAAATCTAGACGGTGCAAATATAGGCATGCATGTATGATTGAGGCAGGGCATGGGGGCCTAACTAATAGTTACTAGGGAAATAGTAAAAAATAGGCTAATATGAAAAACTTAAGAAAGAAAATAGGTTAATTTTTAGTTATAGAAATTAATAGGCCATAACTTGTCAAGTTATGATTCATAACCAGATAAGTTAGGACAAACTTGTCAGTTATGATTCATAACAAAAATAAAAAAAAAAAAAATGGACGAAAAATAATAATTTGGCCTTTTGTAAACTATTGGCCTATTAATTTTAATTCATCTCAAATTTTGGCCTATTTTCCTCTTTCTCCCTAGTTACTAAAGAAGGAAGAAAATCTCAAAAAAAAAAAAAAAGTTTTTCATGCTAATAATTATCTTTAATTTACTATAATGGGGCCAAAAAAAGGAAAAACGAAAACCATTTTATTTATGCTCGATCTTCAAACTCCCAGATTTCAAGTTGTTCTGAAGTGCGTACATACTCTGGGAGAACTTCGAAAAGGTGTCGACAAAAAAAAATCTCGACGACCATTGAGGCAATGCATGGGACCTTAATAGTGACTGCAAAAAGAAGAAAAGTCCCAAGCCTGCCCCCACCTATGTGGCACTGACACGTATAGAATTGAAAAGATAAGGTTTGCTCAGATATTTTCTTTAGGAAAGTCAAGGCCAATCCAAAAATATCTCCCCACATTCAATTCCTCATGTAAAAGAAAAGAAAAATCTCTGGGAAAATAAAATAAAATAAAAGGGGGTATTAGCGAAGGAGATTGCGATCCCAAAAGAAAGATCAAGAGAAGAGAAGAGGAGAAAAGAAAAGAAAAATGGAGAGATGTAACAAGATGCCCAATAGGAGTGACATTCACTTGTCAAAAGAGGAAGAGGCAAAGATAGAGGCGGAGACGAGAGAGTACTTTGATGGAATAACACCCAAACGACACACTAAGCCTCAAAGGAGTGAATACTCGTCAAAATATGTTGATGCTTTCTCTAACACTCCAAATGGCTTTATTCCTGAACTCTCTGAGTTCCAACGTTTGGAAAAATATGATCCTCAGGTTTTCTTATGTTCTTCCTTTCTTTCTGTCTTTTTTTTTTTTTTTGTTTTTTTTCCTTTTATATATATATATTTATATATATATATGATACTTATAGTATATATATATATATATATATATATATATATATATTTCAACATATAATAAAATATTTATTTGACATGATCTTGTGCTTGTCGTTTGAAATTTTGCAGAAACTAGTTTATGCAGGTAGCAAAGCAGAGGAGGAGTATGTAGAGACGGAGTATTACAAGGATCTCAACTCTATTGACAAGCAACATCACACCGTACGTACTACTTTTGCTTAATGCAACGCATGTATTATAATTTTCTTGTTACTTTAGAACTTGAATTAAGATCGATCAAGGGAAAGCTAATTTGATCAATTGCTTCAAGTTAATTATAATAATGTGATGCAATATGAAACTGAAAAGTAGTACTTGCAAAAACTCCAAAGATAAGAGTCCTTGTTAGGAGATTTGAGAACTGCATGCGTGTGATTTTATTTTATATATTTATTAACTTATCCAAACTTCTAAGATCTTGAAAATCATATTGTGCCACCATTTTTTTTTCTGTTTTTTTTTTTTTTTGCTGGAAATGTTAGGACTTGTTATTCGTTATGGAAAGTGGATAGGAAAAATGAAGAGACTAGAGATTTTTTTTTTTTTTTTTTTTTTTTTTTTTTCAATCAACATCTCTAATCTATGTCTTTATACAATAGTACAATAAGAACCTGCACACTCCGCATATGAAACCCAATAAAAAGCTAATGCAATCACAATAGTTTCTTTTCTTTTTCTTTTTTTTTTTTGTGTGTTTTTAAAAAATATGAAATAGACTAAGAGAAACAAAGAAATAAATAATGAGGAGGTCCACATATTTATGGCTCATTCAATGAGGAACAATAGTAGTAGGGCATATAATGACTAGTAGAGATCGTAAGTTAAATGTTTGTTTTCAGACAGGAAAAGGGTTCATAAAGATGGACAACACAAGTGGCAAGTGTTACAACTTGGGATCTGATTCTGTCACCGACTGTCACGAACATTCCAAGTGTAACCCGGCCACTAACGACTGGTTTCCAGCTCCAGATGAGACTGCAAACTCGGTAAAAAACCTAGCCTGGTTCTTTCAATTTTGATATTCAGACTAAATTGGTCTCCTTCAATAACTGGTTTCTGAATTTTGGTTAACCCAATTTTGCAAATAAAATGTTGTTTCAGATAACTCTGCTTTCGGGCAAGCCTAATAGGAGTGACAATTGAAACGGAGAGTAGAATGGGATTGCTGTTATACCTTCATCTTATTCAGAGAGATAGATATTGCTATTATTTAGTTTTATCTCTGTTGTTACCTTAAAAGGGTCAATGAATTTGTTGTTGCGAAATAACCATACTTGACCATTTTCATGGGGGTGATAATGCCTTTTGTTTGAGAGGGTCAAGTACAGACTGATAGTCATGAGCTGTGGTGCATGATTGTGTATGTAGCCGTTGCATTGGTTTTTTCTTTCATTTGGATCCTCATGTTCTGTACTCCTATTTAACGTTGATAAAATAAGAGCATTCTAAATCTCGCTATTTATATGAAGTGGGTCTCACTAATAGTAAGTGGGACTCGTATATTTTTAATGAGTGAAGGCTGAAGGAAAATATTTATCCTCATAGAGGTAAATACCATTTTTCATGAAATAAAGATTTCTTTAATATTTCATTTCATGTTGCGTGGCCTGGTAAAACTCTTAAGACTGGTTATATGGTATATATGTTAATCAAAGTTTCGCTTATTTTCCCTTTTAATTAAAATAAAGTACGACGAATAAATTATCAATGTACATAATACAATAGCGTGAACAGTATATTGTACATGAAGATCAGGTTAGTCATGTACGTGGATGAAAATGTCGATATTGACGGAATTGTTGAGGTTTTGATTTATGGATAATGTTGACAAAAATATCGATGTTGATGGATATTTCAAAAAAAAATAGATATCTTAAAAAACCTTAAAAGTTTTATCAAAACTATGGAAAATATTAAAAACAATTAATATTACATAATTTAGACTAATTTAAAAATAAAAATAATACATTTTGGTGAGAGTTATGTCAAATGGTATAGTATGAAATATTCATAATTATATACAAACAAGGTAAAATAATTATATATATATATATATTACATGAAAAATAATTAGCAAACATAATAGAGCACACACAAATTTAAAGTGTTTTTAATAGGTTACAAAGCGCATTAGGTAGGATTCGATCTTAATCTAAACAATGCATTTTTTAAGATATTACTATTAAATAATTTTAGAGGTAATTGTTAATGTGTCGTATGTATGTTTCTTGATCTCTTTCTACTGTTAACTCATAAATTGGATATTGTTAGTTTATTAAACTTAGTTTTATACTTCTGAAGTAGATCTTATGTGAAAATTCTATGAATGATTATAACCATATGGACTTTATTAAGTTTATAAACTCATGGAATCAAAACTCAAGGTCACAGAATCTCACGATGTCTTTTATAAATTGTTTTTCAATTGCCCTAATACCAGGACCTGCTGCCCTACACTTATGATCTTCATATGCTACTCATTTGTGTACCATGAGTAAAAAAATTTTCTCTAGTATTTAAATATGAATCATTAATTTAAAAAGTAAAAATTATTTAAAAAACCAATTAAGTTTTAATTTTTTTTTTATTTGAATCATGTTGTTACATTTTATTGAAAACATAAGAAAAAATGTGCTACAAAATTAAATTTTGTATAAAAAAATTTTCCAGTGTTTTTGGACATTTCTAAAAATATTCTGGACATTTGCGGATATTTACGAATTTTACGGATATTTTTGAACATTATTGATATTTTATGGACACATCGAAAATAATATTTTTCTCTCCATTATCTATGTCGAGACTTTAAAAAATGAATAATGTCTGAAAATATCGACAATGTCATGGATATTTTCATCTATGATTATGTCTTGATTACGATAATAATATTCATCATCTTCGTACCAGTAAAGAATCAAAGCGACTGTTAAAGCATTTTTATTTTGCTAATAACAAGTGAAAATAAGGCGAATGACTTTGCTAAACTTTGATATAAATATTGCAAGCATTTAAAGGGAGCTTTGATGGGAATATCTATTTAAAATCACATTAAAATAAGAGAGTATGTGAAACTGACAAAATTTTATACAACTCCTTACGGTCATAAAGACAACCCTATTTGTGGAATATTTTAGCTGCCCAGACGTAGAATAAAAAAAGACAAGGAAAAAAAAAAAATAGCCTCAAGGCTTCTCTATACCTCTATGGATTCTGAAATGCCCAAAAATGGCCTTTTTGTGCTCTTTTTAAGTAAAAATAAATTATCAAAGTTTTGAAAAGTTAAGGAAATTATTGTTTATTAGTGATAAATTATGGTAAATAAATGATTTATTATTGATTGATTTAGTGGTGTATAGTGGTTTATCATTTATTGGCCAATATCAATAATTGATTTAACTAATTTCAATCATCAACTAGTTTATCATTAATAAACCATTGACAAATTTATAAGAAACCGATTTATCAATTACAGACCAATGATTGACTACTGTCACAAAACATCCATTTACAATTTAAAAAGACAAAAAACAAAAATTCGGCCATTTATTTAAAAAACGCCATTAATTTAAAAAGTGTGCCCGACCACCCACCTAATTTTTATTTATTTATTTAGTTTATGCATGCAAATCTACATCTTTAATTTACTAAAGCACTGTTAATTTTATCTATTTGAGTTTTATTACAGTAAAAAATTCAAAAACAGTCACATTTAATTTTTTATTACAGTAAAAAAACTCTAACAAAAATCACATCTCAACTTGAATTAAAAATTCAAATCAGAAAACTAAACGGGCCATAAATTTAACAATACATAAAAGAACAAAGCTCTTTTCTACGTGACAGCCTTCTACTTATCTTTTTTTTTTATTTTTACTTTTTTATCTTTTTTGTGAAACTTTTTTACATTTTAATTTTTTTTTTGTTTTTTAAAAATATATTATTCCTCACTTTACTCTTATAAGAGTAATTTTTTCACATGTGTTTTTCTTTTATTTTTTATTAGTGAAATAATTTTCTTAAAATGTGTTCCTACTTAATTTTTTTTGTCAATTGATTTTTACACATTTTTTAAAATAAATTCAAAAATTTTAAATAGTTATATAAATGAATTTTTTAATAAATAATAAATTATTCAGGTGTTTAAAATACGACAATAAATATAATAATATGTTACATAGGAAAGGAAAAAAAAGAAAAGAAAAAAGCAAAAAAACAAAACTATACTATTTATACTCGATCTCTAAGCTCCAAGAAAAATCTAGATAATCATAGAGGCAATGCATGGGACCTTAATATCTAATGCGAAAAGAAGTGTTCCAAGCTTGCCCCACCTTGTAGAGACAAGGTTGCTCACAATAATTTGGATATTTTTCTTCGAAAAGGTCAGTATAATTGGCCAGGCTAATCCAAAAATATCTCCCATTATGACTACGTGTTCCTCAAGAGAAAATCTCTTGGAAAATAAAAAAAAAGTAAATAAAATAAAGGGGGTATATAATATATTAAAGGAGGCTATGATCCCAAAAGAAAGACCAACATAGAAAAGAAGATAAAATAAAAATGGAGAGCTGTAATCGGAGGCCTTTTGGGAGTGACATTCACTTGGAAATAGAAGAAGAGGAAATGATGGAGGAAGAGACGACAGATTACTTTGATGGGATCACTCCCAAACGACACAATAAGCCTCAAAGGAGTGAATATTCATCAAAAGATGTTGATGCTCTCCCTAATACTCCCAATGACTTTATTCCTGAATTCTCTTTGTTCCAAAGTTTGGAAAAATGTGATCCTCAGGTTGGCTTAGTCTCTACGCTTTCTTTCCCTTTTTTTTTTTTTTCCCCTTATTATTATAATGGTAGCTAGACAAATACAATTAAGGTTTTGATCGATTTCATTAATTTTCTGTACATAGTCTGTCTGTTTATGAGTGGAGTAATATGTCATGAATCATGATCGTGTTCGAAATTAGCAGAAACAACTAGTTAATAAAGGTAGCAAAGCGGAGGAAGAGCTTGAAGAGATGAACGACTATACGAATTATAACTCTTTTGACGGGCAACATTTACATCACAAGGTACGTACTTTTGCTTAGTGCTTGTTATGATTTCTTTGAGAGTTTCTCTGACTTACCATTTTTTTTTTTAGTAAGAGTGAGTTTATCATTAAATCTCATTAAAATCATATTAAATTAATATACAAAATTAATAATTTTTAACACAAATTTATCAGTTAAAATTAAAAAATTATTAATTATTTACTTTTTTGATCTTACTAAAAAAATTCTCAATTTTTTTTTTTTGGCATGACTTAAAAAGCACTATAGAATTCCTAAAGAAAAGGAAAAAAAAAAAAAAAAAAAGCACTTTCGAATTTGAGTTAAGGAGAGAGATAATTCAACTGCTTCAACTCATTATGTGCTGCAAAATAAAGGTTTCTATCAGCAACTCGAAAGCGCTACTCTTGTTAAAAGAAACAAGATTTAAGTACTGCATGCGTTGTACTTGTTAAAAGAAAAATGTTATCCCTATTTTTTAGAATCTTAAAATTAATTTTTGTTTTTTCCTTGTGGATTAAAGATGGACAACACAAGTGACGAGAGCTGCAACTCGGGTTCTACTTCTGTGACCAACTATCATGAATCTTCCAAGCGGGACCCGGCCATTGATGACACCATGTTTCCAATTCCAGAGTCAGTAAACCCACTGCTGACTGGTTTCCTGTTCTGTACGGACGTGGTACACTAGTAGCCCTGTATGCGTAATAATAATATATGAGGTGGGGGCGGGCAGGGGGTTAAAAATAAACTCGAGTTGAGGGGTTGTGCAGGGTAGGAGAAGCTCTTCCGCTTTCAACCCAACCCGATTATATTATGTACTTTTATTTTTAATTCGAGAGATTAGTGTTTTAGTATTTTAATATTTTAAAGTTTTGGTTTGTTTTATAAAATTTAGTTTTTAGATTGTGTTAAAGTTTGGATGTTGTTTTTGGTATATTTTTATGAGACATTAATGATTATATTAGTGAAATAAAAATTTATTTTTAGTATAATAATGTTACAAGAATTTTTTTTTTTTTTTTTTTAAACTCTCAATGGGTAAATGGGTAGAGAATGAGAATGACTCTCTTGATGCATATTCTTCAACTCCAACCTCATTATTAAATTAAACAGGTAGGGAGGGGGTAAGTGTGGGGTGGGATACACATTCCTACCCTTGTCCCACCCGGTTGCCATCCCTACAACTCCAGCGGTGGTAAGCTGGTAAAATCTATCTAGTTCCTTCTATTTTATACCAGCTAAAAAATACGTGCTATGTATGTGAGGGAATAATCGTGTACTAAGTTTTATTACCGTGTTCTATTAAAAATATAAAACATATGATTATAAGATCTCAAAAAGAAACTAAATTTTTTTAAAAAATAAAGTTTTAGGGCAAGTAGTAAAAAAATTAGAAAAAAAGACTAAAATCAATAAATAAATAAGAAAATAAAAAGTAGTTAAAAAATGACCAAAATGAAGAGATAAATAAGTTGTAAGGTAAAAAAAATAAAAAAGAAAGAAAAATAAAATTTCAAGACAAAAGTAAAAAAAAAAAAAAAAAAAAAAAAAAAAAAGTCAATAAAGAATTAAAATAAAAGAATAAATAAATTTTAAGGTACCATAAAAAAAATATTTAAGTAGGCAATAATAAAATTTTAGGGAAAAAGTAAAAGGAAAAAAAAGAAGGAAAATTAGGAAAAAAAAAAAAAAACAATGTGCAAATGGGTTCATTGTGTTGGCAAAAATGGCTTATTAAGCCATGTTAAAAGCCCATTTTGAGGCTATTATTAGAATGGGGTCTAATTGCTTTTGGGGACAAGTCTCGATGGATTTACGTTTTTCATCGCAATGAGATCAAAACTGGATATTTATACGCTCAAAATAGATATTTAGTGAATGAGAAATTTATGCTTTAAGAATGCTACTTAAAATGGTTAAGTTGGTTTGAAAATTACAAAATCTCACATTGGCAACGAATGAAGCATTAGTGGTGTTTATAAGTGATTGCACTTTAAAGGCTAGGTAAGCATGTATACTAGAGAGACTCTTTCACGCGCAGGGGGGTGCGAATCATGGTCCCAGCGGGTTAAGGGCCCAATGTATGCTCCTGCGGACATGAATGCCAGATCGAAAAATTCACTCCGTGCAAGCCTTGTTTTGCAATTTAATTTTATTTTTTTGCGAGCCAAAACCGAACTTAATAACCATAATGGAGTGCTTAATGGTCGGTAAATGAGTTTTATGGTGTGCTTAAGGTGAGAAATGGGACTTGATGAAGGAAAAAACTGAATAGGCTTTATGGAGAGCTTAATGACTTCGGTTTTTCCATCAAAAATCTGAATTTTGGTGTCGAAAGGTGGCCGGATTCATCATGGGAAGATCGAATGGTATTAGCCCCGTAATAATGTGTGCCTAATTCTCATTAATTCATGTTTTGTAACACTCTTGATCAAGGGCCTATATAAAGGGTTCTCCACATGAAGGAAAACATACAACACATTCAGAAATCTCTTCCTCTCTTTCGGTTTCTCTCTTGTTTCCGAAGTTCTTTGTGTTTTTTTTAGTTCGGTTTTGGTGATAGGGGGAAGGTCCCGAGTTCTAGTTCGCCGGACGGTTCCGATAGTATTTCGAAATACCGTCATTGTCGTTCTATCCTGAGAGACGGACATCGAACGTTACCTTAAACACTCGCCGGAGGGGACGAATATGTTTTAAAAAAAGTGTGGTTCACGTGTCTCGACATCCTTACCAATTCGTTTTTCCAAGTTTCGTAGAAATATTGAATTTGTGTTGTAACAATTTCATTATTTTGTTCTTCCAAAAGTTGTTATATATTGTTCTTCTTTGTATTTATTGCTACACACACTGTTCACGTGTTTTCAGTCGAAAAAAGCGTGAGAACAGTACCCGCATGTGCTTTCTATTATATAGATTCAGACTAATTGATCTTTGATTTTCTGAACTTTTTTTTTTTTGGATAAATCTGATTTTTTGAACTTTTGTCTAACTAGAATTGACAAATAGTATTTTGATTCAGATAGGTCTTTGTTTCGGGCAAGGCGGCAACCCCAGTAGGAGGGACAATTGAAATGGAGGGTGGATTGCTGCTATTACCTTATTTTGGCTATCATTTATTTATATATTATTTTAAAATTTGGTGTTGCAAAATAAGCATACTTGACCATACTCATGGGGGTAATATGGCATTGTTTGAGAGGGTCAAGTATGATTGGTGTACGTATGCTTGTGTATGCGGCCATTATATTGCTTTTTATTTCATTTGGGTGAGACCCGTCTAACATTAGTAAACTATCATAGCTGATATTATTCTGTTTTAACAGTTCATAAAATAAGGATTTCCATAATATATCATTTCATGTCGTTTGCATGGCCTGGTAAAACTCGGGTGCTCATGCTCTTCTTCCCTCTAAAATAAGGATTTCCATAATATATCATTTCATGTCGTTTTTCTTTTGCTACAACGGCCTCGCACATAAAACTGAGGAGCTTTCTACTAAAAGGGCCACCCTTGTCGGTACTAAAAATGTTTTAAATGTTAAAGTTGTTCAACATCACATCAAAATAAAAAAAAAAAAAATATAATATTGACAAAACTTGATACACGTCTATCAATTTAAAATAGAGCCTTATCGGCAGAGTATCATATCACGTCACAAAATACTCTTTAAAATAAATAGCAAGAAAAACTTCAATCATATTTTTTTGAATTGAATAAAAAAGGTGCACTTGCTAATTGCTCTGGACTTGAAAGATTAATTAAATTATTATACTTCTACATTGAGGATTGACATCTAAAAATACATCAATGACTTCGTCCGTACGTCAATGACTTAACTAGTTGTTTTTAGCTTCTCTGCTGAAATGTGAAAAATCGTACATTCAATATTTGTCACCATTGATCAACATCATCCTGTATGAAGCTAATCAAATAACTATAGTACGTATTACCCTGCTCGGGAAAACAATAACTAATGTACACAAGAAAGATTACAATCTCGACATCTTTCAGTATTCTAGGCATTAACATACCTTCAACTTATGACTAAGTCAGACTCCAGTGACATATAAGCTAGCTGCAAAAACAATGTCACGTTTTATGGCATTTGAAGCAGTTTCCATTTTCTTGTAGAGTGCTGAATTACCCATGATCGCTGCTGCATTTTTGAATTCGCGGCACGTTTCATCCAGCCGGACAATTGTCCGCACTATCATGCCTTCAGGAACATCTGTAAGCTCGCATATATCTGCGAAGGGAGTCCCCTGCCATCACAGAGAAAAGTAAGATTATGCAACATTCCAAAAGGAGATGGGTCAAAACAAAAGCACTTTCCAAAAGCAAACCTTTGCCCATTCATAAACCACTTCAACAAGGCCAAATTTGAGATTCTCTCTGGCATACTCTTCGGGGTTTATCTGAACTTTGAACGCAGCTTGGAGCTCGCCTAGTCTTATTGCTGTATCGTACAGTCTGAATAAGGAGGAAAAAACGAAAAAACGAGTCAAATGAGTGTTTAATTTCATCTCAAATTAAGACTTTCTTGTATCATAGAAAAAATTAAACCAAACATGTTATTGCAATTATGCATATGACCACAGCAATGCAAGCATGAACACCATAACCTCATTTCTCATACACTATTATTGGGAAGGAGAACCATGCAATTTGCAACTGGTATTTATGTTTATTGAAAATATAAATATAAGCATAGCTATATAATTTCATAATTCACCAACAGGGGACAGAGCGAGAGGTTCAACGGAAAACAAAATCATATTTCCTAATAACCATGATTCATGAATTCACTAATAGGGACAAACAAACCTAGAGCTTCATCAATAAAGAACTTAAATTCCGTACTGAACAGAAGTCAGACACAAAAAAGCAAGGACAACCATTTGAAATATGTAGAAAAGAAATACGAATCTTGGATGTGTGGTTAGGGGTGAGCCTGACCTCTGTTTAGCCTGAGACAACTTGGGGGTGAGGGAAGGTTCGGACGCATTCCTTTGCTGAAAAACGAAGGCGGACATTAGTGCCACAGCTTCTTCTGGTTCTAAGTCATCCAATTGATTCTCAAATAAACACTCCGTGCATATTAACTCCTCCCCTGAATTCATCTCACATGCAACACGGCCTTTTATTTGAACTACAAGGTCAGCATCAATACAGCCAATTTCCTTCAGCACATCAATCTACAAAATCACAAGTGAGAACATATATATTAATTGGACCCTGTGCCCATAATCAGACAAATTATACCATGTTGTCAACTGTCACAAAGAAAGATTCACATAAAGTAGATTTACCCGGCCCTGAAAATCAGGCATTTGTTGTAGAGCTTCATCCGACATTTGATATTCAAGTTTATCAACTTCCTCTTTGTGCCTCTTTATCTCTTCAGCTAACTTAATGTGCTCCTGCAGTTTTATGCACCCATGACACTTATTCTCTGACATCTTTCGCAGCAGGTTTTCCCATTTGTAGTACATTTCCACAAGAGTCATGTCTTTCAACTGCAAGTCTAAATGGAAATCAACACAATGAAGATGGTAAGGCCCAGAAAAATTTGGGAACAAACAACAGATTAGCACAAAAGAATTTATTATAATGGAAACACTTTATTGATTGAAAAGAACCCTATGATAAAATACAGAAATTCTACTGACTCTCCCCTTCTTGGAAATCCAAGACTTTCCCAGTAAAAACACCCCCAAAAATTTCCGATCGCCTTCCCTCAACTTCCCTTTACAGCTCTTGTCCCATACAACCTACTCATAACCCACTACCCAACTAAGTAAGCTGACTCATAATCCACAAACCAACTAACAAATCTCTAACCACTTACACATGACTACTAATTCATCAAACTAAACTATACCTATTTCCTTCTATTACACCTTATTACGACATACATATGTATACCTAATAGGAGGTCTACCAGAAGGTTAGTCTAAAGAGAGTAATACTAAGTTTTTCTGATTCTCCTAGTACGCTATATAGTAAACCCTGACAGTGAACTCTCCACAATATTTCACAAAATAAGAAAGTTTTGGCTATTTTTAAATTTGTGCCCTGAACTTGTAGGGTTTAGCAATTTGCCCTCTGAACTTTTAATTTTGGCAAGTTATCCCCTCAACTTGTAAAATTATTGTCATGTGCCCCATTTTGACAATGTTTGTGTTAAGTGTCGAAAAAGCATGTTTGACGTAGAATTCTAACATCCCAATTCAACTGCAGCACAAATCTTTCAATTTCTCAACTTTTAATCCCCCAACTCTAATAACCAATTTGAGCATATTTAGTAAAATGGGGCATATTGACGAGTTTAGGGAGTTGATTGTCAAAATTAAAAGTTTGTAGGGGCAATTTGCTAAATCACGAAAGTTCAAGGGGCAATTGTACCATAGTTTCATTTCACATTAAAACTAAACAACTTTAAATCCACCAAATTAATGCCCACTCGTTACCTTCATAAGACAAAGGACATACCTTTTATTGGATCTAGAGCGGGAGGATACTTAATTCCATCAGATTTTGTATCCAGAAGCTGTTGAACTGTCTTGGAGTAAGCAGCATTGCTAGCATCCTCAATAAGCCCAACCTGATCAATCTTTATTTTGCACTTGCATAAGCATAAAAACTCATTGTTATCAATACATCTAACCTCGTAAGCTGTTCCAGCAGCAACACCATTGTATGGTAATTTTATTTTAATAACACCCGATCCTTTGCGAGGAGTGACAGATGAACAATACTCTTCATCAAGACCACGCTTTGATTTGGGCATCACATAATAACCTTGTTGGAGATCACCACTTCTGCTATCTTGCAATTTACCACTCACCAGGGGAGTTTGCGTCATTGATGGCAATTCAGGTTTTAGTACTAAAACAATATACTGCTTCATATTAGTGGATGGTGTTTTCACAACAACTCCAAGTAAGTGGTCCTGTGCCTGCTACAAGTGCGTGATATACTGAGTTAGTACCTTAACTACCCGTGCAATACAAAGAAGTTGATAGTGCATTGTTTGTTTTTGACAATCAAACAAAAATAGTACTGAATCTTATGTTCCTAATGGAAAGAAAAAATAAAATAAAATAAAATAAAAAGACAACAACAACAACAACAACAGTTGCTTTCCCTTGCGTAAGTGTGCCAAATAGGAGGCCTATGAGAACCAACCATAAAAGCATCAGCAATTCAACTTTGGTTTGAGAGTGGATGACAGCAGAAGGTGCAATTTCCCCCAACTGCTAGCAAAATTTCAACAATTTTCTTTAGCTGTCCTAGTTTGATGTTTCAACTTAACATCAAATATAGTGACTCTAACTAATATTTTGAAAGATTAGGTAAAAACTAAGTTCATACTGCAAGTTTTGACGGGAATAGATATAAGCCATGTATAAGGACTCACTGATTGTGATTTCACAACTACCACTCTTCCAAGAGTAAGGAAATGTTGGGCAACAGAGTTTTGCATGACTGCCTCTGATATTTCCTTATTATACTTCTCAGCTTCTGAGTGCATCTCATAATATTCCTCAATGGCTGGCTCACCTTTTATACATCTACACCCAAACAGCCATGGTACATGATCCATCAGCCAAATATTCTTGCTCGCGTCTCAGGAAATGATTTGAAATGGTGTAGTAATGTCAGAATGAAGATATTATACTTATACAGTCAACTACAAGAAAGTACTGAAAGTAACGAAATCTAATCCATTGGATGACGTTAGAATGCGGCTTAAATGGCTGAACTGATTCATGCCTAAGCAACACCGAGAAACTTTGGGTGCTTTGCGTCAAATAAAAACAGCATGACACATAACGCAAACATAACAGTACAATTTCAGATAAGAGACTACTTAATATGTTAAAGCAACTGAGAGACTAGTATAGCACTATCTCAGAGCATAAAAGAGTAATATTTCTGAACTTGAAACAGACGCCTGATCAAAACTATTTCTCACAAGACATAACAAGTAATCGGTTTACTTGACATACTCTATTGCTTTTCTAGGCTGAGCAAGCTTTCGCATCAAAAGTTGCTGTGTTTCTGGTAGTTTCTTCTGAGTGTGAAACTCGGCAAAACTTCTTTTCAACATGTCCTCTACCTGCAGTTATGGTCCACAGAAAAATTAAGATAGAAACTTAAACTCATGCCTAGTTATTCTTCTCAGTTAAAGTCAAAGTCAAACTTACGATAGAAAAAAGGACCAATTCCCCAAGGTAAAACGGCAAAAAGAACATTTAACAAAAACAAAACCAAAATATGCTACATAGAATACTCCAAAGCATGCCAAATGCATAAGGCAGCCCCTTCATTGTGAATTGTAGAGCTAAAATTTACCTAAATTTACTTTGAGGATACCCTGCCAGCCGCCATCACAAACATCTAAGCTCGTTTTGTTAATAAAGACTATTCAAAATGTTAAAACGTGTCCAAGAAATGTTTAAACCCCAGCTCAGAGGAGAAAATCATGAAATGACTACGAGGTTAAGAAATTAATCCACTTGACTGACAATATTAACAACAGTATTCCAACAATACCAGTTTTGTTCTTGCACCTTCATAAGTTACAGGAAGTTAAGGATGAAGAGTAACCACATGTCTTAAGTTTGCACCAAAGTGCAGCATGCTTTAAGTTATTGCTTGTAAAATTTGAAAAGGGCTTCTAACTTCTTAATAAAACTTCCATAATTTCACTATCCTCAAATTCTTTCCCCGGGAAAAGAACTGTAAGAATGTTTTTCATTCACCTTCAATTCTTCAACACGAAGGAGATGTAGGATCATAATATAGGTCAGCCGAAACTGAGATTCCAGCTTGGTTGCACTTCCAACTATAACACGCTTTAAATCACTCTGTTCAGGGATTTCATCACGGCACATTATAACAACTGTACCAATTGTATCAAGCCCCCTTCTGCCTGCACGACCTGCCATCTGAGTGTATTCTCCAGGTAGTAATTGTCTAAACTCCTTGCCATCAAATTTCCTTAATGTATCAAAAACAACCTGCAAAATAAATAAAATTCAAAACAATGAAGTCGCATCTGTTACTAGGAGTAGCTGTAGAAAATGCATACTTAATGAACATTTACAACCCTTTACGTGTTGCTAATTAACAGAATGCATTGAAGACTTACTGTTCTTGCCGGGGCATTAACCCCCATTGCAAAAGTCTCGGTTGAAAACAAAACCTGTGAAAGAACAGAGAAATTAGCAACTGCAAAGATGAATAAAAAATATATAAATAAATAATCAAAAAAAAAAATCCGAAATTGCAACCCTTGCGTTCAAACACAACTTTGAATGAGCAGTATTTTTGTTAGCCTCCTAAGATCATCAGATGTAGCTTATCATTTCTTTTCTTTTCTTTTTTCGACTTTTGTTTTTTCGTACATATGCACACACACATAAAACATTAAAATAGTACGCAAGTAATGTAATTTTACCTTGATCACACCACGACAAAAAAGCATTTCAACAACTTCCTTGACAATGGGTAACAGTCCTGCGTGATGCACACCAATCCCTCTACGGAGGAGACTTTGAACTCTGACAATCTGCACAAGTGATGAATTCTTTTACATCCAAAGCCCAAAAACTATATCCCAGAAAAAAGAAACGATTGCAAATCCACCAAACCTGTGGTAGATTCCTGTCAGAGCCCTTGAGACGAGAAAATGCTTTGTCACAGAAAATACGAATCTCACTTTTCTCAGAGCTACTAGTGAGATCAGTCCCAGTCAAACTATCAGCTGACTTATCACATCGATTTTTCGAGAAACAAAATATAACCACCTAGACACCCAAGTAAATAGATAGATGATAATAAGTAACGAACCAAGAAGTTGCAGTTTTCAAAGAGCATTTCAATTAAGAAAAGGAACATTAACAGTGTACGCATGCATGAATATAAATTGCTTAATGACCATCTAGTACTCCTATAAGAATTAAAAGTTGACCCCCTACTCTTCGGTTCAAGTTGTGCCATACATAAAACAAAAATTCCTATAATAGCTCCACAAGTGCAGAAAAAATCAAAAGTTACATACTAATATAGCAGATACGGAGGAAAGAGGACGAAAAAGAGAAAGAGCCTAGCTAATTGACTGAGCTCACTGAACAAATCTATATAGCACTAGAGCATACAACACTTTTCTTTTTTAATAAGAAACACAATTTTATTGATGAAATCTTAACATACAATACTAAATTTTAATAATAGATTATAACATATTAGAGTGGAAGAACAAGGCTAAATTTTTTGTTACAAATTAAAAAAAAATTACATGGAGAAAAATGAATTAATCGAAAAATTGAAAACTTAAGAAGCTCCCTCTTCCTCTTCTTAGATGCCTTTTTCATCTTCTTTTGTTTCATTTCTATTTTTTCTTCACAAAATAAGAGAAAAAGAGTACTCCGTGGCTCCTCAAATCCATGGTATCACAATCACAATTGATTAAATTAACTCAGCATCAACTCAAGGAATAAAGCAGAAAATATCTTATACATCAGGGAATCATACTCATACAGGTAACAGAGATTTCTTTAAGAGCTTGTTGATAAGTGACAGCCACAAAGAGGCATCCGATCTCCTTAAACCCCAATTGTTGAAACCATTGCCATTGTTTTGGTTCCCTCCGCCACTTCCAGAAAACTTTCCTGAACCCTGGGAACCAAAGTGCTTATTCTGTTTTCCCCGAGTAAAATTTTCACGTTTCTGAGCTCGACTACTGTCATAAGCAGCTGAGCCTCCACTATGTGATCCAGTACCGCTACTAGCTACATTTTTTTTCTTGAATGCATCTTTAGCAACTCTCAGTCCCTGAGGCATAAAAATTTCATTTTCACATACCTTGTAGATTTCTCCAGAGTAAAAGACGCAGTGTTCCAATGGCACTGGTCTTTTTGTGGTCCTGAAGACAAACAAAAGTAATATACATTGTTTTTCATAACCAATTTAGAAAGCAAAGAAATCAATTTAGAAATGAAATTCAAAAGAGCAAAAGAGCAAATAAATCAAAAGAAACAAAGATTCACTACTAACCCAGTGACACGGATTTGCTTTTGCTTTGTACGTCCAATCCAGTCGGCAAACTCAACTGTGTTAGGTACCTGAAAATTGACAAGAAATGTTTCATGCATAGCCTGAGCCAGAGCAAATTTGTTAAAGGG
>CP050229.2:12859926-12894926 GCA_012066045.3 Morus alba | reverse complement strand
AGAAGGAGATTGATATTGAACCTTCTTTTTTCGGGTTTAGCAAAAAGTAATTAAAGAAAGAGGTGGGTAGGAGTATTTCTCTTTCAAAGCCATTAATGCTTTTTTCTTACAAAATTATAATAGTATTGTTTTAGTTCGAATCACATTATCTGATAAAATTAGAAAAGAAAATCGTGGAATTAAAACCCTAGCCATTAGAGTTTTAGAGAGAGAAAGTTAGAGAGAGACGCTCTGCAACAAGTTTAGAGGAGGAGTTTTCTGAGGTCGGTGGTTTGACTATTTGCCAGACTACTGGCCTCCAAAGTTTGTCGGAGAGATCGCATAGGTCACTGGTGTCGGGTTCGTACTTACAGAAGGGTGGTTAGTCACCGTCAGTTTTAGAGAGAGAACGTTAGAGGGAGGTGCTTTGCAACAAGTTTAGAGGAGTTCTCTGAGGTCGGTGGTCTGACTATTTGCCAGACTGCTGGCCTTTAAAGTTCATCAGAGAGATCGCATATGTCACTAGCGTTGGGTTTGTCACCGAAATGGAGTTGTTCAATGGGAATCAGTTTCTGGTCTTCTACCTTAGATCTAGGACGCGTTCGCCGCGGGATTCCGTTGAAACTCTACGAACTAGATCATGGAAGGGAGGCGAGGAAGGTGGTCTGGAGTGTATCGTAGTCGCCACTCGTTAGCAGAGTCGTGTCTCTAGTGCTTTTGTCACCATTTCAGGAGCTTTTCTCTGGTGCCACTCCTATCGTGTTTCACATACCTCATGCATTGAGGGATTCAATTTTGCTGGTTTAATTTCTTGGGATCTTTGTAGAGTTTTCTCTAGTTTAATGTTTTATGTTTTTATTTGTGTTATAATAACAGTGATGGTGTCCCCATCTACCTGCATTTGGTCTTGTCTATAGTAAGGGTGGCAATTCATGCTAGTGGGTTATGTCCATGTCAACCCGTTTATTAATCGTGTCAAAAAATATTAACCCAAACACGACCTATTTATTAAACATGTCAAAAATGTCAACCTAAACGCGACCCATTTATTAATCGTGTTAATAGTGTCAACCCGTATAATCCGTTTAAATTAATATATTAAATAAATAACTAATATAATAATGACTTATTTAATACGGTCAAGACATGTTTAACATATTTATAGGTCAATTTATGTTTTCCTTTAAGAAAAATAAATGAATTTTACGTACAAATATTAAAATTCACATTATTTATATTTAATATGTCATATAAACTTTCATGTTATATCACATATTATTAGATTACAGATAACACTGTGACACCCCTTATACCATCTTTTCAAGCCTTACTTACTACTAATCCTAAGGATGTGTCACAATAACTAACCTTCACTTTTCACTTATGCAGAAATTATGGTGTTTCAAAATTTTTACTTTAACAAGATTTCGTTAATACATCATTCTTATCAGGTTTTCTAGCCATAATTATAATTATACAGTCATCCAAGCTTTATGAGTTTAACTCTAAAACATATGTATTTACAAACCCAAAAGAATACGAGTGCAGCTTCTTTGGTCTGACCGTATGTACAACGGTCAACGAAGCCAACTCCCCTGCTTATTGTTCTACTTTGTTCTTACATTTACCTATAGTACATAGCAAACTTTAATGAGCTACAGGCTCAGTAAATAAAGCTAGTGTTAAACAATCTCATTTTAACATGCGCATGCATCACAACATCCTAGGTAACTTATGCCCATCAATTCTTACACTATATGCACGTGCACTATAGATCTCTAGGGCCCTCCCGGTACTGCCGTTGGCTTTTTCACAATCTGACCACCTGGTAATTTATCAACTCACAATATCAAGTTCCCCGTCATCACCCACCTGGCTCGAGGGAACGACCAACGCATTCAAAATCACAATTTCACAATGTAGTCTCTGTCATCACCCACTTGGCTCGAGAGACTTACACATCTCTATCACAATTTCATTAATCACCATATCACAATAGGAATCCTTTGAGAACTTGGCAATACCAGCCTATCATGCATGCTATTATGTGCTCAATCATAAGCAATTTAATAATCAGCGTGTTGCTCTACTTTGTGTACAATATATTAGCACAAGCATGTCTCCACAAAACATACACATTGATAATGTCACAAAAATTCACATAATAGCGTACTAGACATTCCATAGGAAGTCTATCAAACAAAGTTTACAAGTGTTGTAGAGAAGTCATACTCTACTTACCTAAGTTACTTGGCAAAATCCGAGTTTAACTCTCTTCGCCTCCTTTGTTCATTTTCCTTTACTGTCCAAAATAAACAAATTGGCCTTCATTATTAAAGCTCAATAGCTCAGCCATAAATCAATTTCTAACTCATAATCATATTCTCCTGAAAACTGTAATTTGGCAAATTCGTCGATCTTGACGAGAAAATTCATAAAATATTTTCTATATCTCCAAAAATTTCAAAATTAACTCCAAAAGAAATTAGACATGTATATAATTCCAACGAGCTAGCATAAGCCTAAATCTGAGATCTCTAAGTACCTCACAATCAGTTCTCAAGAAATTAAAATTCTGGTTTTTCTATTTTTGATAGCTTTTGAGAAGTTTATAGATGAAACTTCTAATGCACACAACTCGGACTACAAAACTCCAAATGACGTGATTCCAAATCCCACATGTCACTATTAAGATGTTCTAAATGGTAGTAATGATGGTTTAGATGTAGGAACCATAAACCATGAAATGGACATCTCGGTTTATTTTTCTTAAGTTTTCCTTGAAAATGGACATCTTGGTTCTTGATCTTAAAGTTTTCCTAAAAAATGCTATTTGAGCAACTGTTATGGGAATATTTATAAAATATTCTTTATAGCCTCACAAAGTACAAAATCAATAACTAATCGAAATAGAAATCTAGGACTTTTCAAAGAGCTGTCATAAACTTAGTTTCGGGTTAATTAATGAATTCAAAAACATGTCAAACCAGATCAAAACATGCTGATTTTTCTGCAGAATTTACAAAAATCATGCCTAACTTTAAAAATTGCATAACTTGAGTTATAGTTATCCGTTTGAGGTGATTCTTGTGGCTATACGAAGCATATAACATATATTTTATGGTTCTGAACACAACTTACTTTAAAAGTGCATTAAGAAAATTCAGTTCTCAGTTTTTCCTCTAGATATCATGAACACCTAAGTTTATGTTTTTAACTTCATAACCAACAAATCTTATACGAACATCCTCAATCAACAATTTGTTAGTATATGGTACCTCATGCTAAAATCAAAACATTATTCAATCATTTACTCCCAACCAAACACTCAGCCATCGAATGATTTTTTTTTTTTCCAAATAAACCTTTACTTTGAACTCTAGCTTAAATCACCCATTTTCCTCCAGGAATTGCTGCAGCCCTTTTTTTTTTTTAAATCAGATTGTTGCAAAAGAGTAATTTCCACCATTGAGACGGCTTGATTGTGCCTTTCCTAATACTCCTTAGGTAAGTTACAAGATTTAGAGACCAAAAATATAGAAGAACTACACTTTGAGCTCAAATTTACATATTAAAAGTTGGGCCTTTGAAAGAATCTGAGAATGGGGTTTTGAGGGAAGCTTGTTCCTCCTTTCTTTTGTGATTTAAGAGGCTAATATGGCAGGGTTATCTCTGGTTTTGAAGTTCGCAAAGCATTTGAAGAAGGCTTGGGGAAAATGATAGAGTTTCTCTTTAATGCTCTTAGCTCTCAACGTGGCTAAGGGAGAGAATTTGGTGGCTTGGCTGAAGCTCTAACCATGCCACGTGAAAGGTTAGTTGGCCCTTTTTTCTAGTATTGCAATATGGCCTCTAAATATGAAGATTCTTACAATCTTACCCCCGAAAGCCTTGCAATTTAATCATTGAGCTCTTTTATCATTTCTCTTACAATTCTTTAATAAAAAATTAATGCAGAAGTTTAAACCCGAAAATTAGGACGGTACAATTCGCTATAACATACAAAAGTTTCTTCCCCGAAACTTAAAACCAAACTGGGAAGTTCTTTCTCATATCCACTTCTAACTCCCAAGTCGCTTCTTCGACTACATGATTCCTCCAAAGGACCTTACAAGTAAAATGGGCTTGTTATGCAATTCCTTCTCTTTTCTATCCAGAATTTTTCTAGCTTGTTCTTAGTAAGATAGTTCTGGATCCACATCTATCGTTTCATAACTCAACACATGAGATGGTTCCCACAAATATTTCTGTAGCATGGACACATGGAACACATCATGCACTCTAGACAGTCTCGGTGGAAGGGCTAGTCTATATGCAGCTTTTTCTATGCGCTCAATAATCTTAAAGGGCCTAATACCTAGGGCTTGATTTACCTTTCTTTCCAAACTTCATTACTCCCCAGATTGGTGCAACTTTCAAAAATACCTTGTCACCTATTTCAAATTCAAGTGGTCGTCGTCTTTTATTCGCATACTTTTCTATCGATCTTGAGAGACTTTCAATCTTTTCTTGATTTTCTTGATAGCTTCATTAGCTTGGTCCACAACTTCTGGACCCAAATATTTGTGTTCTTCTGCTTCATGCCAGTGTATCGGTGAACGACATTTACGACCATACAAAATTTCATACAGAGCAGCTTTGATGGACTCCTGGTAGCTGTTATTATAAAAAAAACTCAATTAGAGGAAGATATCTACTCCACAATCTCTAGAAGTCTAACACGTAAGGTTTTAATATATCTTTCAAGGTCTGAATAGTACACTCCATTTGACCGTCTATCTAAGGATGCATCGCGATACTAAACTTCAATCTTGTCCCAATGCCTTCTTGTAACTTATTCTAGAATATCGATGTAATTTGTTGTCTATGTCAGAAACTATAGAAATTGGGACTCCATGTAGTCTCACTATCTCTTGTATGTATATTTCTGCTAGCTTATCAACCGTATAAATTGTTCTCATTGGTCGAAAGTAAGCCGATTTGGTAATTTTATCCACTATGAGCCAAATTGAATCATGTCCCGTCACGGTTCTCGGCAACCTTAAAACAAAATCCAACATAGAAAAAAAAAGTAAATTGAGCATGTAAATCAAACATAGTAACTACTAAATATTTACACTTAATTAGATATCCCATAACTCAGATTTTTGATTTATTGTCACTTTCCTCATCACATTATTCACAGGCACAAAACTCTCTTAAATTCTTATCTCGATGTTGCTGGAGAATTAATAGCGCCATAAATATGGATGACACTCAAGCCTAGAATAAAAAAGGAAATATATTGTTGATATTAGATGTTTTGAATGGCAAAATTCTCTCAATTAATTATGTCCAACTCAACTTAAAAAAAAAATGTCTAGCTCAATTTTAAAAAAAAAGTGCTAAAGTACAGCTTTACCCATGACCACCAACAGATAATCACAAACAATTTAAAATTTCAAAAATTATAGGATTATCTTCTAAAAGATCTTAACGTTTAAATTCAAATTAAATATGAGGATAAATATCGATATTATATGGATAAAATAAGAATTAATTTCATAAATACCTCCAGAACTTTGTAGCTTATTTCAACATGCCTCTTAAATTTAAAAATTATGCATTTCATCTTTTAAAGTATGTACCCCAATTAAAAATATCCCTACATTCGTAAAATTAACAAATTGAAGACATGACATTAATTTTTTTTATAAATGCCTCTCAAATTATTAATTTTTAAGTCAACTTACCTTAAATTATTACTTTTGTGTCGACGTGTCTCTAATTTTAAAAAGATCCGGGCTCAGTTGACACAAAATCTATAGTTCAAGGAATGTTTATGAAAAATACTAGTCATATTTTTTTATATTTTAAGATGTGAAATGAACTATTTTTTTTAATTCAATTGACATGTGTTGATACCCAAAATTTTACAAGATATCGGCTCGGTCCAAATCGAATGAATACAGCTCTAGGTATGGTACGTGGACCCAAGTCACATTCGGGGACTTCTATGTGGGTCGTGGTTTGGCAGGTCAAGGAATGTGATCGGACCCATTTTATCCGGTCCAATTAGACCCCTGGCCCACTTGGGGTGGTTCTGGATCTATGAGGGAATTAGGATAATGTGGGTTATGGAGGAAATTAGATAGAATAAACCTATTAGTCCATTACCTTGCAACTGAGACACACGACAACATTTCTCCACGTCTTTCTTTTCCTTTTTTCGTTCAAACCTTTCTACCTTCCAGGCAGCACAAAAAAAAAGGACAGAATATATATGAAGGAGAGGAGGGCAACCTCTACCACTCCCTGACTTCACCAAAAATGGCCACTGAGCCACGTCTGGCCGTCCTGCCACTCCATGACTTCACCCAAACTGGCCACTAAGCCACGTCTGGCTGCCCAAGCGCGTCTGGTCGTCCGGCCACGTTTGGTTGCCTAGGCACGTCCGGCTGTCCGGCCACGTCTGGCTGTCCAGCCACGTCTGGCTGCCCAGCCACATTTTGCTTCCTAGTAACCTATTACATTCCATTTTGGGGTAAACATTCTCTTGGGAGCATCGAAAGCTACCCCTAAATCCCACTGAAAATGTCTTACCGACGGGGACCAGTGGGGGGATTTCAACCAACATCTGAAACGGCCGGCGGAAAAACTTCCCTCCCTTTTTTTACCACAAGCCTGGCCTATAAATACCATTGCCCAAACCTCTCAATAGAGACAAAGGAAAAACAATACACGAGAAAAGAAGGAGAAGGCAAATCAAGGTATTCTCTTTTAACTCCTCTGATTTTCTGGTTTCTATCAGAGCGACCGACGGAGAATCATATTCTCCATAACTTCCGGTGGAGTCCCTCTAGAACAAGTTTCTAGGCGTTCTCCCTATTGGAAGTGGTAACAAAGGCTCTTGAAACACCAAAAGCCCTTAATCATAGCTTAACACCTCGAGACTGATTGTTTCCCGCACTACGTATGTGGGGTTCATTTTATTCACAAACAGAAAAATATAACTCCGTTATCCACTTAGAAACCTCCTCCATAAACCGGTCACGTTCCTCTCCCACACTATACACTCGCTGGGAGATCCCCATCAGAAATTTCTCAACGTCACGGAGTTGAAGCCGCAACGGGTGTTACCCTTAGATACTGTCTTCCTCAGGGACGTCCGGGTTTTGCTTACGTTAGCCGGGGCCAACCTCATCATCCCGCCTACCGTCGACGCCAGGAAGGACCCTCAATAGCTCTTCAGCCACGTTAATCGATGAGTGCACAGTCACAGCGAACCAAACGAGGCCACGAGTTTTGCACCTCCCACGTCGACATGCCCTCCCCAAAATAGCCCCAACAACATGTTGAAATATGGTACGAAATTCAAAAGGCATTTATGAAATTAATCTATAAGATAACTCTAGGCTTTGGATTCTATGACTATATCTTGCAATTATTCAAATGTGTATTTTATCTTTAAGACAACATGAATATTAAAAAAATAGAGAAAAGTTTATGTTTAGGGGACTAAAACTCTATTAGGAAGCCCTAAGTCTAGTCTTTGGCAATCACGCCTAAGTTCTTTGTGTATTCTCTCTAAATATTGATTCACTCAAACACTATAGTGGACGTAACTCTCATATTAAGAATAAACCATTTTAAATTCTATCTAAGAAAAGTGGTGACCTTAAAACACCATCGAGAGTTGATCACTTACATCGTGGGTCTCGTTGACAACCTATCATCAAAGGGCTTTAAAGAGAATTGCCATAAGTTTAAGGTTTGGATTAACATATGCATGGGGATATAAAAAATTGCAAAGAATACCACAGCCACATCATCACACTATATTTAGAATACCAAATATACCCTTAGGATACTGATAAGTATCCAACCACAATACCAATATCCAACCAAAATACCTAACCACAAAACCGGTATCCAATCAAGATACCCAGCGGACAACTGCTAGTATTAGCGGCAGTAGTCGCCGCTAACTACGAACCACAAGCGCCAATATTGGCAATATTTTCTAACTGAAAGACCGATTGGTGTCCGCATGAATACTGGTTACTGACCGGTAACCACCGATACCGGCATGTATCGCCTAATTTTGTTAGGAATCGTAGTTACCGGCAGTTGCCAACCAGAACCGGCAATATCTGGACAATACTTGTGGTATCCGGGTCAGTAACCAGCAGTATCCGGGTAAAAACACCATAACACACTCCAGATCAGAGAAAAAGTTTACGAACAAAACAAAAAATCCAAAGATTTCCAACAAATCAGAAATCAAAATTTCATTAAATGCATTATGTACGTGTGATATTATACAGACTTTGTTTAACTATAATTAACTTGGTAACTCTCCAAATCTGCAAGGTAGGAGCAAAAAATACTAGTATTGAACTGGCCGGTCTATGACAAATTTCGCCACCATAAGGACGAAAAATTAGCCGCAACTTGTACAATAACGATGAATAGAAAATAGAGAGAGAGAAAAGAGGGAAAAAAATGCCCAATGGCAGGACAAATCCATTAGGAATTTAGGACATACCATCAATGTTACTCTTAAGTTCGTAAGAAGAAATTCTGGAATTCTCAAGAACCCAAAATTGTCAACAAATACACACTTTGGAACTTCTACATTGTTTCAAACACTCTTAATGCGCTATCATAAAGTGTCACTACTACATAATAGTGACTAAATAAACCATATTTTTAAGCTCATACAGCATATCTGTCAGCACTAAACATTCTAACCAGTGCGCTGCATATCATCTTTTCTTAAAACCATATTTCTTGCGTTCATAGAACAAATCTGTCTTGGCACTCCCTAAATTAACAATCTTGGGGCATCCATCCCTATCTTTCTCCTGCTGTGTACACTCCTTGCAGTAGTAGGCATCGGAAATTCCAACGCCTCCGCAGATGACACACCGACCCTGAAACGATCCATAGTTGCACTCGTCACAGACCCGCACAAGAGTGCATGGACGCACGTAGGAATCACATATCACACACTTCCCGTCACACTTCTCGCAAAGCCGTCCGATGGCAATTCCTGGCTGCTTGCGGCACATGATCAGATCGGGATGATGCTTAGCCATGATTCCTGTAAAAAGTTCTCAACTCCCGAATATAACAACTATCTGCAGACAGATGATTGGTGAAGGAGTTAGACATGAAGAAGTCAGTAATCAAATACCCTTAAAAAAAAAAAAAAAAAAAAAAAAAAAAAAAAAAGAGAGAGAGAGAGAGAGAAGAAGAAGAAGAAGAAGAAGCTCAAGAGATAATTATGAAGAACCAATTGCATCTATGTGTGAACAGAGCACATCCTTTCTAAAGAAAAATAAAAGAGAAATGAAGCACCTCACATCCAAAGTTAGACATACGATTGTGTCACGTCAGAAACATATCAAACGAGAGAGGATAATATCATAATAAGAAATGACTATAACCCCGACAATAAAACTCTCACAAACTTTTAACAGACACCTTGTCAAACTGAATTAAGGACGAGCTTTAGATAAAAAGGAACAACACAGAAAATACAAACCAAGAACTTCCAAAAAATGAAATCTATAAGACTTTATGTGGATAATACACCTCGTCACCAACATTGGAAAGTGTCTATGATCCTAAAAGAACTAAGAACATAAAACTTTCACATAAGAAAACCAGACATAAAAACCTGCTGTAACTTTTAGTGGAAACTTATACAACTCCAAGGTGACAAGGTCTCTACTTTCTTCCACGAAAAGACCATAAAATGAGAAATCTAGTCGGGGATTAGAACATACAGTCTCCAGACATAAAGCACGACATATAAAACAAAAAATTATCATTTCAATTCGTTTTCCGTCCTCCTAGTTAGACATCAGGACAAAAAATTTCCAGTCACAGAAAACAAGGATAAAGATAATTATTCACACTATAATCCAACACAAGGCTTAAACTAAGGGTGCACATAGTCGGGACAGGTTTAGGTTTTGGGGAGGTCAGGGTGGGATATGTTGAAACTGAAACCAGCCGTTACACTTTGCAGTCGGGTACCCTATCGGACCTCTTTGGGGGAGCACACAAGAATAGAACTTAAAGATAATATTTCCATATATTTATACGAAGATAGCAGAATTTTTTGCCTATATAATAATTTAAAAGTACACACTAATGAAATTTAAATAAGTTAGCACATGAAGTACATAATCACATATAGCATTAATGACTAATAAGCAAAAAACCTTGTTCAAAAAAAAAAAAAAAAAAAAAAAAAAAAACAACTCAAATACAACACTAATAAGTAATCATGGCAGCACATGAAACTTTAAGCATGGTTTTTCATTTTCATGTGACAAAAAATTTATGATTCCAGTTTCCAGTTTCCAAAGACAAAAGACTTTCTTTTTTTTTTTTTTTTTTTTTAAGAAGAGAATAGTATCGAAAGATATAATCCAAGGTGGAAAGAAATCCAACCAAATAATATCTTTTTTCTATTCAAAGAGCAAGTAAGAATAAATCATGTGATGTTAGGAAAACAACACATAAGATTTATTTAACTGCCTCAAAGAAGAATAAAGACATAAAGATCATGTTGTTAAAAGATAACATTTCGAACTTGCAAAGTATATAGATATATGAAAAAGTATTTAAAAAAAAAAAAAAAAAAACCTAGATTATTGAAATTTTAAGAAAACAAGAGGGATGAACTTATCTGATATTGAGATAGGATTACGATGACCTCGGAATATGAGTAAAGCAAGATGTTAATAAGGATATCGGGATTTATATTCAACCAAAGTTGAATACTAAACCGCAATTAAATTTACCCGTGTATGTAGAGGATTGCAGTATTTAACCAACGTTGATTTTGCTTTTTTTATTTACTTTATATTTATATTTTATTTTTCTATTTTGTTTTATTTATGTAAGAGGGAGTAAGGAAGGATGGCCTGGCCTTCCTTACCAGCCTCTTTTTAATACATAGCAAAGTAAAACACTAATAGGGAATAGAAACCAGTAATAAAAATAAGACTAGTTGTGATAGATATAGGAGCAATTATTGACTTTTGAAATATATAAGTAATTGATGAAATCCAGTTATCCTAATAAGGGAGAAATTTTTGAAAATGTTTGAGAATATAACGGAGGGAAAAATTTTTACAAACTATTTAAAAGAAACTGCAATATTAGCATACATCTACAATCAAGATAATAGTGATAAGATTTAACATTAAAAATATATTAAAATATATCTTTAAAGAATTATGAAGATGAAAAAGAGTAACTTATAAGGAAAGACCTTTTTTTTTTATTTTTTTTATTTTGTTGAAGGACTTATGAGGAAAGTTAAGTAATGTAGCATTTAAAAGTTCATTAACTTTTCTGTTGTTTAATATAAGAACTAAATATAATGATAAGAAGTTGTCATCATAATAACTAGATACTATTGAGTAAAACTTTAAGAAAAGAACTATAGAAACACCCATAGGGAGACTATTTAAACACTTACATGAAGAGACTAGTGAAACTCAAGAGGAGAAAATATTACACTGACGAAAGAAAATTGTGATGTACGAGAATAATATTAGTTGTAACAAAACAAAGAGAGAAAATATAAGAGTAAAGTACAACTATGATACAAGACAATGGCATAGGTTATTACATGCAGATAGACAGCAACATGTGTAGCAGAATGAGAGTCAATTGGAAAAATCAATTAGGTAAAGGAACAAGTATAAAACCATGGCATAATGCAACAAGTGCACAAACTAATTGAAGAAAAACCCAGATAAACAAGGATAAACTAAAAGATATTTCAAGAAAGAAATGCCATATAGTAGGAATCCAGATGGATTCCAGAAGCAGCTCCAACCAAATCTAGTTACCAAACAAAGAAAGAGGAAACTAATCCTAATCTATACAGATCATCAAAAACCATTCACGCAGTAATTAATACAAACACCTAATCTATAACATATTCAGGGCAGTATCGATATTACTATATTATTATAGTATAGACATAAATTAGTCAGAAAAACATAAAAGAAATTGTAGAACTCACTACTTTCTAAAGTAACGGGAAGATAATCAATACATCATACTAAAACAATCAAATTATACAAAGTAGTACATACTCCAATTGAATTACCCAAAGCAAAAACAAATTTACATAAACAAACTTCTAAATGTGAAAAACAAATTCTTAAAATAAAGCAAAATATGAACAAGCGATGATAAAAAATACTTGTAAATCCATGAGATGAGACTCAAACCGAAAGGATCCAATTAGTGATTAAAGGCAATGCTGCGTTAGAACCATACATAATCACTTCCAATCAAGGGTTATTAGAGATATCACTCAGCACCAAACAAGAGTTGAACACAACTTTCAAGATAAAGTAAAGGATTGAAAGGTAAAGTAGCATATATATTTTCCATAGGCAGGCAGAAAGAAGAAAAAATTGATTAGACAGACAGA
This sequence comes from Morus alba, assembly GCA_012066045.3. NCBI lineage: Eukaryota > Viridiplantae > Streptophyta > Magnoliopsida > Rosales > Moraceae > Morus > Morus alba. The sequence goes on along the minus strand of CP050229.2, from coordinate 12,882,499 downwards.
AAAACCATTTTCGGAGTAGAGGCAATCGAAGGAACACAGGGACCAGAATGAGCAATCGAAGGTGACGCTGAGAGAGAGAACGAGAAAGAGAGAGAGAGAGAGACCTTTTCGGAGTAGAGGCAATCGAAGGAAAGCGGGGACCAGAATGAGAGCAATCGAAGGTGACGTTACTTCCTTGGGGGACCTTTGCGGAGTAGAGGCAATCGAAGGAACGCAGGGACCAGAATGAGAGCAATCGAAGGTGACGTTACTTCCTCATTGAAACTCAGCAGAACTCTACCCTCAATTCCTCCGATTTCGTTTTTGCGCATTAGAACGTGAACCGAAAGTATTATTCCGAGATTAAAGACGAGAACTTTACCAATTTCTTAGACGAGAGCAGTGAAATCCAAGAAGAAGATTTGCTGCTGTTGTAAATGTTAAGGGAACCTTTGTTGTTGTGTTTCTGAGTTTGACTATAAATGTAATGGAAACCCTAGTCCCACACCGAAAAGGAAAATGCCAAACGGGACGAATTGAGGGTTGAGTTCTGAAAGCAATGATTGTCAAAGACTAAATACTCTTTTTTACATTATAATTTGAGGTTTCATGTGAAATTTATATTCCAAAAAACACCCTAAAAATCAGGTTCTCAAACAACTGTCCTTAGTACGATTAACAATCTAATTAAAGAAATAAAGAATCAAACCAAGAATGAATATCCAAATGTTTAACAAATCTAATCCAATATCAAAATTGCGAAAGGATGATTACCAGAGACGGGAAGGTAAGCGGCGAAGGCTAGGGTTTCGTTCTACACCACGAAAGAAACGACTCCGATTATCAACTTCCTGGAATAACACCGGAAAAAAATAGTTAACACCAACTTCAAAAGCAAATGGGCTTAGTAAAATCAAAGAAGAAGAAAGAGAAAGGCAAAGAATTGCTAACCCAAGCTCGATGGCGACGGTATCAATGTCGGCGTCGTTTTCCGGCGAGCTTGTGTCAACGGCGGAGAGAAAAATCCAGACACAGGGAAGAGAGTTGTTTCTGCGATATTGTGGCCCGTTTAGTTTCGTAATTCGATATTTTACTTTGAGTTAAAATGTAATTTAATATGAAATTTTTTTATTATAATAAAAAAAATTAGACTGTTAGTTTTTTATTATGATAAGAGTCGAATTTTAAATTGAAATAGTGAAATAAACGGGCCTCTATATACGCAGGAAAATGAAATCTAGAGAATTCGAGACAAACTTTGCCGGTCAAGTACGGCTAGGCCCAACCTTTACCTAGGCCCAAATTCTGTTTTGAGCTCTACATCAAGGTCACCCATTGGGTGACAGACTTTTCATGTTTTATCACTCACCGCCATGCTAAGACGTGGCACGGAATTGCCATAATGACTATTGGTCTGGGCCAGGATTAGCAAAATAAAATAAAGGGAAATAGTAGAAAATAGGCCAATATGAAAAGTTTAAGAAATGAAATATGCCAATTTTTAGTTATAGAAATTAATAGGCTATAACTTGTCAAGTTATGGTTCATAACCAGATAAGTTATGGACAAACTTGTCAAGTTATGGTTCATAACCAGACAAGTTATGGACAATTATGAATAATAACTTGTCAAGTTATGGTTCATAACCAGACAAGTTATGGACGAAAATAATAATTTAGCCTATTTATTAACTTATGTAAACTATTGGCCTATTAATTTTAATTCATCTCAAATTTTAGCCTATTTTCCTCTTTCTCCCTAAAATAAAATAGGTCTAGTCCAGCAGATTTATTGGTTATACATGAAACACGTGAAAGGCACGATAAGTACCTAGCAAATTAAACACCGGCACAATAAGCAACACCCAAATAACACAAAAAAAAAAAAAAAAAAAAAAAAAAAATTGATTTTTTTTTATCATGTATGCTTTTAATTTTCTCATGAGATTTATAATACACGCTTTTTATAAGATTTTATCTTATACTTTTCGTCATGTATTGTTTCTTTAATAAAATATGCTTTGTTTTGTTAGCAAATAATAATTTTTATTGTAGTAAATTTTTATTTTCTTGTTTTATTTTCTCCTTTTTTTTTTAAATATAAACTGTGTATTGGATACAAGTAAGGCACAATAAAAGAAGAAATGAATCGCTTATCTAAACTTCAAGCCATGAATCATCAAAAGGCTCGGAACAGCTTAACACAATTATTAGATAGGTTAAGCATAATCTATATTGCTAATGAACCCATAATCTATATCGCTTGTTTCACGCATTGCCACACAGCAATGCAAAAGATCAACGGGGTCCAAAGAAATTAAAAAAGGTTTTGAAAGTGACAACACAAGAATGTTAAGGAAACCCCTAAAAGCAATATTCGAAATATCACTTTCACATCGCCAACAGTATTTTTTAGATTTTTTGTTTTTTATAAATTACAAATGTATTTCTCTGGTTCGTTTGTTTATTTGTTTGTTTTGAAAAGCTAAAAATTCTTTGTTTGTTTGTTTGTTTATTATTATTTTTTTCCTCTCTTTGGCATAAAACTAACCCTCGGCCTTTCCTAAGGAGTAGCATAACAATATCTTGGAATAAAAATAAAAAAAGGGGGGGCATAAAAATCTAAGGATCGCTAAAATATCTTAATGTACGAACCCTACCCCTCGGCATCTGCAAAAACCAAGGATTAAAACAAAATAAAAATAAAAATAAATTAAAGCACTTATTATCAAAGTTTCCAACTTTTTTAGATTGAAATACCATTCCGATTTCCAAGTATGCGGCTTACTTTCAGGTTGCTAAACTAATGAGAAACAATGAACCAGTGACGCTTTTTGGAGTTGTTTTTTTGAATGTAATTTAAATATAATTTTTTAGTTGAATTTAAGTTATAACTTAAGTTTAAGTTAAAATTTAAATAAAATTAAATAAAATTAAATAAAAGTAAAATTTAAAAGAACGTAAATTTAAATAAAATTGAAATTTAAGTTTTTGTTTTTAATTTTATGAATAAAAGAGCATGAATAAGTTCTCCTAATAATGCAGGGGCAACTTGTTTGGTGATTCTCTTTTTAGATGTGTATATTTGTTCTGAAAAATACCGTATACGTACTGTCTCACAAATATTAGAATATGCTGTAAATCCATCTACCAGAACAGAAAAACTACACCAAAATGGAAAAGAACAAGACAATGGACAATTTGTCCCACTAAAAAGGTGAACGTACAATTCTAAAAGAATTTGGTCCCTACCAATTCCCATCCCTTGAAACGACAGGTCCCATGACCAACCACGAGTAAAAAAAAAAGAGGAGAAAGCCTTTTTCTCAACCAGAGTGGCCCACATTTTTAACCTTTTTCACATCTCTGATGACAGACCATGCAATTTTCAGAGATTTGTAGGGCCGGCTCAAGCGGACAAACGAAGATAGCAGGGAAGGGGCCAGATGGACACGTGTCAGAAGAAGAGACCAAGTGCGTGGTCCCCTCCTTGTATTAGAACAAACAAAGTCTTTCAAGAACTTATTCCTCGGTATCAAAATAAAAGTTTTTATATTTTAACGTTTTGTTTGTCACATTCATGAACTTATTGTAAACCGCCACCACCATTTTTTTTTTCTTCTTTTGCCATTTGTAATTTCCTCTCCCCAAACAATGAGCAACACCAACCTTGAATCCTACCCTCCTCCATTCCGCCCTTCATCAAAGCCATTAGTAGTAGACCCACCTGCGGACCGAGTTGATGATGATGATACTGATGACTCGGCCGAGTCGGACTCAGACCCAATACCCATAATTGATTTCCAAAGCCTTGTTGGATTGAACAAGGACAATAATGACTGTCACAAGCTTGGAGAGGCGTGTAAGGATTGGGGTCTGTTTCGTTTGGTCAACCATGGGGTTCCTCCTGACCTGTTGAACAAGCTTGAGGACTATGCCAGAGAGCTTTTCTATCTCTCTTTTGAATCCAAACAGGCCCTATTCACAACCACCACTCCTAATCTGTCCTACTTCTGGGGTACTCCTGCACTAACCCCTTCTGGGGCTGCCCTATCCAGGGATCCCCAAAATATCAATTGGGTTGAAGGACTCAACATTCCTCTTAGTCGACTCTCCCAACTTCAACCTCAGCAACACCCTACGGTCACTCTTACTTCTTTCAGGTAAGCCTAATTATTTCTCTTCTTCTTCTTGTTTTCTTTTTTTTTTTTGTTTTTTGTTTTTGTTTTTTTCTCCCTTCTCTTTGTGTAGGCGTACTTATAAGCTTTCTTGCTCTGTTTGGTTCATATATTTAAATAAAAAAATTGAACAAAAATTTAAACTCTTTATGAAAAAAAAGTACTCTAGTAAAATAGTTTAAATTGTTGTTCAAACCTGAGAAACAAATCGGCTTTAATTAGGATTTTTTTCATTTTTAGCTTGGCCGTAGGGATAATTAGGTTTTGAAAAATAAAAAGAGCTATATTAATTGATGAACTTGAAATCTTGATCCTTTGTGTGTGTGTGTGTGTGTGTGTGTGTGTGTGGCGCAACCGTGTAAGAATATTGGATGTTGGATGTGTAGGTCATTTTTTGACATGAAAGTTTTGACAGCATATATCATGCGATTCACTTTTTAGTCATAAAGACGTGATTATTATTATTATTATTATTATTATTATTATTATTATTATTATTTTATTATTATTTTATTATTATTTTATTTTATTTTTTATTTTTCTAAAGGAAAGGAAATCTCTATAATATATACTTTCTCTTCAATTTTCGATAGTTAAATACTTATTCTCTCTCTATAATATGCCGACAAGACCTTTGATAGAAGAGTACGGAAGGCACTTAGGCAGACTTGCAACAGCCATATTCGAGGTCATGTCAGATAAGCTTAATATGGACACAAGAGATAAATCCAAGCCCAGCTTGTCAGAATCCACTGGCTTAATACGTGTTTACCGGTATCCACCTTACTCCAAGGACGACGTCGACGACAACGACAACGTCGACGACAACGACAACGGTGATCACACTGCATGGGGAATGGACGTACACACAGACAGCTCAGTGCTGTCCATACTCAACCAAGATCAAGTTGGTGGACTTGAAGTCCTCAAAGAAGACCAATGGTTTACTGTCAAACCTGTTTCCAACACTCTCATTGTCAATCTCGGAGACATGATGCAGGTTTTAATTATCCGTCAGATTTTCATCAGATTCCGTTACATTCGTTTAATTTAATTCGATGAGATTTCACCTTTTTACTAATTGGGTCATGTGTGCTTTGTCGCGTTGTTGATGTTGTTGTTGTGTAGGCAATTAGCAATGACGAATACAAGAGCGTGAAACACCGGGTGAAAGTAAATAAGTATAAAGAGCGTTTGTCAATATGCTACTTTGTGTTTCCCGGTGAAGAAAGTGTGATAAAAAGCTCAAAATACAAGCCTTTTACGTACAATGATTTTCAAGCGCAAGTGCAACGCGATGTCAAGGCCCTTGGCTACAAGGTTGGGCTTGAAAGGTTCAAAATCACTAACACTTTTACGGAGCCTTGTTGAAGTGGACCCAACAAATTTTTGTTGTCTCTTTTCCCTTCCTTTTTTCTAGTGCAAAAACACTCTGGTTTTTTTGTTTGTTTGGTCATGTCATTCGTCTAATTGCTAATCCAAGCCGGCCTGTATATGGCTTATTGGCTTTCCTGTTTTCCTTTTATGTATGCGTTCATTGTTTAGCGGATGACATTGTTGTCAATTGAGACTTAAAACAAAGAGCATTACGCGGTCACTCAAATCGAAAGAACACATAATCCACACCCAATTAGGAGTTGACTTCTGGTTGGACTTGGTCAATATTGGGTATGTTGTGTCATGTTTGGCACGGGTTGTTTGATATTAACTATGTGTTTGTTTTTCAACTAAAATTTGTGGTTTAAGTTTAAATTTTTTTAAAAAAAATTATGAGAACCGCTGTAATATAAAGAAAGGTTTTTGGTTCAAATCCGTAAAACAAATACATGCTAAGTAACTGTATTTTATTTTATTGTAATACATTTTGAGTCAAATGCATTGATACTTGTTTTTATTTTTGCAATTATAATTATGTTGGTGGTAGCTTTTGCTTATTTTCGTGATAAATAACTTTTCCAATTTACAAACTTAATCTTCTCCATTAAAAAATAAAGAAAGAAATAAAAACCTTTCGTCTTCTTCGTAAAGACAACATAAAGCTTCTGCAAAAACTTTACGAGTATTTTAAGCTAAAAAAGAAAAGAGAGCAACCGAACAAACTCCACGTGCATATGCGGGTTTATTCTCATTCATCAATGATTGAACATCTTGAAAAAGAACACCAAAAAGGCACTTGGATTCCTTTATACATGCATATGCCTGTTGCGGTGGAACATTTATAGATTTACAGCTAATCGATCTGTTACCAAAACAATCGATGTGTGTGCGCCTCATAGTGTGTGTATATATTATGTATAAATACATATATATACATCTATATATATATATATATATATATATATCTGTGTGTTTGTTTGTAGATGGAGCCCAGTTACCTAAATATTCTCGAACAATATTTGCGCTTTTTACGTGGCTCCTGATTATGTTGGCTGGCTTCTGAATGACGTGGTCTTAGACTCTCATCCACAGTGCGATAGGAAAATGTGCGCAGGGGCTATATACCGATGTAGAATAACCATATAATATGACAAAACGACATTTTTACCACTTAATTAATGTCTTATACATTGTACACAAATTGCGGTATGAGTGCTTTATGTGCACGTATGTAAGCGACAAATGTAACTGTTCAAACAAAAATAATAATAACATCAATTATAAGAAGAAGAACAATCATATTTGTTGTGAGTGTATACTTTACTTGATCTACCAAAGTTAGTGCTTTGTGCACTAAAATATTCGGTGGCGGTATATTTAATGGAACGCATATATATATGCATGGGCAAGCTCTGGAACAAATGCCAATTCTATTTGTTTGTCCTCGTTTGTATCGATCGACTTCCTTTTTACATATAATATGCCATGCATGTCTTTCTAAAAAAAATGTATAGTAATAATAAATATAAAAAATACATTTTATATATGTAGATACAGATATGCCATACTAACATATATGCACGAACCTTCTGTAGCATATATATATATATATATCTATACACACACATATACATACATATATATATATATATTGGCGCTCTCATCTCTCAAGTAATAATAGTGCTATTAATAATGAGGATTCAAAAGAGAGATAATTCAATAACTAAGAGAAAAGACACCCTTTAAATAAAAAAATAAAAATAAAAAAAAGAACTTTGCAGTTGGATATGAAAAGGTACCCTTACCCATAGTGTAGTAGTATTGGAGGTTCACCATGGCGTCAAAAGTCAGCAGCCTAGAATATGGAAATACTGTGAAAGACCTTAAAATGCATTCAATTTTCTAGAGACGTGAATCTGTACAAAGACTATGAGTTGCAAACTTGCATTATGAAGACATTTGGATGCCTATGAGTTTTCTTTGAAGACTCGTGAGTTTGCTCTTAAGATTACCTTTTAGAGCTAAAGAGAGACCAGTAAGTCACGCATTCCACTCCATTACATCAGAGAGTACATCCGCGGGAATACGTGTGGGATTCAGTATTCACATCACCAATGATATTAATTTTCGATTTTAAGGTCGTGCATAGGTCAACGTCCGGATTTTATTTAAAATAAAATTCACAACACATAAAAAGGGAAAATATCATATTAAAAATATTATGAAATACTTTTAATATATTAACGAATTGAGTAGTCGGATAATTTATTCCGCGACAAATAATAAAATCAACTAAAAGAGTTACTTTTCATATTTTATGATTGTTACCTTTATAATAAATATGACTATAAATAGTTATATAACTAAATATAAACAGAAATGCGTGATAAAAAAAAATACATCAAAACTCTGTCAGTTCTCTCTCTCTTAATCTTATGAATGTTCTTGAGTTATGAATTTATCGTGATTATTCAGATTTTACTTTTGTAATAAACACACACCGTGGACAATTAAAGATGTAGTGATGATCGTGATTGTGAAGGATTGTGATTTGAAATATGAAAATCATGCTCGTGATTGGAGTATTATGACACTATCCCGTTGACAAATTTATACTGGAGTCGAATAAAAATCCGACCCGAAACCACCGTAAATGCTTCCGCCCATGTATCAAGTGGTATATTTTTCCTTCAATAAAAATGAAAGGCCATTTGGCGAAGTTATGGGCAGCAAAATTATAATTCCTACTAGCCTTAAGGAAAGGGACAGACACCAAATTACAGTTGAAGGACAAAGCGAGTTGATCAATAGCTCTAGAGATCTCCCAGAAAGGAGGGGCAGCTCAATTGAGGCAATCCATAACTACTTGTTTGTCTCTTTCCAAGACACAAATAGGTAGTTTGGAGAGTGCTGGCACAATTAATCGCAAGAGCAACAGCCGAAGCTTCAGCAAGAAGGGGGGACTGGGCTTCCTAACGGAAGAAGAAAAAATAACTGTAGCATCATGGTCTCGGGCAACTGTAGAATCAGAGGGATATGCTTAGTAAGTAGCGTGTTCTCTAAAATGAGGAAAGATGAGGTTATGGACTTCACAGGACAGCCATTACAATATTTGGCATAGTACTAGCATGAATTACCTCATTTCTAATCTTCTAGTTGTGGTCCAACATTATAGAGGCAAAAAGCACCAGCTCCTGGTTACAAAGGTCTGGTCTCTTGACATTTAGCATCCAGAGATGCCAAGACTTGAAACTACTCATCTATAAGGCACCGATTCTACTGTTCCAGGGGATTAGATTGTTCCCGCAAGTTGCGATTTCTGAAGGCGAGGGCCCGCGATCTCTCCCGGCCGGGATCTCGAGGTCGACGCTCACGCCGTGCATGCCGCCGGCGTTCTCAACGGAGTTCGGCTGGAGAAAAAGATGGAGATAAAAGGAGGGGAACAAGGGTGTTTTCAAGTATTTTGGAAAAATTTAATGTAAAATAGGCTATTAATTTTTATCTTCTAAATTCCTGCTAGTATTTTTAATTCATGCTCCTCAAACTGCTATTTTGTTCCTTCTATCACTTTTTAATTTTTCGATTCGTTCACTTTATTAATTTAAATTTATTTATCTTTTAAGACTTTATTTTATAAATAGACTTATTAATCAAATTAATTTTTAACAGTTAATATAATAAAATTATGTTAAATTAAAAAAAATATACATAATAAATAATTTTTAACATAAATTTAAAAATTAAAAAATAAAAAATTATTGATAATTCAGTTTTTCTAATTTTACAGAGAAACTCTCTTATCTTTTATATAATAACTAAAGAAGAATAAAAGTTTCGTTAACTGCCCGGCTAACGAAGCGTTTCTCTCAAATTTTTACCTTTATTTTTTGCTTTTTTTTTTTTTTAATTTTCACCCCCTTTTTTTTCCTTTTTTTTTTTCTTCCAACAATTTTTTCCTCGTTTCTTTCTTTTTTGTCTCCCTTCTTTCATTCCTTTTTTAACCTTTTTACACATTCCCTTTTTCTTAAATTGACCCTCATAAATATACTTTTCTTTTTAACTCCTTGTTGAAATAATTTTTCCTCGTACATATTCCTATCTAATTTATTTAAAACAAAAAACGTGTTCCCTTCATAAAACGTTTCATAAGTGGTTTTTTTTTTTTTTTCATACTTTCCTTCATTTTTTTATCCTCTCTCTTTTGTTTGGTCTTCCTGTTTTTTTTCTCTTTTTTTTTTTTTTTTTTTTTTTTTTTTTTGTATTCTTATCTTTTTTATGCTATTATACATTCTTTTTTTTTTATTTCTCCAAATAAGACATTAATAAATATATTTTTCATTATTACCTACAGAATCTTACACGCGGTTACAACTAGTAAATAATTTTAAAAAAACTATATAACTTGCCAAAATATAAATAGTTAAATTTCTATTTGTTCTCACCACTTTTAGGATGGATTAGAGCTGTAATTTTGGTATGAGCCGACCTTCTCTCCTTTAGGTCTGGCCCGGTCAGGCTCAAGCATCATATTTTTTAAGATTTTTTTAAATAATGTCTTATGAAATTTATGGCCGGGCCGAGCCGGCCTTAAATTTTTTTGGCTTCCGACCCTAAACTTTTTAAACTTAAGGCTAGGTTTAACCAACCCTCTCTCTTTTATAGCTAGACTGGCCTGATCTGAAATTTCGCTTTAAGCTGATGGGTTCGGACCGAACCTGGCCGGGCGGTCCAAACTTACACCTTTAGGATTGACTTTTTGGTAAGTTTTATGTCTTATGGATTTGAATGTTTTATTTTCATTATAGATGCTTAATATCTAATTTTGGATGTTTTATTTATGTAATGAATCAGATACTTAAAGTGGATGTTCATAATTGTAAAATAAATAAATTTGATTATAGTAAAATTTTGTTTCTAATCACAGCTGATAATGGATGAATATTAGTTGAAACCAATTAAAAAATAATTACTGTTTTGGTTTAGTTTTGATTTGAATTCTTTAAATAGTAAAACCATGATAAATAAATATTCGATAAATTAATAACTTGATTAAATGATAAAATCATTTGATCCCAATTTGGACCAATGTACTAAATTAATTATCTCACTAAATGTGTGAGATAATAGTTTTTTATAGAATCCTTTAGGGCGCAATAAAAATATAAATTAATCAAATATAAAAAAAATAACACATACTTATTAATATTCTATATACAATCTTCTAGGTATTAATTAATTTTTTCTTAAAAATACGTACATCAATTTTATGTGTATGAAGTGCTTATTAACATTCTATATACAATGTACTCACATTAATTTTTGGACTCTATGTATAGGCATATAAGATTTATTATATGCAAGATAACTTTTGACTACATCCACTATTTTTTATTTATTTATAACTCATACATGAATTTTGGTCAAAAGTATTATACTAAAATGACACAAGTCATTATGTAAAAGTCTCTTAAATTAATAAATATTTTTTATTAATAAATTATTTATTTATCGAAAGATAAATAACCTCGCTAATATTTTTCTTATTTTTAGTAGTATATTTTATAAAGGCCACTGTAATTTGACTGATTGGAAATCTCCAAACCGATCTGTGGTTTTGCTATACTATAACAAATCAATTGTAATCGAGTGGAAACTCTTTAAAAAGACATTTGGTTAATGGATTAGAATCATGAGATTAAAATCATTTTCAATTTACGTATATTTTTTGTGAGAGAAAACACTGTAGCGAACCATAAACCATAATTCAAATCATATAATAAATCCTCCAACCAAATATCCCTTAATGAGTTAGTTACTTGGTTTGTACTTACGGTTTGGTTTGGTTGGATATGACTAATTAAATTATGCTTAATCAATTAATTAAAATGTTACACCTCATTTAATGAACTTTAATGGAATTGGCATATAATTAACCGTGATTAACCATCCTTTCATTACTCACATCTAAATTGAAAAAGAAATCTCTCCCTCCGCCGTTGGAGAAAAATTACTTTAAAACAATTTTCAAATGACATCAGAAAGTTACTCTGACACCAATATCACCAGAGTTGGGAGCAATCATGACGTTCACAATATTGATTTAGCACATAATTTGAAAATACCGCCACGATAAGGCTGCAAACAGTGGTGCTAAATATTCTACCAAAAATAAAAAAATAAAATAAAACAATATGATGCTAAATATGCTTGAATTTTGATTTGGACCAGTGAAAAATAGTGAAGGCTTTTATCATGGGGTTTGCCTTTAGTAAATTTCTATATTTAGATATCGTTTACTAGCTTGAACATCCAAGCCACTACTTCGGTCCTTTAAAAGAATAGGTCCGCATATAATAGAGCAAGTGTAATTTGTGTTTTGTAACACGACATTTGATATATACAAGATATTTACTTATCATACCACCTCTCAATATTATTATAGATAACAAATAAATAAAATTGATTTAATGTATTTTGTGTTTCCTTAAAATTTCACATCATTGTGAACATACAATCACAAATTTTTTTTTCTCTCTCTCCCCACACGAACCAGAGGTAAAGTGAGTGATTGTCGAAGCTCAGCCTCAAGGGTTGTCCTCAAGCGCGTCACCAGCTTCCCGACCATGAAACATGGTCCTACGACTCGTCTCATCGTGGGCTTATTATTGGTGGTGGTGGTGTACGATGTGGTGCTTCTGTTTGGGCGGATCTAAATAGTTTGCAGCTTTGAAACATAACATATGGGTTTTATTTTCAGACGAGTTTGTCGTTTAGTGTCTGAGATCTCTTGAGCAGCTATCTTCCTCGATGGTCCTTTGGCCGGTTGCCCTTCACCAGAGGTTTCTAACGGCGGTGGCCAGAGCTTTTTTTGTTACAACTTTTGTGTTTGTAATAAGGGAGGTAGTCTCTCCATCCGATCCTCGTTTAGTTTGTTGTTTGTTGTTAGATTTTAGTAATCGGCTTAAAGTCTACTATATGTCTCCTAATAAGGTGGTCTTGGTTCGGCTAAAATTTTTTTTAGGCCGTATAGATGTCCCCTCTGTGTGGGTTTAGTGATCTGTCCTCTAGCTCTCGAAAGCCAATGTTGATTGGAGGATTTTTTTTTTTCAATTCGAGCCTTAAGTGTGCTCATTGTTAGTGTGCCGAGGTGTTCTCTTGTTTGCAGGCCTCAAAAGTGCATTTGTCTTTTTAATGAGTTATTAGCATTGTACTGAGATGATTGTTTATCAAGTTTTGTTTAAATACAATTTTCCTTTTATCAAAAAAAAAAAAATCACATCATTATAGATGTTAAAGTGAGTGTATGGGGGAGGTCAGAGTTCTAGAGAGAGAAAGTTAGAGAGAAGTGCTCTGTATCAAGCTTAAAGGAGGAATTCTCTGGGGTTGGTGGTCCGACTATTCGTCGGGCTGCCGGCCTCCAAAGTTTGTCGAACAAATCGCAAAGGTCACCGACATTGGGTTCGTGCTTATGGAAGTGTGGATAGTCACCAAAATGAAGTTATTTAAGGAGAAGCACTTTTTGGTCTTCTACCGTAGATCTATGATGCGTTCGCTGTGGGATTCCATTGAAACTCCGGGATCTAGATCATGGAAGGGAGACGAGGAAGGTTATCTAGAGCATGTGGCAGTTGTCGCTTGTTGGCGGTAGTGCATGGGTCCCATGTGTTGATGCGCTGCCATGTCTCCAGTATTTTTGTTGCCATTTCAAGAGCTTTTCTCTGTGCCACTTCTATTGTGTTTCACACACCTCTGGCATTAAGGGGCTCGATTTTTCTGGTTTGATTTCTTAAGATCTTTGTAGAGTTTTTTATGTTTTTATGTTTTATGTTTTTATTTCTATTGTAATAACGGTGATGATGTCCCCATCTACCAACGTTAGGTCTCGGTTAGAGGGTGGTCTTCTTCCCACCACTCTAGGTCTGAGTTATGTAGTCTATTTTGGGACTGAAATGTGCTTCATCTAGAGTCGTTTCAAAGTAACTGAACCCTATTATAGTGTCACTAGTTGTATGAGTTTTTTCCGTTATTGAGTAAGAAGTACGTTTGTATTATCTAATCATGTGAGTAGCACCCGTTTCTTGACTTTAATTTTATCTTGTATCTTGATCCTTTAGTTAGTTTTTAATGAAGTTATACTATTACCTTTAAAAAAAATTAAAAGTCATCCCTAGTGTTTTTGAAAATAATACAAAAATAACCTCTTGATTGGTCAATTTTTTAACATAAAAAAATTACGCCCTCATTAATATGCATTAAATATTATTTTAAACATCGATTAACAAAATAATAAATAAAATAAATTCAAAACTAAAAATTTCTCAAAAAAAAAAAAAAAAAGAAGCAAAAACCCCCCAGACTTCATCTTCACTTCCTCGGGGGCAAAAACAAAAATTATCCATCTTTGGATTGTCAATCCCACACCAAAATTTATATAATTCGGCAATATAAACAAACTAAAGACAAGATTTTTTTTCAAAAAAAAAAGAAAAAAAAATACTTTTCAGATAAAGTGAGCCAACCAATATTTCGAGTTAGCAAAGCATAGTACTGATGTTGAAATGAATTGTTACGTTGTGGAGTTTGACATACATTATTATTTTTTAAAAAATCATTTTTAAAGGAAAATTGCATTTAAACAAAAACTACCTAATAAAACCGATGTCTATTAGTGTCTTTTCATTTTTTTTTTTTTTAACAGGAGCAATGTGCATGAAATCTTGTTTATATTACCTTTCCCTGCTTTGCAATATATGTTTCATTCAATAAAAGGTACTTGTTTCTTATATTTGATGACTTTTTCTTCTTTTATTTATTTCCTTTCCCATATTTCCTTGCATATAATTGGGGTGAGAAGGAAGGAAGCTATGAGATTAATGAAGTTGGGGCTTTTCTTTGATTTTTTTAATAAATTAATGATTAAAATAATAACTTTTTTTATTTTTGTGAGAGAAACTATCATGGCGATCGTTTAAAATAAACGGACCCTTAAAATAATTAATATATATTAATATGTTAGTCTCTGTATTTTGAAAATTTTAATCGGTATGGTTAACAAAATAAGTAGTAGTTTTCTTTTTATTTATAATAATAAAAGGGTAAACTTGAGATTTGGAATGAACACAAAAAGATATTCAAGGACCGAATCCTTATCTAAGTGTACAATTTTTTTTTTCTTCTTATGTAAGATTATACGTATAATTGATAATGAATGAAGAATTTAGATCTTGTAAGGTGCGCTTTCGAAATATTTAGATTAAGTTTTGATACAAGATTATACGTATGATGGATTAAATTATATTTTGTTTGTCTATTTAATTATTTGTATTAACTATCGAAGTAATTAAGTTGAAATGTGATTTTATGTGATAATTTTTTACTTTAATAAAAAAATTAGATGTGATTATTTGTAAAAAAATTTTTACTGTAATAAAACTCAAATTTTTAAACTTAAATCAGTAAAATGAACGGATCATAAATATTTATAGAAGCAAAAGTGGAAATAATAATCCGTTAAAAAAGTGGGAATAATAACTTCTAAAACAAATGAAAAATTGAGGCTTGGGATACGCAAAATCCATGTGTGGCAGAGATTCTGTCCTCTGAAGCCCTTCACACATCCCTTGCAATGCAACAAAAATTGAAGGAAAAATAAAAGGGTTATTCTTTTTTGAAAAATCAATTTGAAATTAATTTGAATAAAGTTCGAGTAAAATTGAGTGAAGTTAAAACCATAAAATTAAAACTTGTCAGTCAGTAAAAATTACGGTTTTACAATTTCTCTTCATTAAATTCTTAAATTGGTAAATTAAAGGAGTGGGAATTTTTTTATTTAGCAACGTTTAATGTTATGAAAATACATTGGCCCGATCAAAACCAATTAATCGCGATTCTTAATTATTATCTCACCTTCATTCTATGTTGTCGATGATCAAACCACGGTTTAGGCGATTGCAACTACATGTGTCAATAGATTAGAGGTTATTTCAATGATCCTACATATGTAGTAGGTTGTTGGTTACCAATGGTGATCCAACCGGTCACTCTGATGATTGGCGGCCTAACTGTAATGTTGTTGTTTATCATGGCAAGGCTTTGTAAATAAATACGACGAAAATTGTGATATGTCGCGACAAACTTTTCATGCAACGTAAATTTTTAAAAATAATAATAAAAAAAATATGTACATATAAAGATAGACATATAATACACATTGCAATAGCCCCACAAAAAAAAAAAAAAAAAAAAAAAAAAACAAGCATAGTAATAGTTTACTGTGTTCATTTCAATAACAATAAATAAATAAATAAATCCTTCGAGGTATGATGAGAACTGAGAAGTGTTCTTCGGTCTTGACTATTATTGTAACACACAAATTTGATATCCTCACGAGCACAAACAATATTTTTTTTTTATTGTTTATTGTTGTCTAAAAAGAATTGGACCATAATAATTTATACAAATGATATCAAAAAAAAAAAAAAAAAAAAAAAAAAAAAAAAACTGGGGCGATACTCAAAAAATAAAAATAAAAAAAAAAGAGAGGAAAAAAGAAAAAAGAAACTGAGGCGGCGTTTGTGTCTGGGATACACCATAGCAGCAGTGAAGCATAACCCGTTTTGCTTGGTGAGAAAGTTCGAAGGCCGAAGTCAAAGAGTAGACGTTTTTAAAAGGCTCTTTTCGCTCCGATTCTCTCTCTCTCTTACCCTTTCTATTCTCATATTCTGTTTCCTTTTTTCTATTTTTTCCCCTCATTAACAGCATTCCAAAAAAAAAAAAAAAAAAAAAAAAAAAAAAAAATCACTCTGGTAATCACACACACTCTTCTATGCTTTTCTTCAGTGGCGGTGGAGGACTCTGAAGAACCAGACACTCAATGGAGAAGAGAACCGGAAAAAGAAAACGCTCCAGAAAAAAGCTCATTGACAACGAAAGAGTTGAGGTATATATAAATAACAATGCTGCTTTTCGAAATTCGAAATTCCGTTTTCTCGTTGTTTATCTTCAAGAAAGTTCCTTTCTTGCTTTGTTCTTTCGTTTGGTTGTCGTTTGCTTTCTTGCTTTTCGTGGATTGTCGTCTCTGTTTTCGAGACTCGCCGGCGCCGGAGATGGCGACCGCTCTGGTCTGCTAAATCTCGGGTTGAAGCCGGAAAGTTGCTTTGCCGTTTGGCTACATTTTGGTATTTCTTCTTTTTTATATTAGGCGAATGATCGATAAACCGAGAAATTTTCAGGTGAGAAGCGAGGAAGAAGGGTTTGATGGGTCGTGGCACTCCGGCATTGTCATTGCATGCCACGAGAAAGGGCACCGTCACGTCCAATACGATCACCTTCTCGCCGAGGGCGGGTCCGGAAACCTAGTCGACGTCGTTAAAGTGTCGGCGACTCTCGACGGCATCGTTTCCGGCAATCGGAGCTACTCCTCACACGGCCACCGCGGAAACATAAGGCCGTCACCGCCGCCGGCGATTCGGTTGCAGAATTGGGGGCTTTCCTACGGTATGTGCGTGGATGCGTTGTACAAGGACGCGTGGTGGGAGGGCGTGATCTTCGATCACGACGACGGGTCGCCGGAGAGAATGATTTTCTTCCCGGCTATGGGCGATGAGATGAGGTTGGGAATTGATAATTTGAGGATCACTCAGGATTGGGATGAGCTGACTGAGAATTGGACTCGGCGTGGGAAGTGGGTGTTGCTTGAGTCCATTGAGGAATTCGAGAAAAATTGTCTCCTTCCTGTCTCTGTTAAGCAACTGTGGTATGATATGAGGGAAAATAAGAGTTTTAAGAAGGTGAAGGACTGGACTTGTAAGGAGAATCATTTGTGGGAGAGGATGGTTTCAGAGGTTGTTGATGAGTACTTGAGATTTTCAGCGAAAGAACTGTCTCGGGGATTAGCAGAAATCCAGGAAGAATTGATTGATTCTGATGATTTTGTACTTGTTGATGAAACAGGGAATAGGGATATGGTGATTGATCATGGGACTATTGAGAAAGATGCTTTGGAATCAGCTCGGCCCAGTTTGGACGTTCATATTGATTGTGAAGCAGAAATGATCAATTCTAAAGCTGTTGTACTCTTTGACAATGAGATGGGAAGTGGAAGAGTGAGTGATAATGGAGTGATTGCGAAGAATGTAGGCGAATTTAGTGGTGGAATTACTGATGAATCACTTGCCATCAGTCAAAGTGATGCTTTTCTGGAACCTGGTATGGATCAATTAGCTTCTGTAGTGAACTGCGATGCATCAACTGTGAATCTGTTGTCCGACTCAACCGTGTCTCACCACAAAGAAGCATTATGTGTGCACCCTCAGGTTTTGCCAATGTTGCCATCTAACCATGATGGGAGTTCTGGAGCCAGCTCAGTTAACCGTGGTGGGAAGGACATTTTAAGCAATAGTTCTGTTGAGAACAATAAGGAGTCTAAACGTCCAGTTTGTAAGAATAAAGAAAAGTGGCGGCCTTTTAGCTTGCTTCTTGGAGCAGAGTTTTGCCCCAATGCTGTTGATGAATATTGTGCCAATCCTAGTAGTGGAAAACGTAGGAAGTCTTGTAGTTCTATGAGGACAGATTTTTGGAAGCATCTTTTATATCTGGGTTGGAAAATTGACTACTCATGTGAAAATGGAATACCTAGAAAACGTTATACATCACCAGATAGAAAATGTTTCTATTCTCTGCCTCAAGTCTACAGGCACTTAAAGGAATCTGCCGGAGATATGCTTTCTTCAGGGTCTGAAGATGACCCGAAAAGATTGAATGCGTTGTCTACCATGTCTCTACCTCTTGAACAACCACAAAAGAGTCAAAATCCTGATTGTTGTCCTCGGACTGCGGTTTTCCCTTCTTTGACTGAAGACGCCAATCCTGACCATTTCTCTCACCCAGTTATGGTTTATTTGCGGCATGGACGTGAAAAAGGTTGCAAAAAATTACCAGACATGAGATCAGAAGCAAAAGAGCAACTCTGTGCTGCGGGATGGGAAATCAGAGTGAAACATTACCCGAGACGTGGACGAAAGATGGTGCAGTATAAGTCACCAACAGGAAATACCTATGGGTCCATTATGGCTGCTTGCAAAGGTTATTTGAAAGAAGAAAGGTACAAGAGTCCTGTTTCTTCATATGGACGTGCCAAATGCATTAATTTTGGTGGAGAAACTGAGGTCTTTTCTACTAGCAATACGTTATCATTCACGGGAAATGGCTTGCACTTTCAGGAAGATATGGTTCAACCAGACACTCTGTCCAAAAAGTTATCCAGA
Organism: Morus alba; assembly: GCA_012066045.3. NCBI lineage: Eukaryota > Viridiplantae > Streptophyta > Magnoliopsida > Rosales > Moraceae > Morus > Morus alba. The sequence continues at coordinate 12,863,701 of CP050229.2, read as the reverse complement.
GAGTCTTCTAGTGTTGCAAAGTCGAGTAAATTTACTGAGCTTGAAAAAGTAAGGGTCCAAGGGGTCAGAAGAAAACGAAAAAAGAGAAATGGTAATTTACTAAATGATGCAGATCGTGTATTTCAAACACAGATCAACTTACATGAAAGAAGACGCAGGTTGAGAAATGGTTCAAAGAAAGATGGAAAACCAAGTCACCCAAAGAATCAAAATTCCTCTCTCCTGAAGGTAAAGAAAAGGAAGAAGTCACAGGCATTCATCAGCTCAAGATATAGTAAGGATCATACTCGTCCCAAGCGTGTATTAAGGTCAAGCAAACGTGTGCAAGAAGTGGTTATTCCGGATTCGTCTCACCACAATCCGCGGAGTATACTTTCTTGGTTGATAGACAACAACAAAGTGTTACCAAGGGCGAAAGTACATTATCGAATTGGAAAGGACGCACCTTCTAAAGAAGGGAGAATAACTCGTTATGGGATCAAGTGCGGCTGCTGTCGGAAGTTGTTTGGTCTTAGTAGCTTTGAAGTTCATGCCGGTAGCAGCTGCCGTACGCCTTCTGCTAATATAGTTTTGGAAGGTGACGTTCCAAAGTCTCTCTTAGCATGCCAGAGGGAAATTATATGCGAAAGTAAGATGCAAAGCTTGACAATAGAATCATGTGAGGCAGTGAAGAGCAATTGGTGCCGAGGTGAGAACGACTACATTTGTTCTGTGTGCCACTATGGCGGCGAATTGCTGCTATGCGATCAATGTCCATCATCATTTCACAAGAGTTGTCTCGGTCTCGAGGTATATTCTTTGTTTGCTTCCCTTTTTTTAACCTTGCAATCTCATTCTCTTAGTCTTTTATTTTGAAAATTTTCCAGCCCATGTTTTTGGGCTATTTAATAAGAATGGAATTAAGATTGTTTTGCTTCTAATAGGATATTCCAGATGGAGACTGGTTCTGCCCTTGTTGCTGCTGTGGGATTTGTGGTGAGAACAAATTTCAGGAGGAGAAGGAGCAAACTGAGGAGAAGTGTTCTCACCTGCAGTCAATGCGAGCGTAATTGTAGGTTATCTTTATCAAACTATAAACCATATGCTCATGTTGAAATTCTTTGGAATGTTCCCAACGTTGTTTGTCAATTTAATAGATCATGTCGGGTGCTTGAGGAATAGACTGCCATCTCAACTGGAAAGTCATCCCATGAAAAAATGGTTTTGCACTGAAATGTGTGAAAAGGTACTTATTAACTTTTAAGCTTTTGTAAATTTTTCAGGGTGTAGTAAGTATGGCTGTTTTTTTTTTTTTTTTTTTTCATAAGCATTATTATTATTTTAAACCACTGCTTGGTGCATGAAATATCGAAGTCCAATTGTGCACTTGATGAATTTTTGTTCCTTTATGATCACCTGCTTTTTTTTTTTTTTTTTGCCCTGAAATCGTCTGCGTGATTTTTTCCATTTTCCAGATTTTTTTCAACCTTCAAGAGCTTCTTGGAAAATCGATCAACGTCGGTGAGGAGTTTGGGGAAAAGCTAACTTGGTCGTTACTGAAGTCCCCGAAGGCTGATAGTAGCTGTGCTAACTCTAATGATATTGATGCGTGGATGAAATTGAGCGAGCTAAATGTTGCTCTTGGTGTGATGCACGAGTGTTTTGAGCCGGTTAAGGAGTCTCGTACAAACCGAGATCTCATGGAAGATATTTTATTCAATGGAAGGTGACAAAAACTTATATACAAACTTTTTACGCTGATACTGGCTTGGTCTTTAGCTTGATACTTGCTTTGGGATGCTTTTGTCCATTCTGGTATAAAGCTCCTTCCCACAATTATCTTTTGTACTTTAATAAGAAGGTAGAGTTTGTATAGGTCCTTTTTCCTGATCTTCAAACCCTTTCTTACAGAAAAAGTGAAAACAAATATCAGAACTCAAAACCTAACGGAAGCCATTCTCTTTGATGCACAATCTTTTTTAGTAAATGTTCAATTACTGTAGTGGAGATATAGCTACCTGATAGAAGTTTTTATGCCTGATTTCCTTATTAATTGTAACTTTGGAAATTTCCAAACGTTTTATTAGTTGAATCTCCCACCTTGTTTATATAGCGGCATTTTTTTAAAAAATAAATAAATAAATAACAGCATAATAGAAGCTACCTAATTTTTTAATGTTGCATCTATCAAGTGTCCTAACCTACGTTATTCAAACAAATTCTATGGATAATAGCTTTTAAGTTTATCTATTTGTGATGCCTAATCATGTTAAAGTTTATGAAGGTACAAATCAAACATGAGGATTTGTTCTGTTTGATTCGGAATTGTAGGTCAGATCTTAAACGTCTGGACTTCCAAGGGTTCTATACAGTACTCTTATCAAGACATGATGAATTAATTTCTGTTGCTACTGTGAGGTGAGTTTCATTCTCCTTTTTCCTTTCCTTTCCTTTCATTTTTTTCTTTTTAAGCTTTCCCCCACTCTCTGTGGGGTTTGAGCCGTTCAGGTGGCTGCTTGTAAGAGCGTTATTGATATAATTATTCGAAATCACTATCATGTAACTAAAAATCTATTAGTTTATTTGCCTCTTTTTAGTATAAACTAAATGTCTATTTTTTTTTCCTTTCTTTTCCTCTTTTCTTTCCTTTCTTTTTTTCTTTTTTTTTTTACCCAAGGGTCTATGGACAGAAGGTGGCAGAAGTTCCTCTTGTTGGTACACGACTTCAATACCGTCGACGTGGAATGTGTCGCATATTGATGAATGAACTTGAAAAGGTAACATGATTTTGCCTTCATTAATTTGTTCGGGAGTTGCCTTCTCTTTTCCTTGAACTGGGCATGGTTAGACGAGATGACTTTTTGCCAATATGACTGAAGGAATGGTATCTTTTTGGGCTTTTACTTTTCCTTGAACTTGTGTATTTCCAGGAAAGAAATTCATAACCCGTGAGTGTGTCTATTAACCGGAAGAAATATATATTTACCTGAGCTCTCAATGTTAACTAAGTTGAAAGCAGGTGCTTCATGCCTTGAGCCTAATTTGCAAATGTTTCTTCTACAAAAAAGCATTTCCATCTATTAGCTTCAATCATTTTCACAATGTTTGTCATAATATGTTTGTGATAATTTTCCTTTGTTGGCCACCTAATTTCCCTTGCATAGATATTGAATAACTAACAAAGTTTGGATGTTTGTCATTCTTATTCCCTTCAAGTTCAATTTTTTACTTTTATGAATTTTCTTTGGGAAATAAACTTTTTGTGAAGTAGTCTTATCGTTTTAAACGTGGAAGCATGGATTCTTTTATTCTGTCGATTTTCTCATCACTGTTTCTGCATTTTTTCTGTTCTTTTTCCATTTTCAGACGCTTATGGGATTAGGCGTTGAGAGGTTGATTTTGCCTGCCATTCCTAGCGTGCTAAACACATGGACTACTTCATTTGGGTTTTCACAAATGACTGCTTTTGAGAGGTTACAGTTTTTGGATTATACTTTCCTGGATTTCCAGGATACTATCATGTGCCAGAAACGATTGAAAGTCCCTTCAGCTGAGTTAATAAGCCCATTCAGAGGTAAAAGTGCTTTTCACCTTCTGTATAAAGAGCACAGAAAGAAGATGGTAATTCGTGTAATTGTCAAAGTGGCTTACTTAATGCTTGTACGCAACCATGCAGGAGCAGGGCCTAAGTTTCATGATGACGTCTGTGAAGATGGAGATAGCCCTGATTTTGATAGATCTAGTGCCGTCTCTGAAGTATATCAAGCAGACCAAATCGAAGATGGTCGAGTCACAG